>CM050327.1:61458526-61506575 GCA_027475135.1 Bactrocera correcta
TTCAAGTTGTTGTGGTACTAGTTTAGCGCAGCTCAAATAGTGCTGCCCGCTTCTGTATGTCAGCAACATTTTCTGTTTATAAAATTCCTTTGCTAGTATTGTTACTGCTATCAGGGTTGCCAGCCACAATAAAAAAATGGTTGGAAGAGACGGAAATATCGAAAACAATAAAGGTATTTATTTGAATGAGATTTACATATGAATAACTAGTATATATGGAGATTAGCTCCATGGATCTTTAGAGTGCCTCTAAGCTTATCTAAAAAGCAGTATGGATTCGAGATCCTGTTCTATATGTAGTACTCTTAGTAGACGCAAATATGTTCCATATATAATAAATGTTTAAAATCTTCTTCTTTACTGGCGTAGACACCAACCACCAGTTGTGACCACTTTTTAATATATTTAGCCTAGACATGAACCACTTAGAAGTTTTGAAACATTTAAGTATTTTGATGTGTGCAGTAATTTATTTAAAATCTCGCCACGGCTGCAATATATATTATGAGAACTATTAATATGCCTTAGTAATACCACTAAATTATTATTAATTTTTTTTTAGTAGAAAAAAATGTATATGGAATCGAAAAGAGAGAGAAATTTTGCGCTACCGATGGAATCACCGCAACGAAATCATTAAATATATGACTGAAATATTTTGGGGAGTCTACGTAATCAGGAATACAAGTATTTGAGTAGCAGAAAGCATTCTGGGGAGGTCATGAAATCATCGTGTTAATATCAGAGAGACAGCAGAGGATCTACAGCTCTTATGAATCGAACCGACGTCCATGTGTTGGGTATGAAGTGTGTCAATGATAGAACCATTAAAAATTTAGATCTTCTGCTAAAACAGAGTCGAGTAAGTGTCGCAATTTCTCCTCCCTTGTCCCGCCTTTCCAAGAATGAACCAGAAGACATAGCCCATTGATATGACTGACATAAGCCGCCTCAACAGATTTGTGATAAGCTTAAAGCGCTTTTTCGATTTGTAAGGGTCTTATGAACCCTAAATGTAACAAAATGAACATCCAACAATGTAGGGAATGGAATGGAAATGCACCGAAAAAAAAACAAAATTCTCCAAAGGCACTGAATGCCATCCCAGTCGAGGCTACAAGAGTATGAAAAATTAGATTAAAATTAAGCAAGCTGGTATTGGTTCAGGAGACTATTTTGAAAGTAATAATAAAGATTCGCAAAAGTGTAGTTTTTGTAAGTCCGGGTTAAATTTGATCAGATGGTATATAAAAGTAGTAGATTAAATACCTATGTACAAGCAACTGAGGTTATTTGTAGACGTGAAAATGACAAAAATGTCAAGCAAAAGTAATATACTCCTATTCTACTACTTTTTTATAAAAAAAAATTGCTATTTTGCTCAGACATCACTTTTTTTACTTTGCGCTTTCATCGTAGCCTCAACTCTTTCTCAGTCGTCTATCCAAAACACACACCTCAGTTTTTTTATTAATTAGTAGTATATTTGCAAAATATTCTACTACTTATTTATACAATTTACTACTTTTCTACTACTATCTTATAAATATTACAAAAGTTTTGCCTGATGTAACTATAAAAAGCAAAATACTAACAAAAATCCATAATCCTTCGAGAAAATTTTATAAAAAAAATTACTGAACCCACGGCAACCCTGCTGGCAGTAATTGTTTTTGTAATTGTTGTAATGCAATTTATATTCATGCTTATTGCCTTAGCTGCACATAATCGTACATGGCTTAAGACAAAGCAGTGCTTTTAAATAGTTGCAGATTCACCAGGATTGAAGTTGCTCATATTGTTTTTGTCTGGTGTATAATGCCACAACAGGCCAAGCGCGTCAGCCGTCGTCACGGCAGCAGCTGGAAGGAATTACAAATGCCAGAGAATTACAAATAGAATCGAAGTCGATGCTGTTGCTATTGCTGCTGTGGCCTGAAGTGGCCACTTCGCTGGCCGCATTCTCACCCTCACCGCCGTGCTAACCACAATCCTTTGACTGCTGCTGCTGCTGCGCCCTCAACTGCTGTCACTCTCGGCCCTAGGGCGCAATTACGCGTGTGTCCCTCGATGTGGCGGCCTTTTTTTCCACACTCACTCGCCTCCTCCCTCTTCTCTTTCGCCTATTCTCTACATCTCTCTCGCTTGCGTGTTTATAATGTTATTTGCTTTCTGCGGTCGATTGAGTTGAATTGTTGAGTTGTACAAAAAGCTAAAACCAAAAGTCGAAATGCAAACAGAAATAAATTGAATAGAGAATGTTGTGCTTAAACGCTTGTAAGAGGCAGCAAATGTACAAAAGCACACAAAAAACTAGGAGCCCCACCGACATACTAGCATGCATATGAGTGTGCGTGTGTGTGTGTGTGCAGGTGATACGACTGGCATGCGGCGCAGGGATAACAACAAGTGCTTATAAAAGCTAAATAAATACAAGAAAATAAATTAAAATAACAATTTGATGGTAAGCAAGCAGTGACTTGTTGCAAACGCCACTTACAAGCCTCAAGAATTCCGTGGTGGTCTAGCATGTGGATAAGCAGTTGTATGCATTCTTTAACACCATGGTGAACGTGGGCGGATCATTTGTGGTTGGTGTAAAGTTTTTTATCTTATAATTTGATTATTTGATAAATTTTTGGTTATATGGCAAAAGTTTCTATATAAGAGTTATAGATTCATTACCTACAACATTGTCATAAAACTTTTCTCTGTAGGCCCCGTAGTTTCATCGGAAATCAAGATAAACCATTCTTAGCCCTTAAAAGTTTAAACACGTCTCCCTCATTCCTTTTCCCGACCTCAGATCGTCCGAAAACTACTATTCCTTTAATGCTTACAGCGTAGTCTTGCCAATGCGGGTCAAGTGCACAAGATGGGCTCCATTGTTTCCCTGGTGCCCTGCTCTTGGTATTTCCTGTAGTCTGCTCGATCAGTCAGCCCTATCTTGCGGGTCTCTGTCGCCACTAGCCACAGACCAGTTAATTTATCTGTTTCACGTCATCAAGTTGTCTATGTCAGATCTCTGTTAACAGTTTTACCGTCACTCCATCGTTTTGTCCAATCGAACGTCGATATGCATGGGTTGACCAAAGCTGATCCCGTTTCCGGATGGTAGACGTACTCCAATATTTCGTTGTACTCGACGCCTTTGTGGCCTGGCACCCAGTAGAAGTGACCACTGCTGCATTGCTTCCCAAGACGCATCTTGCCGATATGCGATATGAGGTTACTGCCTTGCTTGCTGTTTTGCTGTCTACGTAGTTGATTCTTGGGATTAGAGGCCAGCTCCGCTGATTTGGAAATAACAAAGATCTCAGCTTGAAATATGCTGCAATGGTCCTTCAACTCAAAAGGTTGCCTTATGTCTAACTCTGGACAGTATATTTCTGCACCAACTCCATCGTCCATTTTCGAGCCATCAGAACAGATGTTTAGAGTGTTACGCCTGGCTAGCATACCTTTGCACAAGCCATCTTTTCTATGTTTACTTTGAACCTTCTTTCCCAGTTGAAAAGTTCCATACTCTTGTCTTCCATGGTAGTAGAGCTGAAGTGGTTTAACAATAGCTGTGTAGCACCAGTGCTTGAGGGATGGAGAGCCCCCAAGTTGTACCGAGCCGCTGCCGACACGCATATAAAACATTGCTGGCTTTCCGCACTCTTTTCTTTCACGTTGTGCTTCCATAACAGTTTGATGTCCAACGTAGATAGTGAGCTTTTTTCTGAGCCTTCTATGATGCTTCTTCAACTACTAAGTCCCGCGTTTGTCCATTTGGCAACACATAAAGATTTGAGTAGTTTTGAAGAAGGTTTAAAAGCCGGAAGGGCTCTATAATTTTCTACCTTATGTGTCCGATACGTTGGATATATGTATATTTTATTCAAAAGGCTTTGCTTTTGTGCCTCTTCTATCAATTCTCCACATAATAACACACAATAACTCTTCCGCTGTTCCTCATTCGACAATTTTTTACCCCGAAGGTGACCCACTTTGGGGTTCCATAAAAAGGTTAAAGTAGTTCCAAAGGAGTCTATAATTTGCAGACCTTCCCTTTTCTATGTTTGCTTTTGGATTTCTCATTAAATTTCTGTTCGGAAGATAGACGATGGAACTGGCTGTTAAAGACGGTACGATGGACTTGTATAGAGTTGGGATTATTTTCTACTATTGTCGTCGGGGTCGAGAACTTGCTGTAGTTGTTCCGGTTTCCCTATTACTAGGATTCTTACTTCGAAGCAGAACTCACTCTTCCGACTTTATGAGTCCATATAGTTATTTTTAGATTCCTTCAATTTGATCTAATAGAACGTGGCTCTTCGAAGAGACAGATCGAGGACAGGGATGATAGTAGTTGGGGTTCTCTATTACTGGATTCTTGCCTCGACAGAAGGACTCATTCTCTAGCAAAATTCCATAAAACGAAAGATTCTTACAATTTTTGGTAATTTATAAAGTCTTTCTTTCCTTTCCAAATCTTTAAATTTGAGATTTATAATAATAATTTTCACCTCACCATTGACGGGTTAAATGTCTATAAGCCTTTCAAGCCAGCTTGCAGCATGCAGTTTTGTACCCCACACCCAACAACGAAGGTTCTGTTGCAAAATACTTTACCCTGTTCGTATGTACTTGAATATATGCGAGTGTGCATGTGCCTTGTGGCATCAACCGGCATATGTTGCCTATAAGAACTATCACCGGCACTAATAACAACAGCAACAACCAACACTCGTCTGCTAACATACATATGTGAGTGTGAGTACAGCAGATGTATCCACTTGGAAGGCACAGCCACATGTTGCACTAGACATTTTGTAGCGAGACGACTGTTAGTCTGTTGCAGCAATAATGGCCAAATGGCCAAACGGCTGAATGGCAGATGTGCTGCTGCATTAGCTTAAATAAGCGAAAAGTAAATACGAGCAGATAATAATAAACGAAGGCTAAGTAAGGTTGCGGCTGCGATAGTAACCGAGCTGCAGGAAGAGCCGTTGGCTGGCTGGCTGCCACTACGATGCGGTCCGGTGCGGCAAAAGGTGAAGCAAAGCAATTCAAACAAAATTGAAATTGCATTTTTCATGCTGTGGCAGACACAATGATGCGAACATGCCACAAAATATATGTAAGCAGTGCGCTCAGCCACAGAAAAAGGTTGTTACAGCAACTAACTGCTTGTACTTGCCTTTGTATATGTGTGCGTGTGTGTGATGATGTGGCAAAATATGTGTGGTGTGCTGGTGAAGGGGTGCCTAGGTACTTGGATGCGCATAAAAATGATAATCATGACAAAAATGTTGCCAATAATAATGATGTTGATAATGTTGCAAGTTGCTTTTGTTGCTCGATTTGTTGCATACATTTTGCCCGTTTGTCGTTTGCTGCGTCGCTTGCAGCTGCAAATTAAGTTGGCGATGAGTTTGCAGTTGCTTCTACTATGTTTTGCTGTTGTTTTTGTTTTTGTCTTTTTTTACATCTCTCTTGTTTTTGCTGCCGTTGTCGCGCGTTGTTGCTGCTGCAACAGCCGCCACAAATAATGGTCGGAGTTAGACAAACGGACGCCATTGCACGATTTGGTTGTTAAGTAAAAATTGAAATTGAAATTTCCTGCACTCGAACGCCGTTGTTGTTATTATTGCTGTTGTTGTGCAGTTTTAAGTGTGGTTAAGACAAACAGATGGGCATATGAAGCTTGGCTGGAAACAACATGCAGCTGATATTTGCTGCAAACACATTTTTGTGTGTGTATATATGTGTGTGTGTGTTTGTGGGTTTTGTCAGTCCGCTCTCTATGTGTGTGTGTGACAATGTTTTTTTCCTTTTTACACGTACATATGCGCGTCAGCTTGTTGTTAAGCGCAAGCTGCAACATTTGCACATTTGTGGCATAACTGCATAGTGAATATTGTGGCATTTACAGCGACAAGCTGCAACAACAACAACCACAATAATTACACAAACATCAATATTGCTACCATTAACAATAACGGTTATGAGCAAGCAACTATAAAGACGACTGGAATAACAATAATAACAATGTGGGACATATAATAGAAATCGCGATTTGAAAAATCTTCGAATAATATTTAAAAAAATATAAAAAATGTTAACTTTGGCTGCATCGAAGCTATATTTGATACTATTGACACATAAAAAAAAAATCCAAGCACTTTGATCGGCCAGTTTGTATGACAACTATATGCCATAGTGATCCGATCTGAACAATTTCTTCAGATATTATATCCTTGTCTTGGACAATAAGACATGCCAAATTTTCTAAAGATAGCTCTCCAAATGATAAAGTTTTCTATACAAGCGCTCTTTTCAGATTGTTCAGTTTGTATGGCAGCTATATGCTATAGTGATCTGATATCGACCGTTCCAACAGATGAACAAATTCTTGATGAGAAAAATACGTTTGCAAAATTTCTGATAGATATCTCAAAAATTGAGGGACTAGTTCGTATATATAATGACAGACTCACGGACACGGCTTAGGCTCTCTCAGGTTTCCTTCTGGGTATACAATCTTCGTGGCAAATCTAGGGTATAATAAGGGATATTAAAGTATAAAGAAAAATTCTATCTTTGTTCAATTACAGTTTTACTGTCAGACCGTCATATACTTAGAGATTTAAAACTGCTTTCGAATGTATCTCCTTTCTGTCGTTGCCTGATTGTCAGCTGATCTTAATCCAAGTTCGAGTTCATCAGCTGCCTTCTAGCGCTTAAAATCATAAATGTAAATGACTGCTTGAAGGTTTCAGTTAAGGCAGGTTTCAAAGAAATCCAAAATAAAAATATCTAGAGATTTTACTAAAAGTTTCAAAGTCACAAAAGAGTCTCATAATAAAATTTCCATTCATGTAAAAAGTCAGAGGGTCGCTTAAAAATCCGAAACTGTTACTGTTATGTATATACGACTGTTGTAACAGTATGACTGTCATGATCATCGCTTTTGGCAGTTTGATACACATTAACCTACCATTTGATGGGTTTTTATAATGCTATCTTCGTTTCTTCGACAAGTGTAGATAATCAAGATGTCGCTTATAGTTGAATCTTTCTTGTTCAAAGTAAAACAATCACAAATATAAGTACTGCTTGAGAACTATGCGGGTTCTAGTAAAGCTAAATTTCAAAGAAATTAAGAGTAAAAAGTTATTCAAGCTTTTATAGAATGTTTTAAAGCCCCAAAAAGTTTTCAAAGCTAAATTACAAACTTTTTAAAGCTCTTATATAAAAAGAAAATCCCACAAAAATATTTAGGATTTTTATAGAAAACTTTAAAGTTCAAAAGAGCTTTCATAATAAAATTTCAAGGTTTTTAAGTTGTTCAAACTAAAGCAATCACAAATATGTGTACTGCGTGGGAATAATGTAGGTTCTAAAAATGCGAAATTTCAAATAAATACAAAGAAAGAATATTTGGAGCTTTTTAAAATAGCTTTTAAGTGCAAAAAAGCTTTCAAAGTAAAATTCCAAGCTTTTTAAAGTTATTACGTTGAAAGATGTTCTTACGAAAAATATCTAAAGCTTTTATAAAAAGCTTTAAAGTTCAAAAAAGCTTTCATAATAAACTGTCAAGTTTTTTTAAACTATTATATGCATTCCTAATCTCAGATGTTAGGTTTCTAAATTTCATTATTCAAATAAATTTAGAGAATCAAACATGAAGAGCTTTCACAGAAAGCTTTTACTCTTGCTAACAAAAAGCTGTTCCCAGTCACACTTTTTTAAGCTCTATATTCTATCCCCTTTTATTTAGGTACTTGATTTGCGCTTTTATAGAAAGCTTTAAAGTGGAAAAAGGCTTTCAAAGTAAAACTCTAAGGTTTTTAAAGCTACTATGAGAAAGGCTATTATGTGCTTTTTTAACCTCAAATGTAACGTTTTTTAATTTCATTATTCAAATAAATTTCAGTGTTAAATACTTGGAGCTTTCACAGAAAGCTTTTATGCTTGCATATAAAAAGCTTTTCATAATCACACTGCTTTAAGCCCTAGATTCAAAAATGTGTAGCCTTTTCATTTGAAGTACTTGATTTGAGAGCTTTAAAGAGCTTTAATGTGCGAAAAGGCTTTCAAAGTAAAAATCTAAGTTTTTTTAAAGCTATTATGTTGAAAGAAGTCCTTAGGAAAAATATTTAGAGCTTTTAAAAAAGCTTTAAAGTTAAAAAAATCGTAATAAAATGTCAAGTTTTTTAAGCTATAGAAAATATGGCTGTTTAAATTATTATATTCATTCTAATTTCAACTTTTTACTTTTCAAAACATTTTATTTTTTGCGAACTATACACTTTTGAGTTGAACCTAAGAACCCAAATGAAAGCAGTCTCTCCAATGAATCGAGGATGAGATATATTGAGCTTTACTAAGCTCTAACGCAATTTCTTTTTGAGAATTCCTAGAAGCAGCAGAAATAAAGACCAGCCATACACCGGGAGCAAAACCGTTGAAATTACGAAAATCAAGTAATAATAGCAAACCAACCACACAATGCATGCACAATAAAGTGTTTATGTTGGTGGTCGCGGCAAATTAAGACATAAAGAGCAAACAAATCCAAGCGTTTTGTATCCAGTTGTCAGATCTTTTAAAATGGATGAGCTTTTTTCACGCATTCGCCCTCAAAAAGAACTGAGAGTCAAACTGAAATGCGCTGCGCATGCGTAACGCCTACTCAATAAGCACTTCATATGGGCGTGTATGGGTGTGCGCGTGCTTGTGTGTGGCTACGTCTCGGGCTGGCTGGCCAGCAGATCGCGGTGGTCAATCGCCGTTGATGATGGCTGCTGCGGCTGCTGTTCTTGGTCTGCTCTTCTGCTGCTGGTTGGTATACAAGAAGAAGAAGAAGAAGAAGGGGAAGAGGAAGGCTCATACACACAGTTGCATTATCTGCGCTGCCGATATACACACAATGATATAATAAATATAATGCGTCCTGGGATTGTGGCGTGTTTCTGCGTTTGTCGGCAGATGAAGCGCAGAAGCTTGCAGTTTAGTTTTTGCTTTTGGTTTTCGTTATTGCCGATTTTCAAAGAACAATTCGCATTGTTTCGTGCGCGGCCACCCAAAAAGTTATAGCTAAAATATTGTGAGGCAATTTTGGCTTTGGTTTTCGTTTTTATTTTTGGTTTGTGGTCGGACTTGTGCCCTTCGGTGTTGACTGCCACATAAATCATGGCACGAAGTGAACTCGCTTGGCAACAACAACGAACAGCATAGATGAGTACTTAATTTAGTCTTTTTGATTTACGTAGATTTTGTATAGAAATGCTAGCTTTATTATGAGTTTGGCCTAAGGTTTGTACCTCAACTGATTTATTTTACTTCATACTTATCTCAACGACTAGGCGCATTTTGGGCTTAATGTTTCTTAAGATGATTCTCTACCTAATCTTTCCAATGGAGTGGAGATCTTCCTCTTCCTCCGCTCCCCTCGGCGGGTACTGCGTCAACATGACCTGGCCAGGAATCGCTGTCTTCATCGTACTCTTGTACTGAAGATGGTACCTTCTCTGCTTAGTTCTGCACCTCGAACCATTTTCTACAGGAGTAAACTGAAAAAGTCGCACGAAAGGGAGTCGCCTTGTCTGAAGCTTCGTTTGGTATCGAACGGCTAAGAGATGACCTTTCCGTTCCTGACGGTGCTTTTGGTATTGCTCAACGTCAGTTTACACAGCCGTTTTAGTTTTGCGGGGATACCAAATTCAGACATCACGGCATGGAAGAAGCTCCTTTTCGTGCGTGTCGATTCTCTTTTCACGGGTCTTTTCCAAGATTTGGGGCAAGGTTGACGATTTTCCAGGCCTAAAGTCACACGGTAGTCTGTGCAAATTGTGGGTTATCCTTTTTTGTGGATTGGGCAGAGCATGCTTTCCTCCGACCTTATTCTACAAAGAAGCTGATGCATGCTCCTTTTTAGTTCTTCACCGCCGTGTTGTTCTTCAGATGGGTAATTGCTATTCGGAATTCTTCATGGCTGGAATTCGGGCAATGGAATGTCTGCTTCATCGCCATTGATTGGGAATCGGGTTTTCCATCTCTTGATGTTATGCTTTCACTGCCATTCATCAAGCTGGTGAATTGTTCTCTCCATATTTCAGAATGCTCTGGGCATCTGTAATTAGATCATCTCGGGGGCTCAAGACAAGAGTATGCTCCCGTCTTGAATCCTTCTGTTAGTCGCCGCATCTTTTCGTATTTTTTTTAAGCTTTCCCCAAGTCGGCCAGTAACAAAATTAGATATCTAGTATCTATGGCGTATGTAAATATCTAGCCGTGAAAGCCAGCCAGTGTAAACTAACCTAAAACTCATTTTTTTTAGAAATCTTCATGTATTTCTCTGTTAGTTTTGGTTAATATAATGAACAAATATCGAAAAAGTCTCTGAAGTGATAGTTCATCTACCATGCTTCGTCTGCTTAACCACTTCTTAAATACATTAATGACGTACCCCTCGATGTGAAACCCTAAATATGCATACACTTTTTTTAGTAAGTGCAACTGTAGAGCCACCATTAATTGTGAACCCCTTCGACGGACTCAACGTACTGACAAGCCATTTTGTACTTACATGCCATTATCACCAATTCCACTGATGTGAATGAGTGATAAGAGCGCGTGTCGCAATCAAGACCATACACATACATACACACTCACACACAAGCCGGTGTGGCTGTTGGCGGTGGCATGCCACATGCGTAACAGTTGTCTTGTCGCATTGTGCGGTCATTGTTGCCACCATCAACTAGCAACAACGCAGTTAGTGCTACCAAAAACAACAACAATTACAACAATCAAGCAGCCACAACAACAACCAGCGCATGTCACTATCTCGCTGGCCGTTGCAATCATATCAGTAGCATCAACACTTAAAATCATTGCAACATGAAACAGAAGCAGTTGAAAAAAAAAACAAAAACATCAACAGCAGCAACAACAACATCTTAAAGCACAACAACAACTCAAACATAATCAACAACAACAACAATGCGATTGACACTGACACCGTCACACTGACAATATCTCTCTCTGCCAGCATTAACAATTACAATAGCAACTACAACAACAACAACAACACGACACACAAAAGCAATGAGTGCAACAAAACGCGAACAACCGATAATGATGTCATTTGGCATTTATTTACGAGCTCAATGGCCATTGAAATTGGTCGCGCTGCAGAGAAAGAAGTATCAGACAGCCGAGGAAGGGACGACTGGGCCATCGCTTGCTAAACGAGCTCTAATTTACATTTATGAAGCTGTTATTGTAGCGCATAATGGGGGATCCTTTTCAGCCATTATCCGAGAACATGCCATCGATAACGAAACACAACGACAGCAGCACCAACAGCAGCAGTAGGACCACTGACAACAACAACAATAACAAAAGCAACATTGTGGTAGCCACCACTTTTCTATATTCAAAGTGAACGCTTTGTCGGGCTACCTTTAATACAAAAATTTCCCCCACAATATACCTTTTTGTCGCTCACCTTCACATGCATATTTGTGTGTGTGTGCCAGCGCTATTGTGGCTTGCTCTGGTTCTGATGATCGCCGCGTGATAAGATCTGTGTAGTTTGTTACCGCTTTTATTGTTGTTTAATGCTCAAGTGTTTTTATCTTTGCTAGCATTTTGTTGGTTGCAACTTTTTTTTGTAATTTCCATTCTTTGCTGACTTGGTTGGCCCTTTTTTGTGCGCTGAGTTATCGAGTTAGAAGCAAACAAGTGCATAAATTACGATAACGAAGTCAACGCGAAATCAGCAGCTCGACAGCACGGTGGAAATGTATCCCTCAGGGGCAAGTTCAGCTTGTCTAATTGTTTATGCAATGGCCGGGTAGCATGGGTGTTAGGAAAAAGTGTTGTGAGCGTTGATGAATTTATTAGGGAAAGTTTTGGCATGCATGTTTGTCGCAATTTTTAAACGGATTTTTTAATAACAAGAAAATAGCTTAAAATCGGTTACAGCGAAGCTCTAATACCTGCCAAAAATACTAAAGATTACTTAGAAGAACTTTGATTGTTCAGGTTGTATTGCAACTAGGATATAGTGACTCGATCTGGTTAAGTGAAACAATTTCCAGACAAGCACTTTATTCCTAACGTTCAGTTTGTATTATACTATAGTATAGTGACCTGATCTGAGCAATTTCTTC
This sequence comes from Bactrocera correcta, assembly GCA_027475135.1. Classification (NCBI taxonomy): domain Eukaryota; kingdom Metazoa; phylum Arthropoda; class Insecta; order Diptera; family Tephritidae; genus Bactrocera; species Bactrocera correcta. The sequence goes on from CM050327.1 coordinate 61,470,697, forward strand.
GGTGGTTGCACCATTGCTTTAGGCTTTAACACATGCCAAATTTCGCGAAGATATTTCGTCAAATAAAACAGTTTTCTTTACATAGACACGGCTTTGATCCGTTAGTTTGTATGACAGTTCGGACAAATGAGTAGCTGCTTTGGGAGAAAATATCGATATCTCAGTAACTGAGGGATTAGTTTGCATATACTAACGGGGTTTTCAATAGAGGCGCTACAAAGTAGACTGATAGGGACAGCAAACGACGCCATATTTTTTCTGGCTCTATTGACATTTCTCTTCAGTAAAGTTTGCCATTTGACCATGGAAAGATATACTATCCAACAAGGAGTGAAATTATTAAAATTTGCTACCGAAAATTCGAAGTCAATGGCATTAATCTAATCTATGGTCGTTATAATCGTCCTGTCAGATGAACAATTCAGCGTCTAAAAGAATAATTTGAATCCACAGCACAGTACAAAATGTTCCAGTGCCAGTGAGACAAAGAAGTGTCGAGTATATTGCTGCCGCTAAAGCATCATTTGAGAAAGACCCAAATTAGTCTCTCACACGTCGTTTTGAAGTGTTAAGCATCACTGTGACGCCTTTATGGCGAATTTCGAATCGATCGGAAAGATCTTGGCCTACATTCTTAAAAGATCAAATTGACGCAAGAACTGAAGCCGCTTAACCATCGATTGTTCATGAATTCGGCTGAGTAAAAACATGAAAATGATCCGGATTTTCATCGAGACATCATCAACAGCGATGAGGCGCATTTCTGGCTGAATGGCTTCGTCTTTAAGCAAAATAGGCGTTATTGGTTAAGCAGCAATCCATATATACTCCATGAGTCACGATTGCATCCCAAAAAAAATTACGGTTTGGTGCGGTTTATGGACCGGTGGTGCCATTGGGCCGTACTTCTTACGTGATGATCAAGACCGGTATGTTACTGTGAATGGAAATCGCTATCGTTCAATGATAACCGAATATTTTTGACCCGAATTGGATGATATGGAATTGTTGAAAAGCACTTTTTGATCTCAAATCGACGTTCTTTTTACGAAAAAAAGAGTTTTATTGATTTTTCCTTTTTAATCGAATACAAACAGAATACGACGAGTCGATCGATAAGAGCTTTTGAATGCATCTAACATCTCTCTAATGTCAAAACGTCAATTTTTGATTCGATATTTCATCATTTATAAACCCCAAAGCAAGTTTTTACTCCCATACTTGGTGTTCCCGCTAAAGTAGACTTTGAAAATTTCTCAAGAGAGTAGGATATCAGATTTGTAGCACTCTGTCTTCAAACTATTTGGTATTTAGAATTGAACTTATGCACAGACTCTGATATAATTTCGTTCACGAATTTAGACTTTAGAATTCTCATCAGTTTTATCTGATGTCTAAGCTCCTCAGCTTTGTAACTATACTACTTTCTTTATCAACGTGGTCTTATCAAAACTTCCTTGATAGTTTGACGCTTATCTTATTTTGTGTAGGTATACCTGTCTCTGACCCAAATAAACTTTCACAATTCTCATATAGTTTATATACTCACACAAGCTTATACACATTTTGAAGATAATGCAACTGTAGCCATGACTAATGGGAGAAGAATGCAGCATGTGCAAAAAGATTTCCAGCTAGTAAAGCGTTGATGCACACACCTTGTCGGAGGACCACACCAGAGTCAGCTACACCAAAGCAAAAGTGTTGCAAAGCTTGCTATCGATATTCGGTTGGTGTGTTTGTTAAAGCAACAGCACCTTAAATTTCAATTAAGACATCTGTCAGCAGATGTCTGCAAAATTTATGTTTTCAACATTGTGCATAAAATTATCGGGGCTCAGGCTGGTAACTGCTGCATTAGTAACAGTGTTGGTGTTGGTGTTGGTTTCGGTAAAACCACCGCAGTGCGAAAATGAACCGATTTAATGACATCATTTACGACAGCAGAGACAATATATTAATAGCCGTAGAGACAGGGAGAGCAGCAAGGTGAAAGGAACCAGTAGAAGACGAATGGTCTACAATCACAAAGGGTAAAAGAGTATACACGCAGCCACAGCGGAAGTAGCTACGTACAGCTTAAGTCACAGGGTAAATATTTTTGAAGAATAGCATGAGTAAAAGCAGTTTTAGCTGTAAAATTGAGCAATGCAAAGTGAAAACCACAGCCAAATGACATATTGCACATTAACCGTAGATGCCAACCAGGTGTGCTCTGCAGTGCCCTCATAAACTCAACATAAATTAATTTCTAAAGCAGATGGAGGTCAAAAAAGCGCATCAAATGGAGTTCGGTGAAAAGCACTAAATTAAAACAGAATATCTATTTATGTTCAATATTGCACGTAATTTGTAAATCCCAAAATTTCGGGATTTTTCGGGACTCGTTTTTTAAATTATGCTAATAAGATTTGAACAACATTACTCACTAATTTAAACTGTTACTTTTTCGGGATCCCGAAATTTCGGGATTTTTTCTTAACTCATTTTTTGAACCGTGTCAATAAGATTTGTCAACACTACTGATTATTTTAAACTGTCCCTTTTTCGGGATCCCGAAATTTCGGTACAGTTTTTTTGAATTGTGCTAATAAGATTTGAACAACATTTACATATTATTTGAAACAGTTACATTTTCGGCACCCCGAAATTTCGGTATTTTTTCAGGACTCGTTTTTGTATAAGGTTTCATCGATATTACATATTATTTTAAACTGTTATATATTCGGGATCCCGAAATTTCGGGACTACATGAAATGTTTTTATATGTGTATAGTATATTTTTGCCGCGTAGCTTCTTCAGCGCTACAAGATTTTGCAAAATTGCAACATTGTCTTGGTATGTGTGTGGTTAATCAGGCTCATTAGGTGGCCAAAGTCAATTGGAAAATGTGTGTGTATGTATGTACATACATATGAATGCACAAATGTATTGCGGCGAATGCCTGTAAAGTCAGCCTGTGTTGCTGCATGAGATACCGACATTTTTTGATTTTCGCTTTTTTTGCGGTCCACAATGTGATTAAGTTGTGTTGCGGTTTTTATGCCACAACGCTCCATTAAACGTAATTTAGCTGTTGTCCCTATGGTTTTGCGCCAATTTGTTGTCCACACAAGACGTACACTGAAAAAAAATTGGTACCAATAAAGCCAAGGTATCCAGGTAATTTAATAAAGCACAAGAAACTTTCGTTTTCGGTTCGGTTTGTTTTCTTTTAAACACCATTATCTACTTAGAGAGATAGAGAGAGCACTGTGGTAAGACTTCCTGTGATTCAAAATCACTCTAACTTCTTAGCAACGAAAATAGAAATCATCTGATGTCCGAATATCGCAATGGACGACGCTTTCTCACTTATTTCCGAAGTTGTAATAATCATTAACACAGTCTAAGTTATTTGCTTATCCATCCAGTTATTCTTAAGAGGATTCGATGTTTGAACTTGGGGGCTTACTAAGGACTTGGAAATCTCAATAGACCCCAGCTTCATGAGATTTGACGTTCGCTGTGGTGTTCCGCCGTTGAACAGTTAAAAATGTTTCTCTCAGTGCATCATAGCCTTGCCCATCTCAGCCGTTCCTTATTTTCTTCGCTGCTCTGTTTCGATCGATCCATTTTAATGTTTGCTTAATTTTTCGCATATTTCGTTTTATAACTTTTTGTTACATTGCATTGCTGGGACACATGCGGCGATTCCACAAATACACTCACACAAACAGACACATAGAGGCTCCTTGCCATTTAACGCAGCACTTGTGTGTGTTCCCTCAACAGCCGAACAGCCGATATTATGATAAAGTGACCTCTTTGGTTATTATTTATGGCCTATTAGTAAGGTGTGCGAGTCTACAACCGAACGCACACACACACAAACACAGGCGCGCGAGGCAGCTTGGTTGCCCGCACGCCAAAGGACCACACCACAGCAACACGACCATTAATTTGCCGCTTTGGGACCGGGAGTGTGCGCGCGCGAACACCCAAAACTCCATAGCAAATGTCCGAAATTTCAAAGTCGCTCAAGTTTACAACAAAAAAAGTCAACAAAGACGGTTGCAGTGCGGCAGCAAATGTTGAAAGCACATCGATTTCGGCTCAATCAGCGCCTTTAGCCACAACATTTGGGCTGCTGCCCTTCGGTTGCCTTTGAGTTCGGTCGGGCGGTCGAGTTGATGAGTTAATAGGAATCAGGTTACATACAATTTACCTGATCGACAGTTCAGCCAAGCGACGCACCAAAGTGGTGGGCATCACTGAAGAAGTCAGTTGTGGTGGTCGCCTGCTTGCTGGCTCCTCACTCCACACACACACTCCAGAGCTGGGGAACTTTGAGAAATGACTTTATAGTTGTGGCCGTGGTTTTTAGTTGCAATTATTACTCTGGTTGTTCTTGTTGTTGTTTTTGGTGGCAGTGCTGTCATTTTATAGCGCTGTTGGCAGCTACACAAAGCCTAAATGCCAGCTAATGCGTTTGTATGTATTAGTTGGTTCAGTGTAGGTATTGACAGCTTTAATTAACTCATGCGCATCATCTGTGCGGTAGACATTTTATATCCGTTTAACATTTCGCGGTTTCGGCATTTTGTCCATATTTTTTTTCTTAAATTGCATTTAATATTTGTTTTCGGTTTATTTTGCGTATTTATGGGTTTACGCATGCGCATAGCGTGCTGGTCGGTTTGGCACACATCCGGTGTCCTGTAGGCTAACGAGGTTTCTGTTAGCCCGACACGTAATCATCGTTGCTCTCTCTTTTTTTCTGCTATTGGGTATCGAAGTCAAATTGTTTCACTTTTTGGTCTGATTCTGTTGCTTTGCTTTAGCAATGGTGACGATTTAGCTTCGTTTATTTAAAAGAAACCTTGAAAATTTATTCTGAAGTCATTCTCAGTAGCTTATTTTTCTCTATGGGATCTTTGTTTAGATAATTCTTCACTAAATCTTTCCTCTATCTAGTATTATAGGCTTTGCTCTTCTATCTCTGGGGAAACTTCATGGAAACTAGAGGATAACTGCTTAGGGTGTCACGATTTTCAGTATGTATTTGAAAATAGATCTTCTCAGCAGTCTTGTCCTCAGAAGCTGTTCGGTTCACTTACTTGTGTGAAGTTACGCGACGAATATGTTTGTTGCCTCAGTGCAGTCCTTAGAAGCCGATCGGTTCACTTACTTGTATGAAGTAACACAACGGATATCCGTCGTTCTTGAAGATCATAGCTCCTTTTCTATTGTAAAACTCTTTCAGAAATGCCGTAACTTTATAGGAATACTCTCCTTGATAATCGATCGAGCTCGGAGTCTAAACTTCTTCTTTCTTCTAACTAGATCTCGTCGGTCGTCCTTCCGATGGTCCGTCGCAACTTCTGCTTCTTGCGAATTTCAGTCCATATTCCCTGACTTTTTCGATGAAGCAATTACGGAGTCTTACTTTTATATATAAGTTATGGGGGTTTGTAGGAATTTAGGTATCTTTGGCTGCAAAAGTAGAAGATTAGAATTTTTCATGTAATTTTTTCGAAGCAAGACCATTATAATCAATCGAATGATGTTCCTTCATATTATTACAAGATCACATACACCATTTTTGGAATCTATATATATACATATATTTTCCTCAAGTTCTGTCCATGCTTATCACCTAAATATTCCAGAAAAATCTCTTCAGAACCTTCTTCGAAAAATCACTCTGAATATTCGTGTCGAATTGAGTGCTACTAATTTGAAACCAATAGCAGGTAATGCTTGGCTGCTTTACAAATGAACAAATTTGTAGAAAAAGAAAACAAGTATTTACAAAAAGATCCCGAAAAACACTTCTCATCTTATCGCGCTGCATTCCCCCGAATTTTTGGTCACATCAAAAACCGGCCGCGATTGTAATTCACACAACTCAAAAATCAAACGAGCCGTGAAAGAAAAGGATTTACGATTTATGCAAAACGAAAAGCTGGCCGCACGGATGTTAGACAGTCGGATCAGTCAGCAGTGGATTGCTTAAAACAAAAGGATCACACAGTAACCGACAGACGGACGGCAAGCACAAAATGCTAAGCGGATCTGTATGTCTGCTTGGCATGCTGCGCACAGCGTACCATTGATCTTGACGGATCGAACGATAGAGCCAGCTTGTATGTAGCACAGACTGACGACATTTAAGCTCGTCATTGGCGAACTCATCAGCGTAAGATATGAAGATCTCGCTGTGTACCTGTGCGCATTGACTGATAAATGGGACGCGTCTTGATGTACGAATCTTTGATGAGCGACAGCAAGTCTACGCGGCTCTAAGCTGCACTCGAAATTCACTTTGTACAAAACGAGCTGGAGATTTGATCAATGAAGTGGACAGGCGGCAACGCTTTGTTGGCGCAACTTTTGAAAGTTTTCAATATCACTTCCACTTTTGAGTGGCTTTATTGTTTTATTTTTGTAATTTTGCATAGTTTCGCTTTTCATGCCGCAATAATCACACTCACTTAGCCTTTTATCTTAAAATTAAATATAGTTTTTTTTTTGGAGTAATTGCATTAATGTATGGACACAATGAGTACCAAAGATGCCGCAGCGCTGCAAAAATAATAAAAGGAATCAAGAATTAAAAGAAGAAATTAAAAATTAGTTTGGTAATTCGAATAAAGCGACATTTGTTTGACAGACATCACAGGTTTGAAGCGTCTATTAGGACAATAAGTGAGCACAAAGCCGACGCGTTTCATGGGAACGCTGTCATATCAGACGCACTGCCTGAAATTGTCTTTTGCAGCGCAGTCATGTGAGAATTTTGTACATTCCGAAAATTTTTATTGTACAACTTTCGGTCGTTTCCTTTGGTACCGCTCAGTCAATATTCAGACTACCTTAACCCATTGGAATACGGAGGAAACTAATATTCATAACTCCATGGCTCAGGGAAGCTGAATATATAAACGAGTCCAAACACGGTCCCGCTGGAATTCTCTTCTCCTTCAGTTGGATCCATGAAAACTTGGACCACTGCGTTACAGAGGCTATTCCTGGCGGCTATTTCTATGCTCAAATACCCACGACGGATATGTGAACTGGAAGAAGTCGCTGGAGAAAAGAAGCAGTGAACTTTTCACGAATGCTTTGAAGATAGGATAGAAGCTTGGAGAGGAGTCTTCTGTAAAGAGCTCTCCCTTAAGCTTAGCTTTAGACTACCGGACTACTGTAGGGTCTTTCGGGCAGATGTGACTGTTATTACGGTAGAAGTAAACACACTGCTACTGATAGCAGCTACTTTCAGTGAAGTGAGAATTCACTTCGATAGCACAGCGGCGATATAAGTCTTCAGCTCTTAAGCTTTGCGCTCAAAACTATTCAAGGTGTCTGTCTCTCATTAAAAATAACATCAAGCAGACTCGTTTGGGAGCCTAGTCATAACGGAATCGTTGGAAACTATAAGCCCATAAGCTCTCAAACTGGGGCATCCGTTCCCTGCCCACATGGGAGTGGAAATGAGTCGGATCTCCGTTATCATCTTGCGCTCTAGCACTAGATCTATGGATCTCACGTGCACCTAACAGATGTTGGTCAACTACCAGATCCTAGCTGACTGGTAGGTTCTTCTGGCCTAGAGTAGAACGTAGGAGATTTAATGAGCTTCTTGTCTTGTCCGTAGCAATGCGAATCTTGCACAATCGTACGAATTCGGTCAGTGAGGCTAAAAATCTTGTCGGACTCTTGTTTTTAAAGGTTGTTTAGAGGAATGTTAGGTGAAAAATTCAAGTACTTTCTCCTCCATTGTCCAGTCTTTGCAAGACTGAGGCTGAAACATCTTGGCAGTCATACTTTTGGCGAACTAGAAGACATAGTCGAAACTGACATTGACCGCCTCAACAAATTTTTAATCAGCTCAAAGAGTTTTGTGGATCTATGAGGGTATTATCGATTTATAGAGTTCCAGAAACCACAATGGGCCCGATGTTGTGAGCTGTCCAAATGAGATCCTTTTTAGGATCGACCATATTCTTTATTTATACGAAATTTTGTGGCCTTTAGTGATTATTCCGCCTAACGGGCAAATTGCCACCGGGATTACGTTTTATCAAGGCTATAGTATTGGTCAATTATTCACCACCTTTATCTGCATAACTGATCATACCCGATAATAAATGCTCCTTTGGTTTGACGTACTCTCACAAAGAATTATGTCACGGAGTCAAATCATGTCACCAAAGTAGTTTGAGGAGTATAAAGTCGCAAATAATTCGCCTATAGGGTTCATCGCGATATTAGCTCTATGTTCAGTTTTGGAAGACGCCAGGCATTCTCTTTGCTGGAGTCAAGGACGTCTTCCGGATTGTTAAGACTTCAATTATTGTATATTTTCTCACTTTTATATGTCCTAAACCTCCTCATTGAAGATGATGATTTCGAACAGAGCAGAGCTTTGAAAAACTCCGTGCATTCTAAGCATTATTTTAGAATAAGTAAAGGGTGATTTTTTAAGAGCTTGATAACTTTTTTAAAAAAAAAAACGCATAAAATTTGCAAAATCTCATCGGTTCTTTATTTGAAACGTTAGATTGGTTCATGACATTTACTTTTTGAAGATAATTTCATTTAAATGTTGACCGCGGCTGCGTCTTAGGTGGTCCATTCGGAAAGTCCAATTTTGGGCAACTTTTTCGAGCATTTCGGCCGGAATAGCCCGAATTTCTTCGGAAATGTTGTCTTCCAAAGCTGGAATAGTTGCTGGCTTATTTCTGTAGACTTTAGACTTGACGTAGCCCCACAAAAAATAGTCTAAAGGCGTTAAATCGCATGATCTTGGTGGCCAACTTACGGGTCCATTTCTTGAGATGAATTGTTGTCCGAAGTTTTCCCTCAAAATGGCAATAGAATCGCGAGCTGTGTGGCATGTAGCGCCATCTTGTTGAAACCACATGTCAACCAAGTTCAGTTCTTCCATTTTTGGCAACAAAAAGTTTGTTAGCATCGAACGATAGCGATCGCCATTCACCGTAACGTTGCGTCCAACAGCATCTTTGAAAAAATACGGTCCAATGATTCCACCAGCGTACAAACCACACCAAACAGTGCATTTTTCGGGATGCATGGGCAGTTCTTGAACGGCTTCTGGTTGCTCTTCACCCCAAATGCGGCAATTTTGCTTATTTACGTAGCCATTCAACCAGAAATGAGCCTCATCGCTGAACAAAATTTGTCGATAAACACATTTCGAACCGAACACTGATTTTGGTAATAAAATTCAATGATTTGCAAGCGTTGCTCGTTAGTAAGTCTATTCATGATGAAATGTCAAAGCATACTGAGCATCTTTCTCTTTGACACCATGTCTGAAATCCCACGTAATCTGTCAAATACTAATGCATGAAAATCCTAACCTCAAAAAAATCACCCGTTACATGTCAAACCTTGACAACTTATTTGACAGCTATCCCTCAAAGAAATTCAAATACTTTGTAGTATCACTGATGTTGTGACTTGTTCAAAACATCTCTAAACGAGTTGAAAATTTCTGATAATTTATCCAAGTAAATTTTCTGACTTTGATAGCTAATTTGACAGCTATTCATATTATATACATATTGATCATGTGACTCATTCTAAACAGCTTCAAACGAGTTCAAAAGTCCGGTAATTTATAGCAGTCAGCATAGTCAAAAAATATTTGTTCACTTTGACAGCTCATTTGACAGCTATCCCTCTAGGATATTCAATACAACTAAACACACCGCTTAGTAAATGAAAATTGTGACTTATTCAAACCATCTCTAAATGATTACAAAATTTACATATATATACATACATATTACAAACGTAAATATATATCTCTATTAATAATATTATTCCAAAGCATTTCAACTCACCAGTCATTAATTAATCGCCTGCCATTTGCGCCACGCCCTACTTGACGAGTGAGTACGGACTTCATTGTCACCTAGCAAAATAAATTGATTTTCATTAATTCATTAATTGAGTGATTTGTGATTGCAATTCATTTACAACAAAGAGAAAGATAATCATAAAAAATAATAATGTCAATAATAAATTTCGAGAAATATTACTAAACGACTTTGTTTTTTACCAACGCGCGAACTGAAAACGAATGACAAGTACACGTACTTACAATTAAATAAAGTAAATCGAAGGAAAAAAATCTTTGAATAAATAACACAATCAACACCAATCATAATTACAAAAACAAGTATAATTGTATACTCGTACAAGTCAACGCCGCAGGCGCTTTGTTGTTATGTTGTTGTGGCATTATGTGAGAATTTAGCAACAATTGTACGCGCACAACGGGCAAAACATGGCTGGCGACAAGTTGGCTGTTGTCACAGCTTTGCTTGATTGTTTTTGTTTTTTGTTGTTGCTGTCGTTGGTTGTTGTTCGCTTGTTGTAAATGTTCATTAGCGTTGCTGTTTATTTATAGGTGATTGCGATCATGAAATCTCGTTTGTAAGCGAAAGCAGTTGGGTGGGCGGTGTGGAGAAGGGTTCCCAAGCAAAATCGAGGTGTGAGTGGCCGAGTAGCAAAATTCAATAGAAGAGCTTAACAGTCAGACATCAGACATTGATTGAGCTGAATTTCGATCCGATAAGCATAGCTGCTTTTAAGCAGCATAAATGTGATGTTGTATTTTAAATTTAGAAATTTATATAAAGCCATAATTTCAAATAAGTAGTTTTTTCTTACGTCGAGACAAAAATGTCTGCGTTCTAGAAGCTTAAAAATTGAGTTCACACTGCTGTTTAAGTTTTCCAGAGCTGCTTGAAACAGGCGTCCACAGGTTAATTGGTATATTTTTTAAAGTACAGACGTTGTTGTTGTTTAAAAAGTGCTAGAGATTAAAATTTTTGCTGTTGTTTATCTTTGAACTAAAAATGTCTGCGCATCTAATGAAGCTTAAAACATTGAGTTCAAGTTCTTTAAGTTTTCCAGAGCTGCTTGAAACAGGCGTCCACAGGTTCATTGGTATATTTTTTAAAGTACAGACGTTGTTGTTGTTAAAAAGTGCTAGAGATAAATTTTTGCTTTGTTTCAATCTCGCTTGTTTTAAACAACTTTGAACCATTAATCGATATTATGCCATTACTTCGAGTTCTTTTGCTGTGACAGAACTTCCTCTGGAACTCTTGGTCTTTTTCCATACTTCCTTGGCTATCCCCACCTTTACGCGGCTCTTCTTGTATATGCTGTGAGAAAATTTGTTCAAGTTTCAGGACCTGAGTTGATTGTGTTGCAAAAGTTCCCGATCTTGTCTTACCAAAAATATTCTAATTTGTGATCGAGTTCTTAGGCTTTCCAAAGCAGACCAGGATTTTCACTGACTCAGTTAGCTTGCAGCAGTCGTCCAGAGCTTTTTTGTTTTTTAATAATTTTTAAAAATATGTCAGTTACTTAATTAGAAATGGTTCCCACGTCAGTTTTCGAGATGAAAATTTATGTCGCGACACTCAATCTTGCACTCTTTAATTAGCTTCGAACCGTATATCTTTATTATGTCGTTAAAGCCACATTACTTCGTTTACATTCGTTCACTGCAACTGAATTCTATCTGGAATTCTTGGTCTCTTCCCATATTTCTTTGGCTCTCCTGAGCGTTTCCCTGCTCTTTGTGATCTTTTTCAATACTCCTTGGCTATTCTCGATTAAATTTGGTTCTTTTTGGCTCACTGCAAATTTTATTTAATTCTTTTTGACCCCATTAGCCCTTCTCTCTTTCTATCTCCCATCTCTATGTGGCATTCCTTTACTCGCTTTGGCTTTTTCTGACTTTGCTCAGCTCACCACGATATTCTTTGGCTCTCAATGGCCTTCCTTAGACCTACCTAGTTTTGCTCTCACTGGTTCTCAGCGGACTTTACATAAAGCTTCAAAGATCTTAGATGCTAAGATTCTTAAGATCTATAATCATCATATCTCTATCGCCCTAGGTTTCATCTTTTAGAAAGTCCTTGACACTCACTAGTCCATCCTGGCAATCTTCAAGTATCCAATATCTTAGGATTCTTATGATCCATTATCACCATGTCTCCATCGTCATAGCTTCCATCTTTTAGAAATAATCTCACTTACCCTTTCGGGCTCTCTTTTTTCCAGTTGTATGTGGTGCTCAGTCTTGTTCTATCCTTATCTTTTTCCGGCTCTGCTTAGCGCACCAAGATTTACTTTGGCTCTCCTCGGACTTCTTTTGCCCTATCTAATTCTTCTCGAGCTTTTCCCTCTCTTCTGGGTTCCACGTAGCGTTCACTGGTTCTCAGCGGACTTTACCTAAAGCTTTAAAGATCTCAAATGCTAAGATTCTTAAGATCCATAATCATCATATCTCTATCGCCCTAAGTTTCATCTTTTGGAAAGTCCTTGACACTCACTAGCCCATCCTGGTAATCTTTCGATCTTCCAGCTCTATGTAGTGCTCATTTCTATACTCTCTCAGGCTTTTTCTAGCTCTGCCGAGCTCATTAAAATTTTCTTTATCTCCCCCGGACTGTTTTAGCCCTACCCAGCTCTGTCCGAGCTCCCCTCTTTCTTCTGGGTTCTATGTAGCTTTCACTGGTAAAGTCCGCTACGTAAGGTTTCAGGGATCAGAACGAGATCCTATAAAGTATATAAATGATTGGCGTGGCGAGCAGAGTTGATTTGATCATGTCTGTCCGTCTGTCTATAAGCGAAGTTGTCCCACAGTTTTGGAAATACCGATCTGAAATTTCGCATTTCTCCTTTTCTCAGCAAGTAGCTGCTCAATTGTCGGAACGGCCGATATTTGACGACTATAGCCTATAGCTGTCATACAAACTGAACGATCGGAATAAAGTGTTTGTATAGAAAACTTTTTCATTTGAGGAGATATTTTCCCGAAATTTTGCATAACCAATTTTCTAAGATAATGACACAACCTGAAAAGAAACTGTTCAGATCGAGTCACTATAGCATATAGCTGCCATATAAACTTACCGATCGAAGCTTGCTTTTTTTGTATTTGTGAAGGGTATTATAGCTTCGGTGCAAGCGGAGTTAACGTTTTTTCTCGACTTATATTTAGAACTCATAATTATGTATTTACGAAATCCTCCAAAACATAAAACCATAAACGCAAACTGTGAAGTGTGACTTTTATAACCGATTTTTAATAGATCATCGCACATAATCGCACACGAATTGCCATTTGCATAAAAGTGTTGAGCGTTGTCGTCGGTGTAAAATATGATTGAGGCAAAATTGATTGCAATGCCAAATTGAAATTCGCTATAAAATTGCATAATTTGCTTAGCCGGCTTAACGCGAGATATAAAGATGCACACACACACAAGTGCATACAAATACTTGTACATAGATGTATCTATGTGTGTATGTATGTATGGCATATGATTGGCAAATTTGCATATCGCACCAACAAATTAAGCGGCAGCGATGAAAATGCAGTTGTAAATTTATAAGCGAACACACACACTCACGCATACATGTATGTATGTACATATGTACTTGTATTTATGCAAATGCGCCAAAAAGACTTCTTAAAAATCCACACTTTAACTGAGCGTCTTTTGCCATTGTTTTTGTTCTTGTTATTGCTTTTGGATTTTGCGTGCGATTTTTGCTTGAAAAGCAATTGCGGTGAATTACCGTGAAATGTTTATAGGCACACACACACAGGCACATACATGCACACAACGGCTTATTGCGCGTTCCTTGTATTTGTGTATTTGTGTATTTTTTCGTTTTTGTTTTTTGTTTTTGTATTCGGCATTTGGCAATTCGGCGGCTTTAATGCACTTATGTTTATGTTACATGCTTTTCGTGTTAGCGATCAATTTTTCTGACATATTGCCGCGCTGCTTCGTGAAGCAAAAAATACGCAAACAACCAAATCAATGGGAATGTGTAAACAAATTTAAAAAATTGTCATACAGGCTGCAAAAAATTTAAGATTTCATTAAAATTAATTAAATAACATGGATTTAACGTGACAATATTCGACGATGTTAGAAGTGGCTAAGGTGATACCAATGGAAAATTTATATGAAAACATACATACGAGGGTTGTTCTTTATATTTCGTGATTCTTCTCTTTAGTGGCGTAGACACCGCTTATGCGGTTATAGCCGAGTTATTAACAGCGCCCAGTCGTATCTTCTTTTCGCAATTTGGCGCCTATTCGAGATACCAAGTGCAGTCAGGTTCTTCTCCACTATATCTTTTCAATGGAATCGAGGTCTTCCTCACCTCCTTTCACCGGCGGGTACTGCGTCGAATATATTCAGAACTAAATTGGAGGACGAGAAAATGAAAGACTTGTAGAGTTTGGTTTTTGTTCGTCGATAGATGGTTTTTTTCTCAATTGTCTACTCAGTCCGAGCTAGCACCTGTTGGCAAGAGTTACACTGCATCAAATTCAGACATCGCGCCATAAAGGCAGCTCCTTTTCGTGCTGTCAAAAGTAGCTTTAAAATCGACGAAGAGGTGAGTTTTGTTGATCCTCTTTTCGGCGGCCTTTTCCAAGATTTGGTGCATTTGAATATCTGGTCGGTTGTTGATTTTCCAGGCTTGAAGCCACACTGTTAGGATCCAATCAGTTTGTCGACGGTGGGCTCTCACACAATACGCTCAATAGCACCTTATATGCGATGTTTAGGAGACTTATCCCACGGTAGTTGGCGTAGATATCCCCCACAATCTACGCCAACTACCCTTTTTGTGGATTGGGCAGAGCTCACTTAAATTCCAATCGTCGGGCATTTTGTCCGACCATACTTTATAAAGAAGCTGATGCATTCTTCTTATTAGCTCTTTGCCGCCGTATTTAAATAGCCCGGTCTGCAATCCAACGGCCATGCCGCTTTGTTGTTTTTCAGACGTATAATTGCTATTCGAACTTCTTCAAGGTCTGGAAGGTCCGATCCATCGTTATCGATTGGGGAATATGGTTCACCATCTCTTGGTGTTATGCCCTCACTACCATTCAGCAGGTTGGAGAAGTGTTCCCTCCATAATTTTAGTATGCTCTGGGCATCAGTCACTAGATCACTGCTGGAGGTTCCACAAGAGTATGCTCCAGTCTTGAAACCTTCTGTTAGTCGCCACATCTTTTCTTAGAGTTCTGTCGGCCAGCTTGCCAAGCTCTTCGTACTCACGCATTTCCTCCTCTCTCTTATTTGTCTGCAAATGCGTCTCGCTTCGCTATTAAAATCTCGGTATCTATCTCATACCGCACGTGTTGTGGTCGATTGTAACGTTTCGAGTTGGGGAGTCTGTTTTCTCCTCTGCAACACGGCACTCCTCATCGTACCAGCGGTTCTTTTACTCTTTTCGAAAACCAATGGTTTCATTTGCATAAAGAGCTTGAAATGCCGTCCCATAGTTCCTTTATACTGATTTGCTGACGAGTGCTCTGAGAGATCAGATGTGCATGTCGAGTAGAAAATCGATCCGATGTGTGTGGTTGTAGCTCCTCAAGGTCAAAGCTACCTTTGGTTTACCGACGTGTGTTTTTTGCTGCACAGAGGTTATTTAGGCTGCAACAAGATAGTGGTCCCAGACGATGTTAGAACCTCGGAGCGTACGCACGTCTAAAACACTGAAGATGTGTTTTCCGTCTACCACAACATGATCGATTTGGTTAGTGGCTTCTCGATCCGGAGACAGCCAGATAGCTTGATGAATTTTCCTATGCTGGA
Organism: Bactrocera correcta; assembly: GCA_027475135.1. Taxonomy (NCBI): domain Eukaryota; kingdom Metazoa; phylum Arthropoda; class Insecta; order Diptera; family Tephritidae; genus Bactrocera; species Bactrocera correcta. Next base: position 61,486,366 of record CM050327.1, read on the forward strand.
ATCTTGTACTCAACCCATTTGGGGATGTTTCCTCGTGGAGGCTGAATTTATCGACCGTTGTTGCAAAGGTACATTCTTTGCCCACCCTGGCGTTAACGTCGCCAAGCACGATTTTGACATCGTGGCTGGGGAGCTTTCATAGGTGCGCTCCAAGTGCTCATAGAAGGCATCCTTGGTCACATCCTTCTTCTCTTCCGTCGGGGCGTAAATCAGCGAAATGTTGAAGAACTTCGCTCGTTTATATGACCACTTTAGTAAATGCCACAAAGACTTACTCACCTCAGTCCTTGTCCCAAGCATCGCATTCTTGAACGGCGGTGATGTCAGCCTTCACTCTAACGAGGACATCAACCAGCTGTGCAGCGGCATCTTCCCAATTAAGGGACCGCACATTTCCAGTGCATACCCTTAAATCGTTATCCTTACTGCGTTTGCCATGGCCGTAATCAAGAGGGGGATCTCTCATCTGAGGCTGTTTACGCTTTTTCATTGGTAGTGTTTATTACGTGGCGGGTCTCAAACAGAGCGCACAATCTTGTGGAGTAGATGTTTCGCCTTCTCAATTTAGCTTGCCTTCAAACGGATGGTTTCTGGCTACCCAGAGGATACTTGGTCAAACACCGGAAGTCGTGAGCTGCTTGAGCCATATCTGAAAGAATCGTTCTGGCCACTCCCAAGTGAAGGGCAATCAGAGAACTTTCCTCACTTGCGTGAACTTCTACACTTGAATTATATAAACAATAATTCATGAATATAATTGCATTACTTTCACAGGTACATATGTATTTGAATTGCTCATTAAATATCCGCGATTAAATATACGCGCTGCCACAACAAATAATAAATCTTTTCACTAACAATAAAGCAAAAACATCATTATATTATATAAGTTTTTTCGAAATACCTTTCAGTAGATTTTTCCATCGCAATGCAATTGTCAATAAAATGCGCACAATGACTCTTATGGCAAGCTAAATGAACTTGTTTACAAATCAAAATTGAAAACCATTACAAATTATTGAATGATTCTGAGAAATCATTTGAAAAGCGGTTGCGCTCAACTGACAGCTAATTCGTACTTCACGAACAACAACGCTTATACATATATAAATACATACATAAATACATATAAACATTTATATACACTTATGCATCTGTTTGTCTTGCAAAAAATGAGGCATTTGCGCTATAAATATACTTGTAGCTAACCTTAAAATAGGCGCGCCTAGCTGAGCTTTAGCAAATGCGTGCATTGGTGTTTCTAGGTGTTAGTGCGTTTATGTGTTTGATTACAAGGAAGTTATGGACGATTTGAGTTACGAACATTGTTCCCAAGAAACGCAATGGGGGGTAACTGCGTCGAGTGACAAGTGAACAAATAGTTAAATGCCTCACAGTTGCTTAATGGCGCAAATGTTATTTATTCCCCATATAGATGTATACTATATAACGGGTGATTTTTTTGAGGTTAGGATTTTCATGCATTAGTATTTGACAGATTACGTGGGATTTCAGACATGGTGTCAAAGAGAAAGATGCTCAGTATGCTTTGACATTTCATCATGAATAGACTTACTAACGAGCAACGCTTGCAAATCATTGAATTTTATTACCAAAATCAGTGTTCGGTTCGAAATGTGTTTCGCGCTTTACGTCCGATTTATGGTCTACATAATCGACCAAGTGAGCAAACAATTAATGCGATTGTGACCAAGTTTCGCACTCAGTTTACTTTATTGGACATTAAACCAACCACACGAATGCGTACAGTGCGTACAGAAGAGAATATTGCGTCTGTTTCTGAGAGTGTGGCTGAAGACCGTGAAATGTCGATTCGTCGCCGTTCGCAGCAATTGGGTTTGTGTTATTCGACCACATGGAAGATTTTACGCAAAGATCTTGGTGTAAAACCGTATAAAATACAGCTCGTGCAAGAACTGAAGCCGAACGATCTGCCACAACGTCGAATTTTCAGTGAATGGGCCCTAGAAAAGTTGGCAGAAAATCCGCTTTTTTATCGACAAATTTTGTTCAGCGATGAGGCTCATTTCTGGTTGAATGGCTACGTAAATAAGCAAAATTGCCGCATTTGGGGTGAAGAGCAACCAGAAGCCGTTCAAGAACTGCCCATGCATCCCGAAAAATGCACTGTTTGGTGTGGTTTGTACGCTGGTGGAATCATTGGACCGTATTTTTTCAAAGATGCTGTTGGACGCAACGTTACGGTGAATGGCGATCGCTATCGTTCGATGCTAACAAACTTTTTGTTGCCAAAAATGGAAGAACTGAACTTGGTTGACATGTGGTTTCAACAAGATGGCGCTACATGCCACACAGCTCGCGATTCTATTGCCATTTTGAGGGAAAACTTCGGACAACAATTCATCTCAAGAAATGGACCCGTAAGTTGGCCACCAAGATCATGCGATTTAACGCCTTTAGACTATTTTTTGTGGGGCTACGTCAAGTCTAAAGTCTACAGAAATAAGCCAGCAACTATTCCAGCTTTGGAAGACAACATTTCCGAAGAAATTCGGGCTATTCCGGCCGAAATGCTCGAAAAAGTTGCCCAAAATTGGACTTTCCGAATGGACCACCTAAGACGCAGCCGCGGTCAACATTTAAATGAAATTATCTTCAAAAAGTAAATGTCATGAACCAATCTAACGTTTCAAATAAAGAACCGATGAGATTTTGCAAATTTTATGCGTTTTTTTTTTTAAAAAAGTTATCAAGCTCTTAAAAAATCACCCTTTATTTATGTATGTATGCTCATAATTACATGTGTTACATGTGTTTGATGTCAGTGTTTATATTTATAATATTTTTTTATAATGTGTGTAACTTTTTTATTTTTATATAATTTTATTTAATCAAAAATCGAAAATAACTTTTTTTTTTTAATTTCTTTCTTTCAGGTATGTTCCTTTGACCCTTATTAACGTAAGTAATTGCATATTATTATATCAGGATGAAAAAAAAAGAAATAATTTTGTTTCGCTTGGTACTCTGAAAAATTAGTTCTTAGACACATCTAGGAAATCTCGTCAAGTATGAATTCTTAATTCTAAGGCGAAATTTTTCAAGTATTGAGCTATATTCGGCAATCAGAGTCTAATGTTTTGGGATTTATTCTCTGCTGCTCTGAGGAGGAGAGCAGCCAGTGCAATCTAATAAATAGTGCTAACAAAAGCACCTTTAAATCGACGAAGAGGTGGTGTTTGTCGATCCACTTTTCATGGATCCTTTCCAAGATTTGGCGCATGGTATTAGTATCCATTCTATAGTGTCTGTATTTTGGCATCTTCTATCTCGAAATCTAGTTCGACTTGCATTTGTTTGGTAAAAGGAAGAATACGTTTTGAAATTGAAAAAACCAATATGATTAGGCTTCCATAAATTTCTAAAAAAAAAAAATACAGCGACCTCTCTGTAAAATCACGTAAGGTAGTTTATAAATCTACTCCTGCTTGACGAAAACTACATTCCGCAAATTACACGATTTGTATTTGACGACTGTCATGCTTTGTTGGGTACTGTATTTGGATTAGTATTATAAGCCTCTGTGGATTTTGCTATCTAAGACAAGGACTAAACCGCTTCCGTGAAAAATCCAAGTTCGTCAAAGCAACTACGTGTGGCTCTCAATAGCCTTTAACAGATTAATAAATGGATCGGAAAAAATTAAGCTGAGCCGACTATAATATTGGGTATTCCTAAAAGTCTTTTCGTATTTCTAATCAAAGTTCAACTTATTTTTTTATATTTATAATGAACTCTAATGAACCAAACATGCACCATTTTGGAATCCCACTTTTTGCCACTTTGCCGCTAGAGACATTATTCCATCAGTGTAAAACTCTTCTGGCTTCTCGGCGAAAACTGCGACAAGTAATTTTCACAAGCTTCTATTGAAGCCAACTTTATTCTATAAAGAGAGTTCTGCATTGACCGAAACAAATGATAATCCGATAGTGCAAGGTCATGGCTATATGGTGGATGCATCAAAACTTTCCAGCCACGCTCTCCCAGTTTTTACCAAGTCATCGAAAATGTGTGTGGTCAAGCCTTGTCCAGATGGAAGACGAAGCACTTTCTGCTGATCAGTTTTGGTCGTTTTTTGCGATTGTTTGCTTCAATCTCATCAGTTGTTGACAGTAAAATGTAGAATCAATCGTTTGACCAGGCTAGAGTGCCTCATAGTGGATGGATAGTGACCATTAGAGGCGTCAATCCTGACTTTGCGACCATTTCTTGAGCTTCACCATGCTGGACCATGATTTTTTCGCACATTATTGTCGTATTTGATTCACTTTTCGTCCTCTGTTACCATTTGCCTCAGAAATGGTTCGATTTCATTTCATTTCGGCAAAGAATCGCAGATGTTAATTCGGTGCATTAAAAATTTCACAGGCATTTCATCGAGCTCCTTTTTGTAGCCAGTATTTTTAAAATGATTCAAAACCGTTTGATGCTGAATGTTAAGTTCCTTAGCGATGTCGCGGCTGCTTATGTGACGGTCCTGGTCAATTTTTTCTATAATTTCATCGACTTTTTCAATGATAGGTCGACCAGAGCGAGGTGAATCTTTCCAGAACGGAAGCGAGCGACTCATTGTTGTGCTACATGAACTGATACAGCATCGTCTCCGTAAACTTCACAAATTTCATTGGTGGCTTGCGTTACATTCTTCCCTTTTTTATACAAAAATTTCAAAAAATAGCGAATTTTTTCATTATTTTCACCCATTTTTGATCAGCTGTAACTTTTTTTTCAACTTCCCCGAATTTAATTCTTTTTTTGGTTAAATGAAACTTAAAATCTTACCTTTTCAACACTATATAGTATGACACAATGTGAATGTTAGCACTGGAGATATTCGACTTCAACGACATCTATTGACAAAATACGAAAAGACTTTTTCGACTACCCAATAATAGCCTGAGTTGTGGAGATATCGATCTGAAATTGTGTACGTATATTTTTCACGTCAAGAAGCTGCTCATTTATCGGATTCGCCGACATCGGACCACTTTAGCATAAAGCTGCCTTACAATCTGATTGATTGATACTCTTTTACTTAATAAGAAATGCATTGGTGATGCCGTAGTTAATGTTCTTCCTTATTTTTTAATACAAACATTGAGTATTTATTGTGAAATTCCATAAAGAAATAATTTAATATTAAATGATGTCCCTGAACTAGCAATAAATTCAACTTAATTAAAATAAACAACACAGAAACTTACTCCAACTAAATGGCAAACAGCTACAACTAAGTTCAAGCACAAACGCACACACGTGCAGTCAAATGTTTATGCAAAATATTAAAATTGTTGTCGTGTGGGGAAGTGAAGATCAGCAACAGCGAAGAATGCAGCTAATGTGCACACACACAAACGCGTACAACAATACACTTGCAGAGAAGTGTGCGCATTTGCGAAAAAATGTGGTAAATAACCCTCGCTAACGACAATAACAATAACAAGGGGAACACTTATGCCGCGTATTTGCCTAACACCACAACAGGCTAATAAAAATAACAAATGCGAAAAGCAAACAAATTAATTGGCGAAAATGCCGCAGTAATTATTGACTAAACAAAATATGCACTTAACAAGTTCGTAGATTATTGTAAATACTCATAACGAGAATATTTATGTGCAGTATCGGAATTGTGATGTGCGCGTGGCTGGTCGCCTTTTTTGTTTTTGTTTTTTTGCTAGATTTTCTTCAACAAAACAACAACATTAATAATACTTAAATGCAAGCTAATGCATTTTTTGTTATCGCATCAGACATTTAAGCGTCGCGCGGCCACAGTGGTGGGCTTTCAAATAAATGTGCAGTAAAATTTTAACTTTACTGAAAGTTTGATAATGGAAAATTTGCATAGAAAATATAATGATTTGCGCATTTTATTATTACTTAATAAGAAAGTCTTAAAATCTAATATTTTTTTTGAATTTCTAAGTTAGTGTGAAGGGTATAATATTATGCTTTACAACTGTAGGCTAATAGAGTAAGTCCGTCACTTAGTAGTTGTGCTTGATTAATCTAGAAAGCTCGAATATGGCACAAAAATCATTACTTCAAACCTTTTAGTCAATTTTATAATATTTTTGTAGCATACATTTAGGCGCATTAAGTATTTCTTTATAATTTCATCGATGTTAGCATTAATTCTCAAATTGCTAATGAAATAACTTTTTTGTGATCTTTGTGTTGATGATTGTTAAGTGGAGTAAGTTTTACGGGGTTCAAGAGATGGGTGTTGCTTATAAAATCAATTTCAAGGTTCAATTAAATTTCTTTGATATTTTATAAAATTTATACTTGAGCTGAACTCGTACATATTATCATTACGTCATGCCTTTTATGCAGTTTTATAACATTTTCGTAGCATACATTTAGGCGCATTGAGGATTTCATCTCATTGCTTTAGCATCAATTCTTAGATTGCTAATGAGATAACTTCCATGTGATCTTTCTATTGATGATTCGTGAGAGGAGTAAGTTCTATGGGGTCTAGGAGTTGCCTAAAAAGTCAACGCCAAGGTTCAAATTAATTTTTTTGATATTTCTATAATTCCTATAAAAAAATTATCACAAGTTTCAATTAAGTTTCTGTGATATATCATCAGAAAATGTGTCTAAGATCCACATTAATTTGTTGTTGATACTCCAGTCGAGCACGTAACTGGTTTGGTATACATCCAGCTGGATCTGTGTAATTTTGAGGTTAACTGTAACTCTGAAGAACCAATATATGGACCAATAACTTGTAACCACAATGTTTATATCAAATACATGTTTGACAAAATTAGAGAAGCTATGAATGTTTAATCTAATTTTGGAAGAAGACTGAAGGCTTTATGGTTATTTTGTACAAAATTTGGGGTTACCTTTTTCGTTCTTAGTGTGTTGACGGTTATTTCTTGAACCATGGTGATAAATTTTGATGAACGGCTGGAAATTTTATTTTTTTTTCCTGTTCGGGCATAACCGTTTTGAAAAAATGCCTTAACACTTTTTTCGAATATGAAAATAGACATAGTTTTTAGTTAGCCCTAACCTCTAAAAAGCGCATTTAAAAACTTAAGAGCTGTCGGATCGCAGTGGACGTCCAAAAGAGATTGTTACCGAAGAAAGCATCAAGAAAGTTCACAAAATAATAATTTTTTCGAGATTGTAGACACTTTAGATATCAACTCAACATGTTCATCGTATCATTCACAAATACATACATATATGGGTATGAGAGAGCTCTGTGCGAACCCGCTCCTATGCGTGGAAAAACGTAACTGGCTCGTCTGGCAAGGTTATTGCGTCTGACTACTTTGAAAGGAAAGGATCACCAACAGCGATTGAGACTGCTTTCTTGTTCTTCTTCGAAGTCGGGTGATGGAACGTCTGCTATATTGTCATCGATTGGATATTTGGGTTCACCTTCTGCTGTTATGCTTTCAATGCCATTAAGCAGGCTGGAGAAGTGTTCCCTCCATGGTTTTCCTATTCCTTCCGTAGATGCTCTGGGCATCAGTCACTGGGTCACCTCTGACAATTCTACAAGAGTATGCCTTGGTCTTGAAACCTTCTTTTAGTTCAAGTTGGCTAGATCTGGACCCCATCGACTATTTTCTGTTCTCAGATCTCAAAAAAATTATCTTTGGTAAGAAATTTTCGTTGAATGAAGAGGTGATCGCCGAAACTGAGGTCTAATTTGAAGCAAGGCACAATTTGTACTGCAAAAATAGTATCGAAAAGTAAGAGGGCCGCTATAATCAGTGTATCACCCTTGAGGGGAACTATGTTGTGTAAAAAAAAAAAGAAAATTGAAAAAAAATACTTGTGGCTTTTCAAGTGACCTGTTATTATTAAGTATTTTTCACCTCATAGCCTTATTTTTACGCACCAGTTTGAAACAAAGCAGAGTAAAAAATTTAGAGAAAAAGAACTAGCATTATGTCTATAGAGTTCTCCTTAACATATACAAAATATTTGTAGAATTCGCAATAATTAAAGGGAGTTTTGAATTGTTCCGATTGCCTAAATTTAAAAAAAAAATTTCGCAAATTACACAGTATTGTCCCACTGTACTCATTGCTGCCATTATGGCTAGACCAGCCGACAGCAGCGACAACAAACGTGAGCTTAGCTAGCGCAAACTACGAGACAGCGTGGCTCTGTGGCGTCGTTGTAAACGCGCCAAACGCTAAGCACAGCAAATAAACGAAAAAATCAACAAAAATAATCAAAAGCGTATTAGTTAGTTGCAGCTACTTTGCAAATGTCGCAGCCGCAGCAGCGACGGCCGCCGCGTTGAACGAATACGCTTAAACGCCGCTTTTTACTGCTGGCACATGGCGAACGTTTCTAACAATCCCACAATTCAGCGCTACAACAAACAAACAAATCCCGATTGAGAAAAAATTGTTGGCAATAAATAAATAAACAAGAGTGTGTGTATGAAGTTGGCGCAGCGAAAGCATTGATGAAAAATCATTTGTAGCTAATAAAAAAAGAGATAGTTAAAATAATATACATACATAAATTTCAAAACGGTGGCGATTCAGGCGGTGGGGAGTGCGACTGTGTGGCACTGTTGAACCAAATTGAGTTAGTGAGTGCTGGCAACAATGTTGCTGACTGTAGTTTTTTTTTGTACGTGGCACAATGAGCACTCGTAGTGACATACATATATGTATACACATACATACATATGTGTGTCATGTATGGCTGTGTCATATACTTTCGAAGCGTTGCACGATATTGGCAGGCAGCAAGTATGCAACAACACTGATTTGCGTGCAACATGTTGCAGAGATCACGATTCTGTAACAAACGCACACACATACATATTTAGTATATATATACAGAAACATATAAATTTTCAACTAGAATGAAATGTTGTGGAGCCTTTAAAACATACATACATATGTACACACACACATACTTTATGAATGATCAGGTTGAGAAGCTCAGTCGATTTAGCCAAGTCCGTACATTTAGTTCATATGAAGAAGTCTCTCAGTTTTTGAGATATTGATCTGAAATTTTACAAACTTCCTTTTCTCGCCAAGAAGCTACTTATTTGTCGGAACCATTGATTTCGGACTACTATAGCATATAGCTGCCATACAAACTGATCGATAAAAATCGTGTTCTTGTATGAAAAACTTTTTTATTTGAACAGATATATTCATGAAATTTGGCACAATTTATTATCCAAAGTAGTCCTACAATATCTGTAGAAATTGTTCAGATCGGACCACTATAGCATACAGCTGCCATACAAACTGTTCGATCAAAATTAAGTCCCTATAAGGAAAACTCTTTTATTTGACAAGATATCTTCACGAAATTCGGCATAGATTATTACCCAAGACAAAGCTATCATATTCATAAAAATGTTTCAGATCGCACTACCATAGCATATAGCTGCCATACAAACTGCTCGATCAAGTCAGTCATCCTGATGTGCAAAACTCTTTTATTTGACAAGATATCGTCATGAAATTCGGCATTGACGAGTTAAATAACTTTTTGTACCTATTATGCTGAAAAAAATTCACTTGTGTAGGGTATTATAGCCTCGGTGCAGCCGAAGTTGAAGCTTGCTCTTGTTTTCTATACGCTTTTAATAGCAGAAGGTATTTTCCTACTTGCGGCAACTTCAATCACATTTCAGCATATTTTTGTTGCTGCTATTTGTGTTATTTGCTTTTGTTGCCCCACTTTGTTGGTAACATTTTGCTTTTGTTGCTCCCGCAGTTGTTGCTGCTGCTGCTGTTGATGATTATGCTGATTGTTGCTTTATTGTCTATTTGCTTAGTTCATCTTGTTGCTGTTGTTGTTGTTGGAGTTTTTCCATTTCGAAATACTTCCAAATGCCGTCGAATGTGCAAATCGTGCGCAACATAAATGAATACAACACAAACAATGGTTTGCCAGCCAGAGAGTGTGAGAGCAAGAAGTTGTAGCCATGTTTGTGTATGAATTGGACCACCAAGATGGTTGCACGGGCGCTCCTAACCTGTAAACCTTGTTATGACTATTACTAATTCGGCGCTTATACTTGTGGCAAGTTCGTCAAAGCTGCTACAAACGGTGGAATATAAGTAAATTGGAGAGCCTTCTGTAAATGTAAGAAGCTTAAGGTTTTTTTTTTTTATTCTTATTTTTTTTTTTTGATAAATTTTATTTTGAAATTTGAAAATGAATGATAGTTAATATTTCTTCACATTAAGTGAGCTATGTTTGCTTTTTAGGGACTTCTATGGTCTTACTTTATTGAATATATTGTCGACCCCAGAGTGAAAAATAGAAAAATATCTAAACTTGTTTAGAACAAATTGCTAAAAACCTCCTTTTTTGTATCAAAATCCATTTTTCTTGAATAAGTTTATTGTTGTTCAACTTATTGCTAAGCTTAGTTTAGCTAAACTTTCAAAATGAGAATTATTAATCGAATCGAAACTTCAAAAGCATACCTAAACTCTTTCTACTTGGGAACAGTTCCAAATTGGGTTGATTACCATCTCAGTTATTGCCGCAACGGAGGCTCATTGTTTGTTTCCTCGGTTCCCAAAACATTTGAGTGAGTACTTGGTCAATAGCGCTTCGTCCACCCTTACAATAATGTGACCTCTAATATTATTTTGGGAAAAATCACGGCTAGATCGCAATAATTTGTCTCAGTTGGCTTAGATCATCTGATCAAATTTGAACCGGACTGATAATCATTTTTTTCAGATCAAATTTGAACCGGACTGAGAAAATTTTGTATTTCTCTGATCAAATTTGATTCGGATTGAAAAAATATTTTTTTACACTGATCAAATTTGAACCGGACTGGAAACATTTTTCCCCTTATTTTAATACGAAGCCTTATTAGCGCCCTTAAAATAAGCTTTTGAGCCAATGATTAATCAAATTTTCTGTACACTTCCATACACTTATAAGTCTCGGCTGGCATGACTTTCAGAGACCTCATTGAATGGTAGCATTTTCGTTTTCGACTAATTTTTGGACATTTTCGAAATCATATTCATAAATCCACATTTCACCACCACTGAAGATGGGTTTGATGAATGTAGGCTGCCCAGCTACTCAGCGTCTCTTTTGCGACCTCTAATCCACGTTTTGCAAATGATGCAGGACTTTTGTTACGACTCTAGCATTGGACACGTTTAATACCCAAAACATAAACTAAAATGAGTCGCTGCATAAAAGATGTTGAGTTCGCAACACAATGAGTTTCAAGCACTGTTTCTTTACCTTTTTCGATGTTATATGCACTAACAGAGGTGGATGGCCGAGTTGTATGAGGCAAGTTTTTGCTGAGAACATTTTCTTATCGATTTTCTTTAGGCGGTTTGCAGTTTTTTTTAAATAAAAATTCTATTAGTTGCTCATCTGTTGTATGTTTATTTATGTACTGTTTATATAATACTAAGTATATCTCGATTCATAGCTATCTATGAGACTACCAATGCCAAGACTTGGGAACACGTATTCAAGGTGAGATTTCATCAGGATTTTGGGGTTAAAAAAAAAGTAGTAATGTAAGGGAGATGCATATTGCTGTGGATCTCCCCTTAAATACATATATGTTAGACATTATCAGTATCTACCATTAATCCATCAAGAGAGTTATATTTTCTTGTCAGCCAATGGTGGCCACCATCACCATCACTTCACTTATACCACACGCTTTATTTATTAACAAACCTTGAAAGCTTTGAACATTTATTTAATATTTCCATAAGCTACAGTAATCGCTCAGTATTCGCACACATTTGTATGTCACCTTGTAAAGGTGTTTATCTACACATGTTGTTGTTATTATACTTGTAATTGTTGGCGCTCGCTAAAATAACCATTCGAATGGCTGCCAATTAAGCGCATTAAAATGCTTCTCAGGCGAACATAAACTATCGAAAATGCAAAGCACATCGTGTCCCTACCCTGAAGTTGGCGAAAGTATTTTTCAGCCCAGCCAGAGCGGCTGCGAGCGCGCTACAAGCTTTACACACACACACACGCCTACGCGTACACTATGTATGTTGGAATATTTGGTTCACAACGCGTGTTCTGTTTCAACGAAAATTACTACATTTCTTAGATTATTGTAATTGTTGGCTATTTCTGTTGTTGTGCTATGGTGTGTGCTGCATGTGTGTGCGTGTGAGTGCGTGTGAAGCGCGCTATTTTGCGTGAGTGATTATTTTGTCGCTTTCGTTGCTGCGTTATTGTTGCCAAGCGGTTGCATTTAGCTGCTGTTGTTGTTGTTGTTGTTGCTGTTGCTGCTATTATGTATAGGAGTAAATTTATGTTGCTTTTGGTGTTGTTAATTGTTGTGATTCTTGTTGTTGTTGCTTTTGGTGTTGCTAATTGTTGTGATTCTTGTTGTTGTTGCTTTTAGTGTTGGTAGTTGTTGTTGCTGTTGCTTTTGATGTTGCTAATTGTTGTATTTGTTGTTGTTGTTGCTTTGCTGGTGGCATTATTATTCAGCTATGGCAATTAGCTGTCACTATTTTGACATATTATCGATACGTGCAACTTGTTAACGATTGCTGAACATGCTCGTAATAAATAATTTTCATATAACGCATGTAAATATGTATATACATACATACATGTGCGCTTGCGTGAGTTTGCATAACACTATACAATTATGTTGAAGTTTTGAAGGCTTTTATGCTTGAAGTTGTTCACAGTGTGCTAATTGTCTTGAGAATTTTTCGCGCTACTGTAGTTTATTATTTATATGTATGTATGTATATATATTTACATACTCGTATACAATATATAAAAGTGTCTATCTGAATAATTTTCCTTCAAATAATGGTGTTTTTCGTTTTGCCAGTAGTTCTGTGCTTGGACCTTCCTCGCAAGTTGAGTAGAATCGACTTTTGAAGGAGGTTTTATATTTGATGTTTTACACCCAGGAAGGAAGAATAGGCTAGGTTAGATGGCTGATGAAAACATCGCTCGTTTTCTACATGTAGTAGAAGAACTCCTGTGTTGGGACTTTAAATTAGCAACTTTGCCAACTGGATGGGAAGACTGAAGGCATACGCTCCTAAGTGCTTAAGTCTTAACCTCCCAAACGCGGGACAGTCAAGAAGGAAGTGACTTGTTTCCACCTCAACTTCTTCCGTACAGCTTCTACAGATGTCGTCTGGTAAGATTCTTAGCCAATTTTCTGCGATGCCAAGCCCTTCTTTCCACTGAATTTTCTACACAGAAAAGGTCTTTCTATCCTCTCTTCTGTTATCATCAGCTAGTAACGAATTATATACCTTTAAATTCAGAAGCTCTGCATCCACAGTTCAAACCAACTTAGAAGATAGGATAGAAAAACAATTCATAAATAAAAAATACAGTGAAAGCTCTTTTAAATGGACGCTCTATTAAGCGGACATCTCCATTAACCATGCACATTGGCCGGTCCCACAATTTGTTGATGCTTTTAAGGACAATTTATTAAGTGCACAACTCTATTAACTGGGCAGAAGGGCTGGTAATCAGACATTTAGAAAGTAGCCATAGCCGGATCTACTAGTGTCATACATACAAGTACATAAACCAACTGTTTGGTGTCTTTTATCCTTGTAAACAAAGACTGAGTCAGTCCATTTTTATATGTTTCTCTTGAGATGAATTTTTCATCAACAAAATCAATCGCCATTGCCAGGTACAAGTAACTTCGTGTCAAATCCGGAATATAAGGTGAGTGCATATGAACTTCACACCCAAGCTCCCGGAGCTTCTGGCAAATCACTATAGAAGTGTGTGGTCTGGAGTTATGTAATGGGAAAAAGTTTTCTTCCTATTGACTAAACTGGATATTTGTATCCTCCAAACGATACATTTGTTGACATTACAGTTCAGAATTATGGATTGTGTCTATAAAACTCGTGGAATACTCTTCCTGACCATCAATCCCGATTTGCGGTTGAAAATTCGATCAATGAAATTTGTTCTGCTAACTCATATGAGACCCATTCAACGAGCTTTTTTTTGTTTCCAGCCTATTCTAAACGGTTTAAAACGGTTTTTATATTTCAGTACGCTTCAAATTCTTTATTTCTAAGTGTTTATGATATTACCTTAAGTTTAAGTGACAAGTGAATGGACCTGGAATGGCTTTTGAATTTTGAGCGAAGTGTTTTCATTGCTGGAACACATTTAAAAGTTTGCTTTTGGCTTGTTGTTGAAATATATGAAAATAATTTAGAAGGAATAAAGATAGATTTAATGACTCTCTTATGAGCGTGTAAAGAGTTCAAACAGCTCCATAAATTAGCAAACATTGGGCTAAATGTTCAAAGTATAGGAAAAATGTCGATGGACACCATACAGAGTAGCAAATCTAAATTTAAAATCTCCTAAAACTGGACTACACCCAGCCATGCTTTCCTAGACTTGACCGCTATGTAGCAAACGTACTATATTATTCATTATCCGTTTGATATGTCAGATAATAAGTGAGCATATTAATTTTTTTTGAGTCATACTATATATTGGGTCGAAAAAGTCTTTTCGTATTTCAAATTCAACTTGTATTATTTTTAGTTAAAAAAAAAATACTTATATAATACCCTTTCAATTACAATGTAAGCAATTAATTTCATCATTGAATCTCCTGACATTCAGTCGAGTCTTCTTCTCAACTTGATGCCTCCATTATTCCCACTCTCATACTATTCGCTGTTAATCACAATTTGTGGGTGAGGTTTGTGTCATTGAAGATTGTCGTCGGAAATTCCACAAACTACTTTATAATAATTTTAATTTATTTCTAACGCTCAGTGGCTGCCTATTAAAGCATTTTGTCAAGGCAATTGTTTTCCTGCTTGTGAACATAGCATTTTCAAAACGCGCCACAACTGTCAAAGCGTTTGACATTTGGAATGACAGTTGCAGCATTCATAAGTACACTGAGTAAAATGCAAAGCTTTTCGAAACAAATAAATTGATTTATGTCAAGTCAAGTAATTATTGCAGACTTTGTCGTAGTTCCTTTAAGTCTTGTGAATTTTTGAAAATTTTTGCGCATTTCGTAGATCTCTTTCGAAATGATTATTCATTTTAACGACTTGTACTTTACGATTTTGCTTTGAAATACGTATTTTTTCATACAATTTGCGTTAATTTTGCAATTTTTCTAACTGCAACAATGACGCACAAAATGTATCAGCGCAGTCGGACAATTAAATTAAAATAAAAATAACCAAGTGGCAGGCCAGCTGCACTTGCCACTATGCCCATATACGGACATGAGGCTAATAATACAAATGTCAGTGACGCAGATGTTAAAGTGTGCGCACGATTTCCTGAACCTGCAAATATTTCACAAAGAATGTCAACGTTTGTCGATAGAGAAATTAATATTAAATTCAATTTAAATTAAATAACTCGCAAGTGAATGTCGGTATGTAGGCATTTATGTGGAATTTGCTGTGATTTGCCACTATGTCATAAGAGCGCTTGAAATACTTTGTTTCCAACATATGTATGTAGTTAGGATGTGTATTTTGACTTTAGGTGACAAGTGAGTGGAACTGGCATGACTTTGGACTATGAGCGTGGTTTTTTACAAGGCTGCCACACCTGCGTGTAAAGAGTTAAGAGTTTATATGTCTTCGAAAGTTAGCTAATTTTTTTTTCGAGGGAGGATGAGAAAAATGCCTTCCGCATTATTATTATGTCGTCACAAAAACGGTATATGCTGCTTGCAGGTCGCTAAAAAAACCCTCCTCCAAAGAACCTTCGCTCACTCTGTGACCACTTTCGTATTTCTGAGTTAGTTAACTTTGGTCTAAAAGTTCTAGATATTGTTGAAATAATGGCAATCGTCGAGTACGACCATCTACCATCCATATCCATCTACCATACGATCATCAAATAGTCCAGCAGCTAAAGGTTGCATTAAAAACTATCTGTATTCATTTAAATAAGGCTTGGCACAAAAAGTAGTCCGATTAAATTGATTAATTAAGTTTCCATTTGAGAAGCCGGCGCAAACGCTAATTCAGTTGATAAAGCCAGGAATGACGGTCAGTGAGGTTTTGCTATCTGTTTGTTGGGTTTCAAGAATTGCTTTCGTACGATCACATTCCTAATTTGATCCAGTAGCGGCAACAATTGGAGAGCCCACAAGAAGCGGTTAGTTTTGATCAATAGAAAGAGAGAAATTGCGTTTCAGAAGGTCAGCTCCAGGCCCCACTGATCGATAGTGGCTCACCAGAACCTCCGGAAATTTGGTTGGAAGATTCGTATTCACCTTATAGTGAAAATCGACTATTTGAGTTCTTTGCCATTAGGCTCGAGAATATAGATTTATGAGATTTTTAAATATTCTCTAAGATCTTATGCACTTTTGTATGTGTTTGACCAATTATCGAAGCACTTTTTCCACTGTGAATAAGATATCTCCAAACTATGCGTTCTAAACGCAGTGACCAGCTCCTCAAATGTCGAAAAACGTTGATTTCTTTGTTTATTTTTTTGGGTTTGAAAGTGAAAAGAAGTTTTCGGAGTATAATTCATCAAACCAATGCCTTGTGATCTCAAAAATGCAGTTCTTTCTGTCGTTGTGTGAGAGCTTGCACTGTCGTAGTGAAGAGTGATCCGTCTTTGGCGGTTGGCTTCCCTGATTTCTTGAAAGACAACTAACAAAGAAATGATTGTGTGCCACCAGGAATTGACTGTTATGGATTGTTGTAGTGGTATGGTTGGGACATATCTGTTTTTTTTTACAAAAAAGGCAACTATTGCTTGGACTTGTGTCGGATTTGGCCCATCTTGAAACACCCATACAGTCTCCTGCTTTTCACTTTCGGGCTCAAACGTGAAAATTCACGATTCATCACTTGTCATGATGTCATAGATGTGCTCCGAAGCACTGCTAGCGTATTTTTTTTTACATTTATCTCGAACAGTCGACACGAGCAAGTTTTTGAGCGATTGATGAATTGTGTGGGATCCAACAAGAACGAATTTTTTTAACAGTAAAACATGCATGTCCATGCAGTATGGAATGCAGGCTGGTCCTACTCATGCCTATAGTTTTCTCAATCTCACGATAAGAAGAATCGTTACGCAATTTCTAATTGTGACAGAACAACAACTGATTTGGATGATCTTTTGTCTGAAGTGATCTATGGCCTCCATTGAATTCACCATACCATCGATATACACTGGTCTTTGATGGAACTTCATCGTCAAAAATAAATGAGTTTATCCTTGAAATGTACTCGATTTAATCATATTTTTTTCGCCGATATGAATATTTTAAGTTACTGTTCAGATTGTTAGATTTAAATCTATTTTTTTTTTATCGAGATGAATATTTTATGTTACTGTAAATAACATAGAAAAAATTGGGTCACATTTACTCGGCATTAAATCCATTTTTTTTTATCGAGATGAATATTTTAAGTTACTGTAAATAACCTAGAAAAATTGGGTCACATTTACTCGGCATTAAATCTATTTTTTTTTTTACCGAGATGAATATTTTAAGTTCCTGTTAATAACATAGAAAAAATATGGCCACATTTACTCGGCATAAAGTGACCTTTCGAAGCCCAGCAGCTTGTTGGAATTTCTATATAGAATAACTGGAACAAAAAAACCTCAAGAAATAAAAATTTCGTAAGAAATCAGGTCACGCCATAATGATATCTATTCAGTCCAAAGTCTAAATTACTCTATCGCAATCTAATCTTTTCTTTCTACCGAACTCAGCACTTCCTTACTGGCAAGTAAACATATCAAAACAGTTTGTCGAAGAGTTTTTGTCAATAATTTCGTATTTCCGCGTTATAACCGTAATTGCTGAAACGTATATCAACAATTATGGCCATTTAATTGCTAGCTGCAGATCTAACAAATTGCGCGACAAAGCCAAACACACGAAACGCGCGTTGTATTTTCAAATATTTACCGCGCGCCAACACTACCAGCTGCACGAAAATTAAAGAAAAATATTAAATATAAATTAAGCACAACAAACGCAAGGCACTCAAACAAACCTACAATCACACAAAGGCCAAATAATTATGAACATAAAGAAAATCAATAATTTGCCAAGCGTTTGAAATGAGAAGATCAATGCGCTGACAGTTAGACAGTTGGAGGTGCGCACCAAATCCATAATATATGGGCGCACAAGCAAAGCGTAAACGTACACAAACAGTTATATACATATATATGCTCAAGTATAAGAAGTATGGTGTTGCGAGGGGCGGCAAACAAAAGGCGTATGCTCGCAGTCAAGGCTTTGACTTTGAAAACAGCTTAAGCGGCTTAAGTGCGCTCTTAATGGTCGCTTACATATGCGAGTCTGTACACATTTGTATAAATGTACGAGTAAGTGCTTTGGCTACAGCTACGTGCTGTCAATTGTTGCTGTTGTTGTTTGCAGCTGTTGGCCGATGGCGCTGCCAATGTCTGACCATCAAACGTCAAATCAACCAGCATCAAAATAAAGCAATTTCGACTTTGGCTGACGTGAGCGGCAAGTAGCAGCAACAGCAGCGCCAGCAGTCGCAACAACAGTGGGAAGCGCTTAAACAGACATCGTGGCATTTCGCATATAACCTACACACACAGCCAATTATGTGTATTTAAATATAAACGCGCACACTCATACATATGTATGCGCTCTAGCTTGCGCGCCGTAGTGCGCTTGATCAATGCTAAAAAACGCTAAAGCTATTCGCAAATGTTGCTGTCTATGCTGTGCTGTCAACACTTCCTCACGCCAACGCCACTCCCATTAGCGCGGTGCGTTGTGGCGCGGTTTAGAGCGCGCGCGCACAAGGTAGTGGGGAAACTAACAAAGTCGCACATCCACACACGCTCATGCAGAAATGAAAAGTATCACGCCACGTCTTTGCAAAAGTTAATAAATAATGTTAATGTTACACACACACATGGGCGCAGTATGTATGCGCGCGCACGTGTTGGTTGCGCGCGCGCCTGTGTGCGTTTACGGAGCCAAAGTGTCTGGTGTTTGGTTTAGGCGTATAAGCGGCGTATATGCGCCGTCGATAATTTCGCTTGCTTGCTTGACGCGTTTCACGTTTGATTTTGTTGGCTTTTCATTTTTGTTTTTGTTGTTTGAATTTGCAGTTACTACATGTAACGGTACACTTTTCAAGCCGTGCGCGCGCACACACACCTCTTTCACCAGCCGGGCCACACACAGCGCAACTTCCTTCATTGTTTTCGGCCGCTTAATGCCACTCTAAGCAGGCGCTTGTACAAAAACAACGAGAAAATATATAGCTTGAGCCATGTAAGAGTTTAACGCGTTGCGCGCTTTGTTGACCGCCAATTTTGGTTAATCTATTTCACGCAACTCATCGGTTGTCTATTTAACCATTTTCGTTTGTTTACATTGCGCTTGGCGTTTTATGGCGCGGCCACGTTATTATTACGCTGTCCATATATTTACTACAAGCGCGCAGTATTATTATTGTTGTTGTTAACACAGCGCTATAAAAGACGCTTAAGTTGACGTCGTTGTCACGGCAAATCAGCAAATGTTGTCGTTTAGCAGCTTTTGCTCAAATTTTAAATTCGCGCAGCTGTCATACTTTGACAGTGAGCGGTGTGTTGTTGTTGTGTGTTTTGAAATTTTCACCAGCTAATTTGTTAGAGCTTACGATATTGCGCTGCTGCAAAATCCGCTATTTCACTGATTATACAGTTGTTATTCGTAGCGTAGCCGCCAGTTGCCGCCACTTATGCCTCTCCATGCTAATGACTTGGGAAGAAATTCTATAAAGTCGTTTTTTTATTGTTTTGAAAGTCGGTTTAATTTTTGTATATTTTATTTATGCATATTTATTTATATTTTTCAATAAGTTGGTGTATTTAAATATTTTTTCGCTTTTAATTCCTGTTTGCGCCATTTCTTATTGACTTTGATTGGCTTTAATAAATTTGACGTTTATCGCTGATTTTGTGGTTTCAGCATTTAATTTTGGCCACGCGTTGCGAGCGCCCATAATTTGCTACGCTCGCAAGTGGGTAGCTAATTTGTGGTTAAATATTTCAATTTTATTCCAAATGGAAGATTTTAAAATCAAAAGACTTTAGACACGAACCCGAAAGTGTGCAGAGCAAAACGAGAATGTGAAAGTGGACTAGGGAGTTGAGAATCCTATGTCTAAATGAATTATAGAAAA
>CM050327.1:61507075-61625227 GCA_027475135.1 Bactrocera correcta
AGATACCGAGAGTTGAAGAGGGAAGCGAGACGCATTTGTAGACAGAAAAAGAAAGAGGCCGAAATGCGTGAGTACGAAGAGCTTGATAAGCTGGCCGACAGGGGTAATGCTCGAAAATTCTACGAAAAGATGCGGCGGCTTACAGAAGGTTTCAAGACCGGAGCATACTCTTGTAGAACCCCCAAAGGTGATCTAGTTACCGATGCCCAGAGCATACTTAAATTATGGAGGGAACACTTCTCCAGCCTGCTGAATGGCAGTGAACGCACAACACCAGGAGAAAGCGAACCCGATACCCCAATCGATGACGATGGAGCAGACGTTCCATCGCCCGACCATGAAGAAGTTCGAATAGCAATTGCCCGCCTGAAAAACAACAAAGCGGCAGGGGCCGAAGGATTGCCGGCCGAGCTATTCAAACACGGCGGCGAAGAGCTGATAAGGTGCATGCATCAGCTTCTTTGCAAAATATGGTCGGACGAAAGTATGCCCAACGATTGGAATTTAAGTGTGCTATGCCCAATCCACAAAAAAGGAGACCCCACAATCTGCGCCAACTACCGTGGGATTAGCCTCCTCAACATCGCATATAAGGTTCTGTCGAGCGTATTGTGTGAAAGATTAAAGCCCACCGTCAACAAACTGATTGGACCTTATCAGTGTGGCTTTAGACCTGGTAAATCAACAACCGACCAGATATTCACGATGCGCCAAATCTTGGAAAAGACCCGTGAAAGGAGAATCGACACACACCACCTCTTCGTCGATTTCAAAGCTGCTTTCGACAGCACGAAAAGGAGCTGCCTTTATGCCGCGATGTCTGAATTTGGTATCCCCGCAAAACTAATACGGCTGTGTAAACTGACGTTGAGCAACACAAAAAGCTCCGTCAGAATCGGGAAGGACCTCTCCGAGCCGTTCGATACCAAACGAGGTTTCAGACAAGGCGATTCCCTATCGTGCGACTTTTTCAACCTGCTTCTGGAGAAAAGAAGCTGCAGAGGCGTATGCCGATGATATTGATATCATCGGCCTCAACACCCGCGCCGTTAGTTCTGCTTTCTCCAGACTGGACAAGGAAGCAAAAGAAATGGGTCTGGCAGTGAACGAGGGCAAGACGAAATATCTCCTGTCATCAAACAAACAGTCGTCGCACTCGCGACTTGGCACTCACGTCACTGTTGACAGTCATAACTTTGAAGTTGTAGATAATTTCGTCTATCTTGGAACCAGCGTAAACACCACCAACAATGTCAGCCTAGAAATCCAACGCAGGATAACTCTTGCCAACAGGTGCTACTTCGGACTAAGTAGGCAATTGAGAAGCAAAGTCCTCTCTCGACAAACAAAAACCAAACTCTATAAGTCTCTCATAATTCCCGTCCTCCTATATGGTGCAGAGGCTTGGACGATGACAACAACCGATGAGTCGACGTTGCGAGTTTTCGAGAGAAAGGTTCTGCGAAAGATTTATGGTCCTTTGCGCGTTGGCCACGGCGAATATCGCATTCGATGGAACGATGAGCTGTACGAGATATACGATGACATTGACATAGTTCAGCGAATTAAAAGACAGCGGCTACGCTGGCTAGGTCATGTTGTCCGGATGGATGAAAACACTCCAGCTCTGAAAGTATTCGACGCAGTACCCGCCGCGGGAGGCAGAGGAAGAAGAAGACCTCCACTCCGTTGGAAGGACCAAGTAGAGAAGGACCTGGCCTCGCTTGGAATATCCAATTGGCGCCAAGTAGCGAAGAGAAGAAACGACTGGCGCGCTGTTGTTGACTCGGCTATAATCGTATAAGCGGTGTCTACGCCAGTACAGAAGAAGAAGAAGAAGAAGAAGAAGAAAAGGTATATAACATTTTCATCTTGAGTTTGATGGATCAGTTTGTATGGCAGCTATATGCTACAGTTGTCCGATCAGAACAATTTTTGCACAGATTGGAGAGTTGCCCATGACAATAATCCTTGCCGAATTTCGCGCATATATCTTAACAAATAAAGCAGTTTTCTATACAATGACTTGAGTTTGATGGATCAGTTTGTATGACAGCTATATGCTATAGTTGTTTGATCTTAACAAATTTTTCGGAGATTATCGAATTTCCTTTGAAAATCATCTATACCGAACTCCGTGCGTATACCTTAACAAATAAAAAAGTTTTCCATACAAGGACTTGAGTTTGATGGATGCTATTGGTCCGATCTAAACATTTTTTTTCACAGGTTATAAAATTGCGTTTGGCAATAATCTGAACCGTATTTCCTGAATATATTTTATTAACTAAAAGGCTTTTCCCTACAAGGACTTGAGTTTGATCGTTCAGTTTGTATGGTAGCTATATGCTTTATTGATCAGACCTGAACAAATTTTTGGAAAATTGTAGAGTTGTTTTTGGCAATAATACAAACGGAATTTCGTGAATGTATCTTATCAAATAAAAAAGTTTTCCATACAAGGACTTGTGTTCCAAACTTAATTTATGCTGTACAGGGTATAAAAAATTAGTAAAGATCATTTTATAAGGTGAGAGAAGATATAGCAGCCCAAGACCTGATCAAATTTATGTGCCGAAAGAAATTCTTCTCCTTTTTACCACTAGCTTAGATACAAACGGTTCAGAGAAGAGCAGAATCCCGAACTCCCAACCGATAACAAACCGATTTCCGTTCCAATATTCGTCTATGGAAAAATTATGGTAGGACTTAGCATCAGACGGCAGAACGACATTATGAATTCGATATCTTCAGCCGTAAAGACTTTATAAAATGATATTGAGCAACACCTCTAGCCCAATTGGTATAGGTAAGGTACTCTTTAAGCCGTTTGATACTGAAGAAGTGTTTAAGTGTTCAAAATCTGCCAGTTTATATCATCCCATCCCTTTAACTAAATGGTAGAGAAGTTGTTTCAAATAGCGGAACAGTACTGTTCTTGAATAAACTGCTATAAAGAAAACTGAGAGCATGAAGAACTAGCTCTAGACATCTATAAAATATTCTCTATATCCTCTGAACTATCAAGTCAATGTCAAAAGCTTTAAAATTTTATATTATCTGATCTATTTTGGAAGCAGCATGAGCATTGAAGTAAAATCGCCACTCTTTAATCGAGTTAACGTAGCTCACAAATCGACCTCTGCGTACGAGATCAAATCGAAATTTGTGCAGAAGTATATAGAACGACTGAATAGTCTGTCAGATTGTTACCAAGTGCACCTTATTTGGGCGCCAGATCACAAAGGTATAGCCGGGAATGAACTGGCTGATGAGCTTGCCCACTCCGAGGCATCCACCAATATGGTAGGACCGGAACCTTTCATTGCGTTTGGTCCCCACACCATAAAGGAGCTGCTCCGCAAGGTTGAAGAAGTGAGTAGGGAGAAACATAGGTAACAACTCCTAGGCTTATGCCATGCCGAGTTGCTAATGGCTGGTTACAACCTTAAAAGGTTTAAATATGTAATAATAAGTGAAAAACTTAGGCTACTTGTCGCCTTCTACCCTGGTTTCCTAACATTGTAAGCTCAAGAAGCACTTATATAAAATGAGCTTAGCTTCTTGTTTGAATTGCGGGTTCTGCGACTTGGAGTCTGAAACTCCAGAAAACCTGCTAATTGATTGCACAGGTGTTTGTAGGTGCAGGATAAAGGCCCGAGGATCCATATTTTCAAATAAGAATCACATTGCTTCAATAGCACCTAGCAGTATATTGGAGTTTATCAATTTGCTGGGACTAGGTGAGACGTTGGGACTTAGGAGAGGGCACAATAGACCCTACTACGCTTTGCAATCCTCTTTTACCTAACTAATATAACCAAATTGGAATTTTGTAAGGCTCCCATCATTATAATTTTGTGATGTGGGCTATGAACTAGAACAATGATAGCAAGCCACAAAGTGAACTTTGTAAAGTTTTTCAGAGAAAAATTCTTGAAAATGTCATGTAATCTTTACGCATCGGGAACTGCTAATATTGTATGCGTAAACCCAACCTCAAAAATTTCTTCAGAGCAAGTGCTGATTTCCTTTTAAAAATTTATCTGAATTTTTTTAATTTTCCTTTAAAGCTTTTTGCTTTTCCAATTTTACCAAGGGTATAAGTAAAGCTCTTTACACATGTCAACAGTGGTTGTGAAAAACTAATTATGGGAAATACAACTCTATTCACTAAGTGTGGTTGCTTTTGCTCTGAAAATGCAGTACTTACGGGTGAGAGCGCCACTAGTTCTTCGAGCCTGCTACTATAACAAGCTGGAATTCAGACCAACCCATCTTCGATTGCAAAAACGAATGCCGACTAGAGTAGCAACAACAGTAATAGCAACAGATTGACAGCTAACAAATGATTGACAATTGTCGCTTGCTTAGCAAAAGTTATACCAAAACACATTCATATAAACATACTTATAAACATATACAAGTATGATATATAGCTATGATATATGTATATTTGTATGCCGTGCTCACCCGCGCGCCAATCATTTACGCATCCATAGATCGGCGCTATTTTTATGGCATTAGAAATGTGTGGAATGCAAATTCCTGTGGTCTTCGGAATGCTGCGCTGTGCATGCGCATTATTCGCAAGCGACGCTCATCACCAGCACACACGCAACCACACACTATATCAACTAGTAGTAATTGTGTTTAAATATATTCATAAAGCTTAATTGACGCGCTTGGAGTATGCGAAGAATGCCTCGCCTGCCGCCTGCTACTAATTATTTGTAGCGACTTGCAACAGGTAGTAAGTAGTTGGCCAACTTTAATCGCAATTAAATTGCTGTAATCGCGAATTTTAGTAATTTTATTTAGTCTCGTTAGCATTTTTCGCGACGGAAGGTGGCCTCGTTTAATGCGAAATTTTTATGATTAAACAAGCAATAATTGCATTTTCACTGCCTCGGCATTTGTTATAGAATTTAGAGGAGGAGTAAATGGCGTTTTAATCTCGTAGACATTGATTTTATTGCCATTATATTGTTGTTCCATTGCATCTTATTACACTAAACATCGTCTACTGTTTGTTTTGTTTGCCTCAAGGCCATTCGGAGCGCTATTTTTAGCTTGCCATAAAATTTTATAGCAAGTATTTTGTTTGCTGCTACTCAATACATTTCTGTGGTTATTATAGCAAGATATCCCAGTTATTGCTAGAGTCGTTGAGGGTTCGATAGATAAAAATGGGTCAAGGGATTCAGAAAATAAAGTTTAGCAGTGGATCCTCTTCAAGCTCTCTTTACTCCTTTGCTGTCTCCAGAATCGCCTTAGAGACATCGGCTAAGTCTTTAGACGTCCAACTCTCGTTAAGTTTGTGGCGTTTCAAATTTGAACCGGACTGACGAGAACTTTTCATGTGTTTTGACAGAAATCTTCATTATCAGCTTCAAAACAGGCTAATGACTTTCATTGATTGGTAAACGACGAAAGAATCGCCACCTTAGGTCTATTGTGCCTTCTGCATAGACTTGCTATAAAGCTCGGCTGGTATGTGCCGTCAGCTATTTTCAGTTAAGATTAATTTTTGGATGAGCAAAAGTGACGATATATGCAGAAAGTGCCAGGAAGTGGGCACGAGAGCCAAAAGACTTTTGGGTCAGCGTATGTACCGATGGTAACCCAGCACTGGTCAAGCTTCCGCGAAGCCCAGCTATCTAGTAGTAGAACACAAGATTATACGGCAGCACCGACCCACTCCCATCCTACGGATAGCGGTTCTAGGATGAATTTCTAACTCATCAACTTTACACTTGCCAGCGTTTCCGCTGTGGCCTGGAATCCATGCTAGTCTTATAACAAAGACAGTCGATGCTATTGATAGCGAGGTTAAGCACTCCTTGACCAGCCCTGAACGCACTGTTAATGAGCTCAAGCCTAGTATGGCCATTTTGCTGTCTAAGTGGATGGATATTTTTCTCAAGGAGGCTACATTCGGAATTAGTAAAACTACTGCTATCTTAATGGCTGCAACCTCGGCCTATATAACACTGCAAAAGTCAGGAAGTCTGAAGCTGATAGAGAGCTCTGATAGTAAACTCCTCCAAGCTTCGACCCACCCGTGAAGAAGCTCACTGCTTCTCTTTTCCAACGGATATCGGATTAGCTCCTATATCGGTTTTCTTTGCAAGTGTGGTCTTTTCTAGAGCCGGCCACCACATAAAGACTCCATTAGAACTGAGTTGAATTCGGAAAAGTCGGTTAGATCGCTGTTATCTTAGAAATTTCATTCCGTTGGTCCACACTTTTGTAGCTTATACGATCCCACAACGGTTGGGGGCTGCTTAAAACCGTAGACTCCTCTATTTGTTAGCTTGGAGCATTGTGAGGTAGATGGACCGGGCGATGTCTGTGGAACGATGGTATACATTTTCCGTTAAATCTAATTCAATCGTTAACATCACACATAGTGATGTTTCCGCTACGCTTTTTGCACTTAAATACCAGGCAAACATCTGCTTGATTACCACACACCCTGAAAGGTACGATCAATTAGTGGCGAAGAGAACAAAAGACAGCGCGCTGATAAGCGTTCGACACAGAATAACTATTTAATGTGTTTGAACTGTGACTGTCTTATCAATTGCCAAAAGTAAGCGTCTATTTCGAGAACGCACAGCGGTGGCAAATGCTTGCTAAAATCAAAACGCTAGATTAAACGAAAAATGCCGAAATGTGTGTGCTGCTCGTAAAAATCCGTGCGCCGTCGATGTGTGTGTTCCGGGCGAGTGTGTTTATGTGTGTGGTTTATGAGACCCGGTGTGTGTGCGTTCACCTTTATTATTATTTTTATATTTTATTAGTAAATTGTTGTTGTTGTGCTGCTTATCACACAGCGAGTGGCATCTCTTTTCGTGCATGCGCCGGAGCAAATCGTGTTGCTCTTATCAATGTGAATGTCACTCACGCATGCGGCACAGCCGGATTTGGACCGGCGCTAACCGGTCAGCCGGCCGGTTGTTGTTATTGTTGTCGCTGTAAGCGTATAATGCGGTGCGTTCAATAAACCGTTTTTTTATTTCGTTCATTAAATATTTTATTGCTGTATATTAGTGTTTTTGTTGTTTCGGTGATTTGTGTTGCTTCGACTGATGGTTGTTGGTGTCGTGGCCTTCACTCTACTGACTCTACTGACTCATCTGATTGCTTTCAATTATTTTGTGTTTCCTGTTTTACCAATATTTTTTCGGTTGTCTTTTATTTTATTTTTGAATTTTTCATTTTTGGAATGCTTCGGCTTCTAAAAATAGTGAAATCTTTGCTTTTCGACGTAAGCGTCACATTTTTGAAATGGATTTCCTGTGCGGTCCAATGCTGCCGGCCCTTATCATTCAGCTGCTGCCCAGCGATTAGCCACTTCCAGTGAGCACTTAACACCAGCGGCATCCCATACCATCCCATGCCACTCCGTTAAGTGTTGCGTCACTTTAGCGGCAGCAGCTCAACGCGTACTTCGCCTCTGCGCCTGAAGTGATGACGTTATTTGGTTGCTCATTATTTTTTGATATTTTTTTGTTGTTGTTGATATGCATCGCCATCAATTAGTGCGTCATTTTATTGACTAATTTCGTATAAGCGTAGCAAATTATCGGTAAATCTATTTTACGTACTGACCCACGAGACAAAGCCATGAGTCATCCGCGCTGGTAGACTCTTTAATGCTTTGTTACGGCCTGCGCGCTGGCTTCTCTAAGCGGAGATGACATTACAAAATGCGTTAACTTGTTTTCTTGATTTTATGAAGACACCTATGTGTGTGCTTATTCATACTTTCACGTGTGTTTTTAATAAACTTCCGGCCCCGGGTCTAAAAGCACTTGTTAATTATTTGAAAATTTTTGAAATATTTTTAGGTATTTTGTGCGATGTGTGTCTAGTATGAAGTAATTAAAATACATATTTAAGTCAGATGTTGGCTTTAGAGTGTAGATACTCACACAAGATCAAATTTTACTCGGATTAGTTTATTTAAACTGCACGCATAAACCGAATCGCTTAGAACTAAATTTCATGGATTGGTAGAAGTAAGTTTGATCTTCATATGCCATCTAGTGGCAGTGGTTTTGCAGCTGATTCTTCACGACGCGGTCAGTTTGTCTGGCGATTGACCATTGAAAAAATTTAATAGCGGGTTTGCTTGAAAGTTTGGGTTTCCAATGAGATCGCGGTTGCAGAATCGTTGAATGTTATGTTAGCTTCAACGGTGGATCCAAAAAAAATCTCTTTATCTTTGATTCGCAATGCTTGGTTTAAGTTCTGGGGACTATAATTTCGACTGAAAATGGGTCAGTTCAGAATGTTGCTACAATCTGACTGTATTGTCTGGCTGTATTACTGCATATCGAAAGTAGCTTTGCTCTGCTCACTAACTTCCGACTTTGCTACCAAACGCTTGTGGAATGAGGTAGAGCTTTAATTTTAAGTCTTTTGAGCATGTATGGACGGTTTAAAGCTAACAGTGATATGGTTGTTTAGGATTTGATTAGTTTAGGTCTAGAGGACGATGCTAACAGGGTCTCACATGGAAAGCTGAGATTAATGATTCTTTGTAGTATCTAAAACTGCCATAAATATTACTTTGATGACCCTAATGAATTGGCGAAGCGCTTTGAGCCGATCGTAAATTTGTTGAGGCGGCTAATGTCAGTTCCGGTCATGTCTGCGTATACGCCAAAGGTATAATAGCCGAGATGCTTCAACCTCAGTCTGCCAAAAGCTGATAAGGGATGAGAAAGTGAATGTTTCCACCTTACTCTCTACTATACAGCTTTGAATTACTATTAAACAATGTTCAGTAAGATGACGGTAAGATAAATCTCTTATTTTTCACTCTGGACCAGAAAGATTTCGCAGTCACGCAAACGCATACAAGGTCCATATATCCAGGGCTGGAACACGAGATGGTAAAGGAGATCAAACTCATTTCCTTTACAGTGGGAACGGCGTAAAGGTGGCCCCTATGGTAATTTATCGGTTTTCAAACGGGCCTGATAATGATGTAGCTTGATACTATTTCTAGTCAAATTAGACACAGAAAATTAGCCGAACTTGGTAGCATTAAATCTGCTTCTACTTTAAAGGCAGCCAGTTCTGCCTGGAAAATACTATAGTAGTCCATTGACATAATCCTAAGATTGACGAAGAGCTCATTACAGACGACTGACCTATCGACCTGGCCTTGACCCATCCATGAAAAGACTTACTGTGGCTCTTCTCCAGAAACTTCTCGCCGTTCATATATCTCGCGTTAGTATGTGAATGGAGAAACAGCCTCCAGGATTAGTCTTTGCGACGCAATGATCCAAGTTTTCAGAGATACAGTTGAAGGAGTAGAAAATTAAGGAAGTCATTGAAAATATTCCTGCAGAGCTTTTGGGCACTCTCCTTGACCACGAACAGAAGTATTTAAGTGGCACAAAGCATCAATGAAGGTCGTGAAGTCATCGAAAATTCGTCTTCTGCGAGCTATCCAGCCACCTCAGTTAATAAAGATCGAAAAGATGAAAGAATAGTTGCTTAAAATTATCATGATAGAGATGACAGAGAATTTCATCATCTCTAGTGGAATGACTCAACACATTTTCCTTAATATATAGGTATAAAGCAAGTCAATGCTAGACTCGTACAGAAATAAATATGAATCTTTTGCAAAGTCGACGTTGAAATGAAGTCACAAAAGGACAAAAATGCATAATTTCTGGTGAAAAGACGTTGGCTTATGAGTAAGACATCGAAACTGTCCAACAGTCCAGCTTCGCAAATGAGCTGGAACCGAAAAATCCTAAAAATATTTGAAAATGTGGGTTAAGCATGGGCCTAAACATTTTTTTCTAGAAATTTGACAGTAAAATACAACAAAAAAGTGGTAACTCCTTCGAGCCGGATTTGAACCAGCGACCTATGGATTTCTGCTCTCAAGCTTAGCGCATACAAGCCGTTATTCAACTACAGTCCACCGCTCTACCAACTGAGCTATCGAAGGCGATGCATTTCGCTACGAAAACAGCGAAAACCAAACAATCGATTGTGATTTAATTGAATTCAATAATGAATACGTACATACATGTACGTGTGTGCGTGAGACATCAAGCAACTGTGGTGGCGGTCGCGCTGATGGCGGGCAAAATTTGAAGAAAAAAGCAGGTATGAGGTACAAGCGTCTTATCAGTGAAATGTTAGCATTGTGCGGCATTGACTTTGTTAGCGCCACTACAAAAACAAATGCACATGCACCAACACATACATACGCGTACACATATGTGAGTATAAATGAAATAAATTCATAAAGACAATTAGCACGGCAGAGAGTAGAGTAATGCAGCGGTCGAGTGACCGCTTAAGTAAAGCAACAAAATTACGAGTAATGTGCATCGAGATAAGCCAGCGGTTAAGTGAGCGATGGCTTGAGAAAGGTTTTGAGGCACAGCGGTGGGCGCAGAAGGCATGAGACCGCCAACATTGACATGCAGATGCCTGTTACCTTTTGTAGATATCTTACATATATAGTACAGCAAAGTATACTTGTATTTGTATATTACCTTGTCAAATATATGAATTGAGGCGCTTCCACTGAAAATAGTTACAAAAGAAGCCAGTAGGAATACGGATGTGATCGAGTTTTGCTCTTCATCCATCTAAATTCGGCTTGGAGTATATTAAATTAATATAATTTTGGGATTTTGTCAAGAGTATAGCAGTGGAAAGTCATCACATACATTGATATGAAAGCTCCTTAATCTAAAACTTACCGATTCAACCGAGGTTAGATCTCCGAAAGTACAAACGTTGGCCGAATAAAATCCTGGTCGATTCTGGTAGCGTGGAACCGGCTGTTGTGGGAGAGTTGCAGACGACGAGCTCGAGTTGCCGAGAGAATCGAGAGTGAACCTTGCGCAGCTTCGGTCTGGATACTGTAGCAGGTTAAACAGAGTAACCTTGGCAACCACTTCATTGTAAACCCTGCTAACACATCTGACACCCCTTCTCCTGTGTTCCAACGCCGTCGAACCAGCACGTTTCCTGGGCCTATCTCTGGATGATCTCGATGACAACTTATCTAATCCTTACTATCCTAACGGAACTATATAACCGTTACAACAACAAACACATCCGAAAGCTACAAATGGAATAAAGGTTTTCGGACAATAAAATTCGAAAAAAGTTGTTTAGTAAATTTTCGAACTCAAAAAATAGTTGGAAGAAATTTCGAACTGCAAACAATAAAATTCGAAAAAAGTTGTTTCGGAAACTTTCACACTACAAAAATAATTGGAAGAAATTTCGAACTGCAAGAAATAAAAAACGAAAAAGTTATTTCGCAAATTTTTGAATTCGAAAAAATATTATTAGTTTAGAGCTGAAAAACTACTTTCGATTTCGAAAAATTACTGCGAATATTTTCTTTCACATATTTCTTTGTTTTCTCAAGTTAAAAATATATGTTCTTAAGTTTTCGAAACCGAATATATAATTTCGAAAAATTTCGAACTCGAATTTTTTAAATTCTGTGTGGCTAGAAGTTGAAATCCACAAATTGTTTTTGAGTTTTATCATATTACTCTTCCCTTTTTTTCTTCTAACTTGTCCTGTTTAGATATTTGTTGGTATTTTGAATCTAAAATACATATATTGCCGCTTCAAGCTTCTAGCAAATAGACAGTTGTATCATTGATTTCCTACCGGGTCGCCAATTGAAAAGCGTGTGCCGCCTCCGACAACAACAGTTGCAACATGTTTTCCTGTTGATTTTTCCTACTTTCTTATTGTTTTTATGCGCTGTTTATTTAACATGTGCAGCATTAGCGCCATGTAAAGTAGAATTTAAAAAATGAACACCGATTTGACACACCAATTAGGATGTTCATAACAGCAACAAAGCAACAACAACATTAATACAACCAGCGGCAACAATTACCGCCAAAGATTCAGTTAGATGTGGGTATTTGTGGAGAATCAAAAACAAAAAGGCCCAACTCATAGGCAGTAAAAACAAAAAATACAACAAGAACAACAACAACAACATTAATGAATAACAAACATTTATTTATTTCACTGAGAAAAAGTTACATGCACACAATGCTATTTGAGGCTGTGAATTAAATGCGTTTACGCGGCGATGCGTGCAGGTTAAGCGCCACACACGCATACAAATATACATATATATGTGTGTAGGTGCAAGTGTATGTGTAACCGAAATAACTGACAGCTTTGGGATAATTATTTGATATCATAAGAAATCGTGTGTATTAACATGAGATATATACATACTATATATGCATACATACATATATAAATACATACATATATACATACGTACATGCATGTAAAAATACATTTGTACATACACCCCTACATACCTAAAATTACTGTTTGTTGTATTTAAACACATTTTATGCGTGATCATTTTTCAATTCATCCTCACAGCATAAGCGCAACTACAACTACAAACACGCCAGCTTAGCTTAACTTAACTCAACCTCAGCGTTCTTAGCCGAAATGGCGCTATTCACCTGTGGCACGACTTAGCAAAAGCCCCTTTCACGCTAACACATTGCATATATGTATATACTATACATGTATGTGTGTGTGTGTGAATGCTCACTGTTGCAGTGCCTCAGTTGATTTCCGCTTCTCTGTTCTTTTTTTCGTTTACTTTACACGCTTGACTGCTGGCGCTAACAATTTGGTAAAATGTTATATATATTTGTCTACTTTTAGTGGAAAATTCTTGATTTTCATCAGAGCGCACGAATTCGTTGCGGATAATTTAGAGTGTTGTATGCGTGCCTATGCACAAATGTACTTGACTTGACTTCGAAGTCGTGTGTGTCTTGTTATAGTTGTAAGTTATTATCATGTCGTTTCATTCAATTTTTCGTTTAATTTTACACTTTTTTTCGATGGTTATTCAGGCCGATAATTTGTCATGTGTGACATTATATAATTTTTGTTAAAATTAAATATTTTTCATTTTCGAACTCAAGTAAAAGTTAAAATATATTTAAACTCATAAACTGTTGATAGCATTAAAAAAAATTATTAAAATTTTCGAACTCGAAAAAAGTTAAGAAATAATTCAAACTGAAAAAAAAATCGAAAAAGGAAAATTTCGAAGTGGAAAAACCTATTTGTATAAAATTTCAAACTGGAAAATAGATTTCCAGCAAGTAAAACAATTGCGCAGGTTATTAATGTCTCAATTCTCGAAAATTTTTATTCGTAAATTTTCGAACTCGAAAAATAGTTCCGAAAAAATTCGAACTGACAGCAATAAAATATTTTCGCATATTTGTAAAATCTGAAAAAGGTTTCTTAAATTTACATAACTGTAAAGCTACCTTCGAATACGTAAAGTAATTGGTCAAATTGTTTCTAACAAAGTATTTTGTATTCTCAAAAAAATATGTTTTAAAATTTTCGAAATTGCAAATTAGTTTATAACTAATTGTAAAAGGAAAAGTCGAAAAAGAAAAATTTTCGAATTCGAAAAAAATATTTTTATACATTTTCGAACTGGAAGACTGCTTTCAAACACGAAAAATAGTTGTGCAAATTATCTCTATTAATTTTTACATTTTGTTTTCTTAAAAATTTATATTCGTAAGTTTTCGACCTCGAAAAATAGTTTCGAAAAATTTCGAACTTAAAACAACAAAAATCTAAAAAGTAATTTCGCTAATATTCGAAATAAAAAATTTTAGAAGTCGAAAAATAGTAACGAAAAGTTTCAAACTTAGAAAAATTCAAAAAAGTAGTTTGGCAAATTTTCGAAATATTTTTGTACATTTTCGAAATCGTAGATATTCTCAAAAATGAAAATATTCTCAAATATTCGAACTCTCAAACTAGTTTCGAAAACTGTCGAACTAGATATTGTAAAATTAATTTGATAAGTCTTGAAATCTAGAATTCGTAAATTTGTAAATTTTCGAATTATAAAACTGCTTTCGAACATAATCAATAAAACGCAGATTTTTTTTTTACAAAGTATCTTGTATTTTAAACAGAGCTTTGCCTCAAGTTGAAACTACTGATTTCAAACATAACGGCATCTGTATAACTCACTCTTACTAGTCCTTGATTTTATGCTTTCATTGAGTCTCAAATGCAGCTATTTTTAACGCTAGAATCTCACAACTGTTGGCTTAAAACTTGGCGTTACCACTATTGCTACCGTTTAAGGACCTAATTCCAGTTGCTAAGTTCAGAAGCATACAATACATCATAAAAGGCAGCCGCACAATGAAACAATCTGTTCGCTCATATTTATGGAACGATCGCATTGATGTTTCACTTCAATTAAACTGTCGAAAGTCTCTCGCAAGCAGCTACAGTCCTTCCGCCGCCCAACCGTACATCTGGCGTGCTGGCCTCAACCTGCTGGTCATTCCGTCGCGTTCCATTACTGACACATTTATGCACTTCGCTTTACCAGGCTGTCGGTCCATTGCGACGGTGAAGTGGCCGAACAAAACACATTGCGCAGATCATCTTTTATCCATATTTTAACGATATTCATCATGCTGTTGTTGACTGACGAGCATCTCTCGTATCTGGATATCTCATATCTTTCACACAAATGTGCTTAACTTAGTGCAAGTCACCGTCTTGACTTGGGAGTTTTTGTGTAATTTTATTGAATGAATATGAATGGGCGCTGCCATCAACGCCACTGACTGCTGTTGCTGCCACCGTTGCTGCTTTGGGTGTTACAGTTGCTCCTGCTGCTGCTCGTTGGGCCGGCAGCGTTCGCCGGCGTGTTGTTTCATCGCCCGAAACGGTTGCACTTCTCATTCTGCTGCTCCTTTGTTCGCCAATCAATTGATCTTCTCGAGTGTATTGAATATCAATATTTAAGTGGGCAAGCAAAGTGTGGCTTCCTTGTTGCCCTTCATCCATTTCCATGCTCACAATGACTCTCATTTACTGTTGCTGTTCTTGTTTTTTTTTCCTGTAAGCAATAATTATTTTATCTCGCAGTTTTGTCTTGTAATTTTGTAACTTGTTAATGGAAGTACGCATGTAATTGATTTCCCTTGTTATTCTTCTTTATTTTTCAGCTTTCAGTTATGTGTGTATGACTGGACGCGAGTGTTGGGGTTTTGAAAATATTTTGAGCCGGAAATGAAGGCAAGGAAATACCCAAGCAGTGTGGCTAAAGGGATTTTAAAGGTAAGTAAGTACTTATGTATATATATTCACATATGTAAGACAAAGTTTTGGTTAGATAATGAATCTCTAAAAAGTGATTCTATGCACTCAATATTTTAAGCGATTTTTTTAGCAAGAGACATTAGCAATTGATCCAGGAGAGTGTTACATATAGTATTGGTTTTGGTGATACAACTGATAACTGGCTTGTCTATTGTTATCCATAACTTCAAAATCTAATCTAACAATTCTCTTTAAGAGAATTTAAAAGTATACTATCAGTCCTCTGAGCAACTAAATAGTTACCTTCCTCTTTTCGCTTATCTATCTTTCCCACTTGCCAGTTCTCAAATAAAATAATTACAAGCATTTTTCTACAAAACTTTAAACCAGTAGAAATGTTGATTGTCAGACAGTTGTAAAAAACTCTGTAAAAAGTTTCTCTTAAAAGTGCACCTCTAAATCTTATATTTTCCTAACGAATGGTAGTCGCAACCAAAGAGCTTAGTAATGTTAATGTAGATTATGGAGGCTGAGCACTGAGGCGAAATTTTCACTTGCAGGCAAAATTACGTTTAAGGTTCAAGAAAAAACTTAAAGACAAATTTATATCCGAGATATCACCTTGAGCTTACTTTAAGACGGAATGGATAAAGGTATGAGATCGGAGACGTTAAGACCTTTTAAAACCGGAATCATCAATAAAACTGAGTAATGTTTGGACCTCGTCGCATGAAGGATCAATAGACAGTGGCCGTTTGGAAGTCTTACAACAAAGGAATGGTGAATCTGACTAAGGAAGAATCTCAAATTCTGGACCTAAGAAACATATTTTGACCATACAATTGCTGAGGGTCGATCAGTGCCTGCGAAGCTCACACGAGACGACCCGTCCAATAGTAAACCACAAGACGACAGCGCAACGCTAATCTACGCCATGTATAAGCAGTTTGAAAATTTCTTGGAAGATCATCAGTTTTACAAGTTCCAGCCACTATACTTAATTTAGTCTTGTCCGTCTGTTTGTACCAGCGAACTAGTCGCGTTTTTCTAGGGATTCCTCTACTGCCCGTCTTATTTGGGTAATGCACTCTTGTTTCGGTGAATTTTGAGGTCCTTCTGTGGTGGCAACTTTAATGCTCTTCTGGAGTTTCCCTTGAGGCTATCTTTTCTCCAGTTTTGTTGGGTTCGTTTTGGAGTGATGGTGAGTGTAGGGGCTCTAAGTATCATACTACTTCTACCGCAGACGGTTCCGTATTCCTAGTAATCTTTATTTTGTTGGTTTTTTTGGAGGGTTTCTGTTGCTGTTGTGGTGTATTCGTTTTTGTTCTAGTGGGTCTTCTCACGTTGTAACAGTCGCCCTTTACGAACCGAGTTACCTACATATGCCAGCAAGGAGACCACGCGAGGGTTGAGACAAGTATTTATGGGAACTTATATTCAAAGCCAGGTTCAGGTACGAATCAGAAGCTCTTCTCAACCTGTGCTGCCAAAAATTATAGCGACGTGCATTGTACATACCTGAAGGTCTGCCACGGTTTTAACGAGACGGCGGTGAGAACAGTATTAATCTGCCAGCCATTTTGGAACGATGTCGCCCTTACTTAATATGGTGATAGAATACTGCCCTTTGTCAAACTAATCCATTCCGGGTTTCAAGTAAACCATAATCAGAATCGTACAGGCCTCGATTTTGATGGGGGCTTGCCCAGGGTCGACGCGGTGTACGTTTGGTGCTGGTCGCTGTATTGTTCCCTCGCTGCTTTTTTGCATTCATCTCGTGGGTAGGTTCTCCCTCGGTGCAACCCCGGTGGGGGTTATGGATGCTTATTTCAAGGCGGCCTCTTCGCCGGTGGTTCGATGTGCGCATGAGGCGTTTTGACCCAAGCTCTTCTCTCTTGCAGCTCTTGATCGGGCCATCCTGTATTCGCCAGCTATGACCTCGGTAGTAACCTGAGCTCAGAATTACCCAGACTATAGTCTATAGCTGGGAATACAAACTGACCTATCGACCCCCTATAGCCACCTTCACGAAATTTGGTATGAAATATTGGCAAATATCGCAACAATCTCCGATTATATGTTTCAGAACCGACAACTATAGCATATAGCTGCTATACAAACGGGCCGATCGATTCAAATTCCTCATAGGAAAACTCTTTTATTTGTTAAGTTATCTTCACGACATTTGACACAGATTATCATCTAAGTTATCGTTAAAATCTGTGTAGAAATTATTCTGATCGGAGTACTATGGAGTATAGCTGCCATACTAACTGAACGATCGGCATCAAATGCCTGTACTCAAAAATTTTGACGAGATATCTTTATGAAATTTGTGTGTATCAAGGAAATTTGGTTATAATCAAGTACATCGCGACAATCGCTAGAGAAATTGTTGAGTTTGAACTACATAGCGTATAGTCGTCATACGAACTGAAGACCCAACTACAAGTATAGTGCTTGTTTGAAAACTCTTTTCCTTGGCAGGGTATCTTCATGAAAGTTTGAGCAGACTATATTCCAAGCAACGCTGCGAACGAACATATTGTATAGAACGGACTGCAATACTGACCAAAATGTTGTGCTTTTATGGAAAACTTGTTTATCATCACGTAATTTGACAGGACTTACTATTCGAAAAATATTCGAAGAAATGGTTCATATCGGATGACTTCCAAAAGTTTGGGGTTTTTTTTTATTTTTTTTAACTTTTTTGTGTTTTTTCTTTTTAATTTTCTTACCAAAACTTGCAAGCTTCTCCAATAATTATAGAAATTTGTTAGTATTTGCTAATACTTTTTGTTTATTTCTGAACATTTCTCTCAAAACATCACATCTCTACCATTAACTCCAATACTTGTAAATAAAAACCAAGTGCACATATTTATTTTTTGTATAAAAAATTTTGTTTTATATTTTTTTCTTTCTTTCGTTGCGTTTTCTTTTTGTTCTCAAATATATTTATAAATAAATAAAAATGTGTGTTTGTTTATTTATGTTGCTTTGTGTGTGTGTGTGTGTGTGAGTGTTGTTTATAACATTTCATCATAATTTTCAGTATTTTTTCCACTTAAAAATAATTATTGTTAAAACTACTACATACATACACATATATATATATATTTATTGTAGTTTATATAGTATACTTGAAACAAAAATTCTATATATTTATATATAATAAAATTTATATATATTTATAATAACTTGTTTTATGATTGCAAAATTGTTTAGGAAAACATACACATACACTTATACATACATAATATGTATATATACATATATATAGCATATAAATCGATAGTAGAAAAAACACTTTACAAAATATTTTATTTATGCATAATTTTTAATTTAAAAATAGTATCAACATATTCGTCACACAACTGCACAAACAATTTGAATATAATTACAAAAAAAAACTGCTAAAAAACTTAAATTTAAAAATAATATACATATACATTAACATAAGTATGTAATAATAAGTAGTATAGGTCAGTAATGCATTATAATCGAGGCCTATGTTGCCAAACGGTGAGCGGCTACAGCGGGCAACTGACCGCGTGCCACGCCGTGCGGCAGCCACAACAGCATAAAGTTCTTGTTGTGCTTTGTTTTCTACATAATCTATAATCAATTAGAACTTTCATACAAACATATATATAAAATGTATATATATATACAAAGAGCGTTGCTTGGCGTTGTGCACTTGCGTGCTCTCTTCGTTCGAAAGAAAGCGCAAGTCGTATAATTTTCTAGGGAATTTTGTTTAATAAAAGCACTTTTTCCCAATATCAATTTGAATAATTTATTCACATCTTCGCTTCTGACTCGCCTATTCAACTGTAAATCAGCTACAGTGACTACGAATGACACAATTCGATTGTAAAAAAATAAAAACGAAAAAAAAAAACAAAAATTATAAAAATATATAAAAACAAATGCTATTTTTGCGCTTTACACATATTACATCGAACATTTTTAAAAATTAAAACTATTAACAAGACATTTATTAATTTTAATTAATTTATTTAAAATTAATAATAAAAATATTTTGCTTTTTTCTAACACTACTGTACAAATGGTTCTTTACATCTCAGCTAGCTAGCTCAGTTGCGTCTGCGCAGAGCTTGTTTTCGGACATTTGCGCCAACAAAATACACAATAGTTGGCAACGCGCTACGTTGCGTAGTAAGCGGTTGGCATTAAGCGCTCAGCAGCGCCGTGGAAATAGCAGTGGTGATGCGGCGGCGGTGGCGGCGTTGATGCTATGTAGGGCGCGCGTTGGTGGCGGTGATGCAAGCGTTTCAGGCATGGCATATACTACACCGTATACAATATATATATATATGTTTTTGAGTATCTAAGTGCGTGCACTCATTTGCTAACTCCTGTGCGCGCTGCCTTGCGTTGTTTTTTCACAAATTCTTCTGACTTTCACGCGCAGCGCGTCTTCTCTGCCGTGCTATTTGTGCGTTCACGAAGTGTCTGCTACTCTGCGGCGCTGAGTGCGCGCGCACTCACTCTCACCGAACTGTCGAACGTCTTGGCAGCCTGGCTGTCAATTGTGACAATCGTTTTGGTGTTGCGCGCGCTTGCAACTGTCTGTTAACTCCTTTAGCCTTGCGCTGTGCTTTGCTAATGTTTCACTTATTAACTTGCTCTATTTTAAGAAATAAAGTCTAAAATGTATACTTAAAATTCATATATTCAGTCCATTTTGTTTGCATTTCGTTTAATAAAATTTAAACTTATTAAAGCGTGAAGCGGCTTGAAACCCAGCATTTAATGCTCTCGCGTCTGCGCTCCCGATGCGTGTGCGCTCGTGTGTGTGCAAGAGAGAGAGAGGGAGACAGAGAGTGAGCGAAGTTCTTACCGCTGCTTGCGTGAACTCTGACCTTTCGTCCTTTGGCAAGAGCATAGCGGCTAATCGTCAACTACTTTTGCGCTCTTGCTCTCTCACGCACTCGTTCCATTCGCGCACACGTCGTGTTATTAACGAATTGACGTCCACCAATTCGCATACACGTTGGCGTTGTCTCATTTTCTCTTTTAGCTGTCAGTCGGCGTATGACTCGACGCACACGAACACGAACACCACGCACCCACACACATACACTGGTCGTTCTCGGACACATCTTTTTTTGGTCGATGTATTCGTAATACGCTATCGACGACATTGGTTTGGCTTCTGGTTTATTTTGCATTCGTTTCTGATTTCGTTTTTAGCGAATATCAACAGTTATTCGTTTGGTTGCTTTTCTGTTGCCTTCTTCGTCGTTTCGAGCATTGTATTTTCTTTTACTGTTATTGCTGTTTGGTTAACTTGTTGTTTTCTTGCTTTGTTGCTTTCACATTAGCGCCTTATTACCGACACCCACAGCCGACCACCGTCATATCCTGGTAGTTCTTAAGCACAACGGTATTCTGATCATTCAGATAGAGCATCGATATGCCCTCCAACTGTGTTGGTACACAGCAGGCCTTTGGTACCTTTCCCGGATTGAGATTATTGACTAAGGTTTGCACAACCGCATGATTTGTCGAATTCAAATGTTCGGCCAGCGGAAACGGACATTTGCCCTGACAGTAGAACGCATCATAACCCGGCGGTGCCACAATCCAATCACTCCAACCGACATCCGCAAAATCCACATACAGCGAATGTCGTCGACATATCTCATCACTATTTTTCCTACGATGCGCTCGTCGATGATGACCGGCACGCTTTGAACGCGACGAGCTGGTTGTTGCATCACGCGCCGAACGCATACGATGTTTGCCATCGTCGGTGTACGCGTAGAGCACTGGTTGTTTGTGTTGCCAACTATCGTGCGGCTCGTCGACACTGCGGCGCAGTCGTACATGTTGATGTGGCGCCGGTTTGAGCGTACGCAGCGTTCGCACTTCGATCAGCAGCCCGTAATTCTTTTTCGGTGTCGCCAACCACCGATCCACCGCACGCTGTACGTCGAGACTCACTGTGTCGGTGCTATTCAAATGCACCACTTTGTTGTCCAACAGCTTATAGCTGGGCTCACGCTTGCCGCGCACACCCACACGTGTGATGTCGTAGACGAGCACTTGGTAGCTTGTTCGATTCGCAAGACGCTCGCTAAGCACTGCATCGCTGATGGCTTCACGTGATAGCTGCAGATCGGCAGCGCGCAACTTCTCCTCGGTGGGTATGCTCTTCACGTTGAAGTACAAGCGAAACCGATGATGATGCGGAAATCGATCGTCAATTTTACTTTCTGCAAAGGGAAGCGAGAAAAGAAAACGGGAATTAGTTACGTCACAGCAATTTTGAAAGAGTTGTATAGTTTACAAATAGTTTAATATGAAAAAATTTGTTCTTTTTAAGGGTAAAAGTCGAAGCCTAATGATTTTCGAAGAAAAAATAGTAACCTAGTTTTGATTTCATTCCAAACAGTCCCGAGTTGACAGTTCTTGGCCGGATAAAAATCCGCGTCCGTTCCGGTTACTTAGATCCGATTCTGGACGGAAAGGTTCGCTTCTCAAGTCGATCCTAACGGTTGCTCTTGAAACAAATGTGTGAGGTTAAATTTTTGTCACAAAACTGCGTTCGGTTAGACTCCGAAAAATCAACGAGAACTCCAAGCTCTCGATGAAAATGTATAATTTCAACCGTTCTATATAAATTGAAAGCCGTCTTCTTCCTTGCGGGCGAAGACGTTTACTTTTCGAGTCGTTCTTATCGGTTGGTCTTGAAACGAATGTTGGAGATGAATTTTTTTTTTTTAAATCTTAGTTCGTTTAGACTTCGAAAAATCAACGAGAACTCCAAGCTCTCGGTAAAAAATTAATCATTTGGAGATTTCTATACATAATGAGGACCTCCTTTTCCTTGTAAGCAGTCGTTCGCTCCTCAAGTTGATCTTTATGTTTGCTCTTGAAACAAATGTTTGAGATTAAATTTTTTTCACAAAACTACGTTCAGTTAGACGCCAAAAAATCAACCAGAACTCCAAGCTCTCAGCTCAACAGTTATTATTTTAGACCTTTGAGATCGGTTAGACTCCGAAAAATCAACGAGAACTCCAAACGCTCGATTGAAATTAATATTTTAGATCTTTCAGATCATTTAGACTTCGAAAAAACAACGAAAACTTT
This sequence comes from Bactrocera correcta, assembly GCA_027475135.1. Lineage (NCBI taxonomy): Eukaryota > Metazoa > Arthropoda > Insecta > Diptera > Tephritidae > Bactrocera > Bactrocera correcta. The sequence continues at coordinate 61,529,360 of CM050327.1, forward strand.
ATACTCTCGAGAGACTTGAACAGCTTTGAGTTTTCTGCAAAAAATGCGAAGTCTTATTCGGTGCCAGCGTATTGGACATCAGTAAACGAACTCAGTTTGCGCAATCTTCACTTCAAATCAGACATAAAGTCCATTCGAATAATATGGCATCACTGCAATTGCCACCATATCGAGCACTTTGCGTCACACTCAGCAGCTGATGAGTCAAACACTCAAAACAATTAAATTCACACATTCCCACAGTCTGCCGTATCGACTGCAAATGCATTGCGCGTTGGCAACCCCCGTCGATGTCGCTGCAGTCAACGCCGCCGCCGACTAATACAACACGAACAATAACATATTATTCGCAGTACTTGAAATCTAAGCGGGAATCCGCCATAGGTAACAAACGCCGCTGGAATTTGTTACAAACACCTTTCGCAGAGACACTCAAGTACCGCGGCGGTACCGGCACAATGGGCCAACACTCGAATGCACAGTAGGATTTTAAGGATTTTGCATTAAGCGGTAAATGAAAGGATCGCCCCGTGCATAATACACGCACATGCGCACACACACATACATACATGCACGAACATGTTACACAAAGTATTTGTGCTGTGCACCTTTATGTCTCCGCTCCGTTCCCTGGTTTTTGTTGCTATGTTGCACGTTACACTTGCGTTTCGCACCAATGCAACAGGTAAGCGGCTATTTTGGTGGTGGGCCTAACGGTCGCTGTGACTCGAGCCATTTCAGGCTGTTTGTAATCTGAAAACTGAAATCTGTAGCGTTTGCTTTCGTCTTCGCAAATATGCTTTGTAATAATTGTTATTAGTTAAATTGTGCTGCAGAACAAGTGCTTTGTATTATGCTCTATACTATATATGTATGTATGTAAATGGTATGTGTGCGTTTATTTGTGTGGCTTAACACATTTCCATTGAATCGATTTCAAGGTCATTGCGCGCAAAACAATGCGGCATTCGCGTTGTGAAGGTGCTGCTCTTCACATAAATCACCGAAATAAAAGGTACTTGAAGTGGCCTCGTTAGATTGTGGCACAAATAGTCTGCGGAATTCGAGTGTGTTGCATGAGAGATGCCTTGCAACTTGCTGAAAGTGGATTGAATATACTGTTTTTGCTTTTAATATATTTTAGAGCTGTGATTTTTTTATCGCACATCGTAAGGGACTTCGCTGGAGAACTGTTGCCATTTTTATCATTGGAAGTCAGCGAGTTATGCAATTATTTATTAAATAAAAAAATTAAAAATAAAAATTAAGTATATAGGTGAAGGCAAAACGATATAATGGAAGCCACTCTTATTGAAAAAAATTGAGTTTTGGTTATAAAATGGTAATATATTGGTTATGATTTGCTTATATACTGGTTATACTCGTATCTTACAGCGGCAGCTGAAAATTTATGCTACAAATATTTAATATGTTGTGGTGCATCGCAAGCAATAAAAAATCAATTTTGATTTTTTTGTTGATTCTTTGTATTGCATTTTGGGTGATGATATATGTCTATGTATGCCTTTAAGCATACTTGGTTTTTCTAATTTGAGGTTAAAATCATTTGAAAAACTATAATCCGTATATTCGAGGAAATTTTTTAAAGTAACAACCAATTATCCACTTTTTCCTCTGGGGTTAATTAAATTACACTAATTTGCAGTAATTTTGCGACTTTAATATTAGAACCAGTTTATTGCTAATTTTGGGTTGCTAAAATCGATAATGATAGTGGAAAGTGTGGAGTAGTGGAGTTTTTGTATTGCAATCAAGTGGTGTAGGGGGCAAACCACCACATTTTACTAAAATGAGAACAATAGCTGTATGTAATGGACAATTTTTGAACTCAAATTCGTAATCAGAACACCTCAAAAACCCGCCGCTTGCCAATCAGTCGCAAAATGTTCCTTCAGATTTGTTGAGTAGATCGAAAAATTTTTGATACCAAAAAATTTAATACCAGAAATTTTTTTTCCAGATTTGTTGAGTAGCGTAATCGAAATATTTTTTGATGCCCAAAAACTTTTTTGATGACCGAATAAATTCTTAATTGTTTCCCAATATTACTGAAATATGTCTCTAAATTATAATGGTTGCTATAGGTCTCATTTTTGGACTTTATATCTACAAACCTAACTTAAGTGGGTTAATTAGCCGAACTTTTAACCAAATAATAACCTAATGACTTACCAAATAATTACTAAAATTTGTTATTCTGAGCGTTCTTTTGCTATATGATAACAGAATAATAAACCCTTTCTTACACAAAAACCGAAAAGAATTATCTTATTGTATTACGAGTTTCAAAAAGTCAATTGCTGTAGGTTAAATAACGTAACGTAGACTTTTGGGAGTAATATTGTTTAAACTTTAATAACTAATTAAAGAATTGTTTGTGGAAACTTAAATATTTTGGCAGTGTCTTTTTTCGCTGTTTATGCACTATTTTGTAGTCTGTTAATTAACCGAATTTGAAGCTCTGCATGTTCTTTTGGTATTTGGCAGCTATATACTGTTGATTTTGTGCAAAAATGCTACAAGGCATTCATACATTTTATAACCATAGCATAGATCCACGTAAATTAGACTTAACCTCAAAAAAGAAAATATAATTTTTCACATATAAATTTTGAATTACAAAAAAAAAAAAATAAAAAAAAAAATAAATAAAAAAATAAAAAAAAAATAAATAATAAAAAATTAATAAAAAAAAAATAAATAAAAATAATTAAAAAAAAAAAAAACAATAAAAAAAAATAAATAAATAAATAAACATAAAGAAGAGTATGAAATAATGACCATTTAAGGCCTATGTTTATCTTATAGTATAAGTACTATTTTTTGTACAAAAGTAGGAAGTTTAGTAGCAATATATAAATTCCATCAAAATTTAACTCCATACTCCTAAATTATTACGAAGACCAGCTAATTCAGTTATAATTACGATAAAGTCAATATAATCTTTCTAATGTGTGAGGCCAGACATCGATTTCCTCATCTCACACTACACTTTAAAACTGATTTCACAAGCAACTCTTTGTCTAAGAATGGAAGTTGATGAGTCATGTGTCTGTGAGTTAACTGTCCGACACAAGTTAGTCACAACTATGTTCTCATGATTTCTCGAAGCTTCGAAAGTATTCTATCAAGTAGTTAAAGGTTTTTAAGAAGACATTGCTTACCACAAGGTTTACTAAAAAAGCTAGCGTCTGACCACCAGTAACTACAAAAACTGTTTTATGATCTGTTGTATATTTTACTTGAGTTTTTTCAAAAGTCTAATAGTCAAGGCTCATTTTCCCGGTGTTGCCATCTCTGCTATTGGAAATTAATTCAAATCAGCGCACCTCAATCAAGTCCAAATTAATATTAAATAGAATATTTATAAATATATAACAAGTTTCAAAAACGTCTTCTTTACTCACCAATATGTGTAAAACTTCGTACTGTATTCGCCGAACGTGACAGCATACTCGGTCTACGTATAGTCTCCATATCCAATTCGTGACCCATAATTTGCGCGTACAATTGTTTCATCGCTTCGGGTATGATGATTTTCGAACGATCTATTTTTGGTGGCCTCTTCATATTGAACAGCGACAACAGGCTATTCTCGATTTGGACTAGCGTCGAGGGATCCGGCTTCAATTTATCACCGATTATCTCCTTATTACTGTATGTGGCGGGTTCTGTGACATCGCTTTCGCTATCGCCTTCATCGTCTTCGCTGGCGACAACATCGTCGCTAAGCGACGCTGTGGATGCGTCACTAGTTGCGCTCATCCTTGTAGCGGGAGTGTTGGCGGCGAGACTGGCATCTTGTGCCAACTTTTCAGCGGCTTCTAGATGCGTCATTGTAGTTGCCCCACTGGCGGCCAAGCGTTCCGCCGTCGCTAAATGTGCGCTCGCTGCCGACGCTGCGTGTCGTTCCGCGCTGTGTTGCTGTTGCATATCTTGTTGTTGTTGTTGCATATGTTGTTGCATTTGCTGATGTCTGTGCTTTTGTTGTTGCTTCTTATGGTTTCTGTGCCGCTTGCTATGCTCCTGCGCTGTCGCTAATCTATGCTCCTGTATAGCCATTTCGCTTTTTTCTGCTTCTTCTTCTTGTGCTTCCGCTTCCACTTGTTCACTTAACACTGCACTTGTTGTTGCTTTAAGCTTTTTACTACTTTTTGCTGTTGTTGTTGGCGCGCTTTTCGTTTTATCGCTAGTATTTGCTAATTGTTGCACTTGCACTGCGTTGTTGTTGTTGTTTTTGCTTCGCGTAATTTCTATTAAACTATTATGCTTATCGTTCACTTCGTTGTGCTTTTGATTTGTTTTTGTAATTTGTTTATTGATTTTTTGTTTTTTCTTCTCTTGCACTGCAACAACAATTGCTGTTGTTGCGTCACTGTTTGTTGCACCACTTCCGTTTGCTTTAATATCCTTTGCACTAAATTGATTTAAATGATTACCGTTATTTGTATAATTATCACTATCACTGCGCCGATTGTAGCTAAAGATCGTAGCGATCGCTGTTTTTGCTTTTGTTGTTGTTGTTTCACTTTGTGTTCTTTTGGTCACCGATAACGCAGTTATATCGATTACAGGGCTTATTGCCGTTAATTGTCTGCTTGCCGCCACTAATTGTTGCGCACTATTGTTATTGTTTTTATTGTTGTTATTGTTTTTATTATTATTGTTGTTGTATGTTGTACGCGTGTCGCGTTGCTTCGCCAATTCAAATAAGTCTTGCTGCTGCTGTTGTTGTTCCTCTATTATTGACGGGGATATCGCCTGTATGAAACTCGAAGTAATATCCTCGGTGCTAGCAACTTGAACGATCGGTTGAAAAGTCGCCAGCACTGCGAGGAGTAGAAGCCATGCGCGCATGGTCGCTTTCAACTCTGAAACGATACAAAACCATGGAAATTGCTCAGCGTTAGTCAAAGGGTTAATAAACGGTTTCGAAACGGATGTAAAATTGCGAGCGAGCGACACGACAACTAAACGGTTGAGTAGCAAATGCCAGGCACTCGGTCTTTGCTAGCTAACTAAGTAGTTATACAAGGCATGGGAACTCTATGCGCTAGTAGAAAGAGCATTGAGCCAAAATTCGTTAATATGAGTGAGTGAGTACTGTGTGGTGTGTGTTGAGTGTTGAGCGCGTTGAGTGGTGTGTAACGAGTGCTCGCGAACAAGTGCACTGCGCGCAATGTGAGTGCCTTAATTGTAGTAACGTTGTTGTTAGTGTTCGTGGCGCTCGTGTATCTCCGCCGATTTGTTAGCTAGCAGTGTTGACACGCTCAGTGCGACTGTGAGCGCGAGTGAGAGCGCGCGATTTTAGCTGAAAATGGGCGCTTACATGCGGTAGAGGCGTGCCACTAGCAATTACTTCACACACACTGCACTCAAATCAGCATTTCACTCAAGTCACACAAAGTTGTATAAAATGCCACTCAACAGCCAACTCAATAAGTTTTTTATATTAATTGGATTTACTCTATATTTTTCGCTGCTAATTCACGCTCCCAATACAAAAATGCGCAGCATACAAGCATTTGAGTCACCACAACTCTCTGTACCGCACTCTAAATCTTTGCGCTCACAAACACACAGAGAGCGCATCACATCTGCTCACAGCAATAACAACGATCGTACTAATAACGAAGCACTCGTGTAAGTCTTCGCAATAAACGCGCAGCAGAATGGTACCTGCTGCAATGCAATTCTCGCTTGTGTTGTGTTGCCGCTGTTGCACTTGCGCAGCTGCGTATTTACCCACACAAGTGCAGCGCTGCATATGCAACAGGTACAGCGCGAGTGGTGGCGATGTTTCCGCGTATTCGCTGAATGATTTCGCGTAAGGGCCCATATCCTTTTCACTTGCTTATGCGCTGCCTTCACACACACATACATATGTATAAATACATACATAATTTCTCCTATATAAATATGTATGTAGCTAGCGTTCAGGTATATATTTATATAAGTATATGTGTGTGTCCATATTTATGGATGTAAATATTTTTGGTAGGCGTTCTCATGCCATAAATGAGTTTATTACGCGCTTTTGAGCTCATACTCAGGCCTTGTATTTAATAAATTTAATAAAAAAATTAATTGCAACTACCGTTAATAGAAAATTCTGGGAATTTCCAAGGATAATGATCAAGGCAGCTTTACAGTTCTATTAATAGACTTGAATTGAACTATTAACTTTCAAATAATGTTTTGCTGGGCGAAATTTGGAAAGTCCCTGGTGTGTGAGTTGAATGATTATTTTGTTGTAATTTTGGTGATTTTTTTTGTAATTTAAGTGCATCTTTCGTTATTTCAGTGCCTTGTTTAATAGTGGTCACACTCGGTTTTTAGTTAACTGAATCGAAATAATTTTTCCAAGGATATTTCGAACCTAAAGCATTGTAATACATAAGCTTGCCACGAAGTTTCTCTAAGGATTTTGTCGAAGTTTTTTTTTTAAAAGGTTTTTTTTTTATACTATAAAGTCTATATGTGACCTGGTTTACGAAAAGGGGGCTTAGGTGTCAAAAAATCTATTTCGTAGGCCAGGTCACATATAGTGAAATTTACCAATCGGGACAGTCCTCATAACTGCACAACTCCCATAACTGGACAAATTTCAGGAACACAACGTTTTCCTTTAATATTTCAAAACAAATCCACTTCCTTTAACCGGACTGGAAAACGTTCCAAAAAGGTTACATGGACATTGTTTTGGTAGTATTTTGTTCACATTGTCTCTGATAACGTTTTCTTTACTATTTTCATAGGAAACCAGCTCCTTTAACCGGACATGTATGCCTACCAAAGACCGGACATGGGCACTACTTGGTTAACATTACGTTCAAATTATCGCTAATAAACGCACAAGATGTCTTAAAAAGAGTCAACCACGTTGTGTACAACTTATAGTTCCCGTTTTTATTTTTATTTTTTACTGATTTGCGACGTTGGGTGTCCGGTTAAGAGGATTTTTATTGCATATAAATACTCTAGTTTTTGAGATATCGTTGTGAAATTAAGCACACGTTATTTTTTCTTCAAAACTCTGCTTATCTGTCAGAATCGCTGAAAACGGTACACTATAACATGTAGCTGCCATACAAATTGAACGATCAGAATCAAGTGCTTGTAAGAAAAACTTTTTTATCTGACAACATATCTTCATGAAATTTGGCACAAATTATTTTTCAAAGAAAGGCTAAATTTCTTGATGAAAATTTTGAGATCGAACCACTATAGCATATAGCTGCCATACAAACTGAGCGTTCCAAATAAAATTCTTGTATGAAAAAGTTTTTTTTTTAACGAGATATCTTCATGAGATTGGACACACATTATTGCCCAAAGCAAACACACAAAGTGCGTAGAAAATGTTCAGATCGAACTACTATATCATATAGCTGTCATACAAACTGAACGTTCCAAATAAAGTTCTTGTATGAAAAATTTTTTTTGGGACAAAGATATCTTCATGAAATTTGGCACATATTTTTGTCCAAGGCTATAATATCCTAACAAATTGTACAGATCAGGTCTCTATAACATATAGCTGCCATACAAACTAGGCATTCCAAATCAAGTTTTTGTAGGAAAAACTTTTTTATTTACCGAGATATCTACATGAAATATATATATATATTTCTGTCCAAGAAAAGGCTATAATCTCCTAACAAATAGCACAGATCGGGCCACTATAGCATATTTTTGTCATACGAACTGAACGATCAAATTCAAGTCCTTGTATGGAAAACTTTTTAATTTGATAAGATATATTCACGAAACTCGGTACAGATGATTACCAAAAGCTATTCTACAATCTCTTAAGAAATGGTACATATCGGTCCACCATAGCATATAGCTGCCATACAAACTGACCTATAAGAAATGTGCCTGTAAAGGTTAATTTTGCTACAGTGTAACCGTAGTTAATGCTTCTTCTTCTTTTTTGTGGTTTTTTGTTCTTTTTTGTTTTTTTTTTGTTATTTTTTTTTTAATCAGCTTCTTATCAATGCCGATCAAAGAATTTAAACTATCAAAAATCTTTGCATTCATAATTTTCCCAGCCAAGGAATTTTTGTGATCTCCGCACGCACGTCTAGTTAAACGAAGGTATATACATACATACATATGTATTTAGAAACACACAACTTGTTGTGCAATATGCCATCAAAATTTTACAACAACAATAAAAAATTATCCAATAAATTTTCCAACTGCAGCGCAGTCGGCGGCACTTCTTAGACGAAAATGTGTTTTTCCTAACAATTTACTAAATGAGCGTTTGCCATAATTTCTGTGAGCACTTAAAAATTAAAAAAATATATATATTTATAGCGTATTGAATAATACCAAAGTATTACTTGTAATAAATATCATTTCCGCTGTCGAGTTTTGAAGATGTTTATCTCAAACAAAGCGATGGGTGTCGCTTAGCATTGGAAAATGCGTAAAAAAATTATTAACGAAAACCAAAAACCAAAAAAAAACATGAAAAGAAATGAAACGTGTATGAGAACAAATTGTTGCACGCACACACAAAGGTATACATGAAATTCTTGTTGTTAGATGTGTTCTCTGCTCTTAAAACTACGTCAAATCACAGCCACAATTCATAATCAACAGCTCAGTGCAGCTAACAAGCAGCCAGGCATCCAAGCAGCGGCCAAGCAATGCCGTTGTGGAAGAGGAAGCCTGCAGAACCCGCATAAAATGAAACTAAACGGAAATTTATGATGCTCGCCACGTACAATAGTATCGTGTGTGCAACACTAATGTTGCACTATAACTGTGCTACAAACAAATTACAAAATTACAACAACTACAACAAAATGCACACATAGTTAGAAACTTAGTTGTTTGTGCAGCTAAATTTTGTTAGATTAAAATCTTATCGCATTAAGTATGCAGACGAAATCGAAGTCGCTAAGTGGAGTGGCAAGGTAGGCAAAACGTCGGATAAAAATTAAAAAAAAAAAAAACACAAAATCTTAAAAAAATACTTAGACAGCAATCATGTGGAATTTGGTAGATATTCTTTAGCACACGCCAGGGGGTAATTGAGTTTAATTCCTTGCCATGATGAGCTATGAGCCCAAACGTGCCGGACCCAAGATCTCGAGGTGCTGATAAGAAATCATAGCAGTGCAGTCATACACACACACATACATGCATATAAAAATATGTATGCATAGATGTATGTATATGTTGCTGATGTGTGCGTGTGTCTACTTGCGCCGTAAAAATTAGACGCTTTGCTATGAAATTATGAGTGGATCAGTGACAATTGCCGCCAACGCAGCCGCAATGAAGCCAGCCACACAAAAACTAGCAAGAAATAATTACAACAACAATAACAAGGAGACAGCTCACTGCATAGAAGACATTTTCAACGCTTAGAAGACACCTTAGAGGACACCTTCACTGCTTTAAAGGCACCCTCAACGCATAGAAGAGACTTTCATCGCTTAGAAGGCACCTTCAGCGCATAGCAGCCATTAAACGCGCCCTCCGCAAGCGGAAAAGCGAGGAAAATGCTGCACGCGCAATGCGTGTCCTGGAAAATCCCCACATAAAAATCACGCTACAACAACAACAAGCACGTAATCATATGCGGTCAATAACTCCTTACGCACTGTATCACCTCTACCTCTACCAAGAACCATAACATATATTAGTAGCTGACATACATACACATGTGCATATAATACACAAATATAGTCATATATAGTTACATATATATTCATATATATACATCTACGTGTATCTGCACATATTTATATCCCCTCTACTTAACTTCTTTCTTCTGTGGCAGCAACTCTTGCAAGCATCTATGAATGAATTGCGGGTGGGAATTTCCACTAGCACGCCAGCAAAGCCGTACACATCATAATCACCACAACAACAACGCACAGTCGCGCGCTGGCGACCCGTGACTGCCCGTTGGAGTAGTAACAGCGTATTTTTGTCAACCTAAACCTGCTCGGCGCGTTCCGCCACACACCAGCTTGACCACACGTCGCTAATCTGGCATATTGCCGTGGTAGTCTAAGCTCATCGCTGTTCATTAAACTGTTAATAAACAATTTATATTCGAAATATTCTAACGAAAAGCGGTTAAACATAAATAGATTATGGCAACGCATTAGCATTTATTGCGCCAAATTTTGTATACAAATTAAAAAATTAAAAAGTTAGCCACAACTTGTTTCGCTTGGTCGCAATCATTTGCCTTACTTAATTCGATTTTGTTATAGTTTTGACAAGGCATATGTAAATGAGCTTGATCAGCGGCGATAAGCGAGTTATAATTTCTTTACAAGATCACACACACATGCACATAAACGCGTTTGTGTGTTTAACTAGGCTTGAAGGCTTTTTTCGCTTCGAATTTGTGACTCAGTAACCGGGTAGAGAGTATTGCGCGGTTGGCTTAACCCGTTTGTGTGGCAGTGGGGTATTGCTGCAAGCACGTGGATTTGAAGAAATGACTTAACCAACTATGTTTGTCGATCTTGTCTTCGAAGTTATTAGGTGGAGAGGATTTTTAGAGAGATTTATAATCACAAATTTGTTAATAGAACTTGAGCTGAATCATAATTGATTTTTAAATACTATTTTATATGAATTTAAAGTTCTAATTATTTCTGAGTTGAATAACCCGACAAGTGTAAAAAATAGAGAGAATTTATTTCAGTTGAAGCTTAAGATAGGAACGAAAGGATGAAGTCAAAAAGGCATGTTAACTTTCTCTTGTTGAAAAGATACGTGTAAATAAGGCTGTGAGACTAATGATCCTTGAAACGGCTGTCAAAAGAATAGACATCTTTAATTTGTCTTTTTGGAGGTTTGCCAAACTTTTTCATTCCGGATATGTCGGAGATCAAAGGATGCATCTTCAGATATTGGGATCCAATATTTTAACTTTAGAAGACTCTATCTGCGGCAGAATATTCATGTACTATTTGTATTATTCGAGATTATCAAAATTTGTATTTTAGATATGTCAGATATCGACGGATACTGTGATTGGGAGCTTAAGTCGTCGCTGAAGTTTTCAGGTTTCTTTTTTTGTCGCATCGTCCTTTTAAACGCTTTAAACTACGTCCCGTAGGAGTTTGTGTTGTTGAAAGCGCAGATAATTGTTTTTTTTACTTTGTTTTTGATCAAAGTATCCAAGATGAAATGATAAAAATAATGTTTTAACTGAATTAGGGGAGTTTATAGTAACTATGGGCCAGAAACCCTCGAATTTTTGTATTTCCAAAGAGGTTTCCTGCATTTTTCAGATATTCCTTCAATGTATGATATATTCGTACATCGAATTTATGTATGTGATAAACGAAAAAAATTTATGTTTCTTTGAAACTTCGGATTCGGTTCAGATAGGACAGCTCCTTTACTACTCTAGTGACTTTGGTGGCAAAAACTGGGTATAACAACAACTTCTACTCTTTCTTGAATAAGTAAAGCTTTGGTAGATGAAAGTTTCTTAATATAAGTCCACTTTTCGAAATAAGTGCATGCAATACAAGGGGTCCAAAAACCACAAGCTGAAACAAAATCTGAAAATCGAGTTTACAGGCAAGCTAATTAACAAATCGTCTACATTAGCATGCATGAGAGAATAAAAAAAAAAAAATTAATTGACTCTATTGGCTTATCTAAGAGAGAAATAATTTTACAATTGATCCTACAATGGGCTAAGGAAAATAAGAGTTAACTAACTGACTCTACTTGTGGATTTGTAAATATATAAAATTCACAAATATACGCAATCTCTTGAAAAAAAAAAAAAAAAAAATACATATTGACGCAATTTGTGAGTTAAGCAATATGCAATTTCACTAATTGACTTAATTAGCAAGCTTAAGAAAATAAAAGTTCACTAGGTAACTCAACTAGCAAACTTAGGTACTAATTGACTTAATTAGTGTGTTTAGACAAATAAAAATAAAAATTATTAACTAACTCAATTAGGTGGCTTAAAAAACAAAAATATACTAATTGACTCAATTAGTGAGTTTAGGAATATGAAAGTTTCACTTATTGACTCTATAAGTAAGCTTTAATACTAATTTACTCAATTATGTGTCTAGAAAAATAAAGAAACACTAACTCGACTCAATTAGGTGTTTTGGCGAAAAAAATAACCATAATTAACTGAATTATTGAATTTAGGAATATGAAAATTTCTCTTATTGACTAAATTAGTGAGCGTAATTAAATAAAAATTCACTAATTGAATCAATTAGTAGGCCTAGGCACTAAATGACTCAATTATTCGGGATAAAAAAATAAAACAAACCATTAACTAATTCAACAAAATGTTTTAGAAAAACAAAAAATATAATAATTGACTCAATTAGTGAATTTAGGAATATGAAGAATTCACTCATTGACAAAATTAGTAAGCTTAAGAGAATAGAAATTAAATAATTAAGTAAATTAATAGGCTTTAATATTAATTGACTCAATTAGTGTGTTTAGAAAATATTGAAAAAATACTAATTGTCTCAATCAGTGAGTTCGGGAATACAAAAAATTCACTTGCTGACTGAATTAGTGAGCTAATGAAAATAAAAATATGCCAATTAACTCAATTAGTGGACTTAGGTAATAATCGACTCAATTAGTGAGTTTAGAAAAATAAAAAAATCACTAACTATATACTATTTGAACCAATCAGTGAGTTTAAGAACATGAAAAAGTCACTAATTTACTCAATTAGTACGCTTAAGTACTAATTACCTCAATTTGTAAGCTTAAGGAAATAAAAAACACACTCAATTAGTAGGCTTTGGAAAACACTTAATGTACTAAAATACTCAATTCATGTTTATGAAAATAAAAAAATAAACAGTTTTTGATTCAAATAGTAAGCTAAGGAAACGAAACAGTACTAATTGACCTACGAACTCGTGTTAAGAAAATAAAGAATTCAAAATTTTGAACATTAGACTGAACAATACAAAGTCCAACTAAACAATATATAAAATTTATATATTACACATGCTCACACGGACTTTTCGTCCAATTTTCACAAGTGGTTTTCATTCACTTGTATTTTGAATAATCAATTAAATATTGTTGCCAAAAACGTCATTTTGTTTGTACCTTTGCCGTATTTACATTTAATATGCTTCCGCTTTGAAACATTCACACTCAATTGAAACGTGCTATGCGTGATTGAACTAATAACACCGTTACAATCTCGGCAAACACGTGTCGAGAACTATTTGATACTTGCACAAGCAGGCAAATGCATACCACTATATATATATGTAGTATATGTACATTAAATATATATACATATATATACATTAAATAGTATCCATGTATATTTTATACATATTTACTTAGTTCTGATATTTTCATTGTGCGCTTTTGTGTTTGCCGTTGTTCTCGTTTCCAATGTGTTTTGTTTTTGCGAATGCTGTAGCGCTCTAATTTATTTGCCACCCACAGCATGCGGCGTGCTTCATGAAATTAATTGCCAAACATTTCATACATAATGGCTTATTTAAGTTATTATAATTGCATAATTACCCATTATTTGTTGAGATTGTGGAAACGAAACACAGCGATGTTATTGCAGGTATTGTGTTGTTGTTGCAAAGTTTAGTTTCTGTTTGTTGACTTTTATTTATGGCCAAATTGTGGGCGAAACACTGGCCACTGGGTGCTGGTAATAACGGTTTATAGTTTTTTGTTGTAAATTTTTTTGTTGCACATTTTTATGTTGGTAAAATATATTTTAGTAGTAGGCGTTTCTTCTTCCATTAATTAATTATTTAAAGGTTTTTTTAACCTTATTTCAGTTGATTTGAGATTATTGAAATTTTTTCCTTTTAAAAAAAAACCTAAATAAAAAAATTTATTTAATTATTTATAATTTGAAAAATTTTGTTTAAAGCTTCTCAAGTTTTATAACTTATTTTGTATATTTTTTTAATTAAAAAAAATTATTTTTATTATTTGTATATATTTATTTTTGAAATAATGTTTTGCAAATAATTTTTTGTTTTTATTTCTGAATGTTTAACTAAAATTTTTTCATTTTATTCGATGTTATTTAAAATATTTCATTTTAAGTAATTTATTATTATTATTTTATATATTTATTTTTTTAAATTTGTTTTAAGTTTAATTTTATTAATTTTATTAATTTTATTTTATATATTTTATATATTTTTTTTTAATTTTTATGTAATTTGTTTTATTTTTTAATTTCTTAATTGACATTAAGTCAATAAATGTATTGAAAAAATTTATTTCTTTAAATTTTGTATTTAATTTTGCTTATTTTCAAATTAAAATTGAAAATTTTTTATTTAATTTTTCTAATTTTCAAATGAAAATTTGAAATTTTTTATTTTAATTAATTGAAGTTTAAGCTAAAAAAAATATATTGAAAATATTTTTTTTTATGTAAAATTTTTTGTTTTTATATTAAAAATTTAGATATCCACTAAATTAATATATTGAAAATATTTATTTTTTTGAATTTTTTAATTATAATTTTTTCGCATTAAAAATATTTTATTTATAAATTAAGTCTTTTATATATATTTTTTTTATTGAAAAAAACATTTTTTAGACTTCTTAAGTGTTAAAACTTATTTTTCTTTATTTTTTTTGTGAAATAGAAGTTCTTGTTTGCAGTTTTTTTTTGTTTTACAAATCAAATTATTATATTTTTTATTTATTGCTATAAAAATAGTTTTTTTTTTTTTTAAATTTAAAATTTATTAATTGTATTCTTTTAATTTAAATCGATTTTCAAGTTAAAAATTGAAATTTCAAAAAATATGGAAAAATAAATAATTTTAAATTTAGTCTCTCATTTATACATTTTTTTATTTAAAAAGATTTATATGTTTTATTAAATTTTTTTTTTGTTTAAATTTCAAGGTTTAGAACTTTTTTAAACTTTTCCATTTTCTTTCGTTGTAAATTTTTTAAAAGTTTTTGCACGTTTTATAAATCAAAAATTAATCAAAAAATTTAAATATTAAATTAATTAAAAATTAAATATTAACTTTTTTATTAATTTTTTTTATTTAAACTTTTGTATTTAATGTGAATTTATCGAAGATATTATAGTAGAACAAGCTTCTTACTTTTCAAAACTTTAATTTAATTCTTCTAAATTTAAAAACAAAACTGTTTTAGTTGTTTTAAATTTTTTAAATATTTTTTTTTTAATTTTAAGTTAAAATGTATTGTATTTTATCACGTTTTTTAAAATAAATTAAATTTTTTCACTTCTTGTTTAATTTTTTTAGTTAAAAAATATTATATCAATATTTTCACGTTTCTTTAAATCGAATTAATTGCTTTAATTATTTTTTTTTTTTCTGTAAAAATTTTATTTTAATTTTGTTTCACGTTTTTAAATTAAATTTTTT
The DNA here is from genome assembly GCA_027475135.1 of Bactrocera correcta. Lineage (NCBI taxonomy): Eukaryota > Metazoa > Arthropoda > Insecta > Diptera > Tephritidae > Bactrocera > Bactrocera correcta. The sequence goes on from CM050327.1 coordinate 61,544,779, forward strand.
TTTCATATCTTGTTTATTTTTTTTTTATTAAAAAATATAATTTTTTGGCGTTTTTCCAAAAAAAATTATTTTTTTAATTTCTTGTTTTATTTTTTTAGTTAGATGATATTAATTTTTTCACGTTTCCAAAAATCAAATTAAATTTTTTAAAAATTTTTATTTTTTTTTTTTTCAATTTTCTTTCACGCTTTTTCTAATCAAATCAAATCTATTTTTTATAAAATATTGCCAAATTTACTTCAACTCTTCACATGTAAAACTGGCATTTGCGCCTTCTTCACTTTCGTACTTTTTTCGTTTTCGTAATTTCCTTCGTTTTAACTAAGTGATACCGGCCGGCTTATCAGCTGCTTACTGAAAAAATCTGCAAATACCAACACTTCCAGCCGAATGCGCGTTCACCAGCTAACTGTGCGCTCCCTGCCGGCTAAGCAACAACTATATATATTTTCTAACACGCCACAATCGAAAAAAAAAAACACTTTCCCACCTTCTAGTGGCCATGATTCGGCCGTGTGCTTTGAGTAGTGATTCTCGAAATAAAAATGTTTGCAATGTATCAAAATGTGATCTTTTCGCAAATTTCCTTATAAAAAAGTGGCATACACAGAGATAATGCCGAAAAGTCACAACAACAACGCGCAATTGATGACGTTAGCAGGCGATTGCGAAAAGAATGTGTTGCTGCCACAAAGCATATTTAAATAGAACAAACCTGTTGAAAGAGTGACTAGACAGAAAATGTTTGCTGGAGGAATACGCACACACATACGCATATAGCAAATTATTATTTGCGCACGCCTTCATATTGTCTACATAGTTGAATTAGTTGTGAAGCACTTTTGGATTTCAACAAATCTTTACTAGAACGCATTTGATGGTGTCAGAGCATTCACGGCAAGCCTGTTGTTGCACGCTCTAAGGCGCCAACAGCAACTCTGACGTACATACAATGTATTTCTATGTATATATGTAATCCTAGGTAATTTCACACGTTGTGGTACAACTGGCGGTACCCAGAAAAATATTGATACACACACACATAAAGCACTTGTCTATTACTTACGCAAACTATTTAGAAAAATAATCGTTCATAGAAAAGCGAAAGGCAACAGCTGTTGCAGTCTTGTGCCGTTTTCTACAAGGAAAAAACTTGAAAATTAAAATAATAATAAATAAATAAAACACTACTTCGTAGTCTGAATTTTTGATATTCGCCATTTATCACCCTTAAACATTGTTCAAACAAGATAGGAGAGAATGGACGGTATAATTCTTTCCTTATGGCAAATTTTGTGAGGATATCTTGTCAAATGAGAAAGTTTCGCATACATGAAATTGATTTTGATCCATTAAGTTGTTTGGTAGCTATATCTTATAGTAGTCTGATATCGGCGGTTACGAAAAATGGGTAGCTTCTTTTGAAAAGAAAAGAACGTATGCAAAATTTCAGATCGATATCCTAGAAACCTAGCTCTTCTATTTGTATACAGACAGACTGAAGGACTTCGCTAATTCGTACTAACTTGTCACGCTGATCATTTATATTTACCTTATAGCATCTCGAATGTTTTTTCTGAGTTTTAAAACTTCATTGCTCTCCACAAAATTAGTCAAATAAAGATAAAGTAGTTCTTGTGTCAAAAAAAGATATCTAAATAATCAATTTATACCAATTCTCATGCCATACTTTTTTTTCAGTACCAATAGTTACCGTAGAACCTTGAATGACACAGCTTTTTGTTTATATGATGCATACATTTAAGATGAAAGCGAGGGCAAACTTAATAAAAAGTGTTGCCTATGTTTCAGTGCTTAGTTCTTATAACAATCCATTGAATTTTCTTTATACAAAATTCCAGTACTGGATATGAGTTTTAATATTTTAATCTCGCATGGCTTCTATTAAAGCTACGAAAATCGGTGCCCCACTCTTAGGATCCTGGTAAATTGGTGTAATAACAGTTAGGATACTGAAAGCTTGTTTGGTGAAAGATAATCCACTAAAGAACATTTTCCTTCTAAATTTAAAGTGCAAAGTTTTTAATGATGCCAAGATTGAGGTAGCTGATAAGATAGTGTAACTCCTCTTAAATGTCTTTCCATATATATAAAGGATTATGAGTCCATACTGCAATCAGTTATATACTATATGTATGGTGGTGAGTATGCCAACACAGAAACACAGAAACCAAGTGAATTATGTAACAATTTTGTTGAGGAAATTAAAACGATATAGTTTGTTTGAAGGTTGAGAGGTTAATTTTTGTCACAACTTAAAGTTTTTCTTAGATAATTTGGTTGAGAATTGCAAAAAAATATGCTCTTTGAAGAAAAAAATTTAAATACTATATAATAGCAAGAAAAATTGTGAAGTGTAGTAATATTATAGCAGATATATTAATTTGGTTAGCTTGGAATCAGTTAGTTTATATTAAGTCAGGAGAGTATATGTATAGGTAGCTTAAGAGGTTGTAACCACTTGCGAATAAAATCTCTGTTTTTGTGAACTTTTTTGAAGAGACGTTTTCTTTAATAAATATGTGAAAATAATGTACGTTCACAGCATTCAATGTATTCTAATAACCGGTAATTCATTTTGAAATTTCTTTCAGGTTTCTACAGCCGGTTTCCTGCAAAATCTGCAAAACAAATTGTCTAGCTCCGAGAAAGATTTTTCATGTCAAAACCAAATCCTATATAATTTTTTTCATATAAGGAGATAAATGCAGCCAATGATCAGAGGATTGATCAAAATTTTGCTTATTCCCAAAAAGAAAATCGTTTTTGTGAAAAAAATGTAAAAGAAATCGTGTTTTTTTATTAAAAAAATTATGTGGCCTAATTTTAGGGTTCTCTTAATGGGTGAGTGTGCTCAAGGCAGATTAGATGAAAGATCATTGACTAAAGAATATTTTCCTTCTAAAAGCAAAGTGTAAAGATTTAATTTTGTTATGAGGCAGAGAACTTTTTCATTGGCTCTAAAAAAGGGTTTTAGGGTTTTGGGCGCTGATTACATTAAGGTAAACATCTTCACAGAAATATAAATTGCCGGTTCCACTTAAAAATTTCAGAGAATTAGTTTAGGTATAAGTGTCAACAACAAAAATACATAGGAAAGAATCGATTTTTCGAAGCTCACTAGTATATATAGTCCCTTAACCTCTGATCAGGTGTTGAGGAGTTTAGGAATTCGTGTGACTAGGTTCCATAGAGTACTATATAGAGCGCAAAAGGAGCCTTCAACTACAATATACTAAGAATAATGAGACTGTGTTGACTGAGTTGCCTACTTTTTGGCGCCAAACAAAATTTTTTTTGGTTTCTCGAGAGGTACAGCATCACCATCTGTATAATATAACTAACTCAACAAATTTATTTAGAAAATTTCCAGGAAATTTGCATATTTCATTAAAATAAAAATAGGAAAATATCGATTTTTTGAAGCCCACAAAGGGCTGGGTATAGCTCTTTAACCCCTGCTCAGGTCTTGAGGTGTTTAGGAATAGATGTCACCAGGTTGAATAAAGTGCTTTATAGGGCGTCAAGGGAGGTTACAAGCATAATACACCAAGAATAATGTGCTAGTTGACTAAGTTGCCTACTTTTTGGCGCCAAAAAAGTTTTTTTTGGTTTTTTGTGAGAAGTTTTATGTAGCATATCTCTAGAAGCGAATCTAAAAATACTCAAGACCATTTTCTCAATATCTAATTAGCAATCATCTGTCAGTTAAGTTCTGGTTAACTTTACCGAAAGAAGGAGTCTTGATTAAGCTAATCATCACTTAACTGACAGATGGATACTACCCAGATATTGGGAAAACAGCTTTAGAGAACATTCTAACAAATTTGCATATTTCATTGTAACCACAAACTATGAGGTGCACACAAACATAAACACAACTCACACATACTACGACGTAGCGGAACATATGGCTGTACAAACATATGTAAATATGGTGGATAAATCAAAATAAATTTTCGTGCGAAATTCGCTAATTATAGAGGTGAAGGTTGTGAAAACTGCAAAATCCCAATTGCATACATACATATAAACACACATACATATATGAATATACATATCTCATGCGCCAATTTTATTTTCAGGCGAATTATTATTTCGCCCAGACAACAACAGGTGAGACAAAGCCGCTGGAGCAGCTGGCAGCAATTAGCCTGTGATTTGTTTAGTGTGGCGTCACTATTTGGCGTGTTGTCGGCACTTACGTGCGCGCGTATGTATGTATGGATGTGCGTGTGCGGCTTCCTTGTAAAAATCAATCTATTTTAAAATATTCCAAAATACACACAAATTTGATTTGCGTTAAAAAGCGAATAGTTATAATTAAATGGAGCAGCTTGTCGTTTGCGTAGGTGCACAGAAAGCAATAACAACAAAAATAAAACCAAATCAAATTATGAAAGTAATAAAACGCAGATATGCTGGCAATTGTTGTTTACAATAAAAATTGTAGCTATTTTTGAGTGAGTAGCTGAAAGCTACAACAACAACAACAACTACGCAGGCTGTGCCATATGTTTTTTGGTGTACTTTTTTATATTTGATTGAAGCGGAAAAATGATGAATTGCCTGCCGAAAGTTGTTTACAAGCGCACGCACACAAACACACATTTATAACACACAGTCACATTTATGACATAAATATGTGCGTATGTGTGGCTGTGCGCACCACATTGGCTGCAGCGCGAAGTGGCACTTGCTTTGATTGCAGCAAATCGGCGTGACGTGTGTTTGTATATGCGTGTATGTGTGTGTGTGTGGCCAACCGCAGGAAAGCAGTGCAGTCAACAACAACAAAAACAACACATACATACATGCATATCCGATTGTCCGAGTGCAGCTGCGCTCATATGTAAATCTGTATTTACACACACCTTTCATGCTTTCATGCGATACACATGTATGTGTGTGTGCGTGTGTTTATTGCTTTTGTACTCTTTCATGCACTTTCACATTATTAATGTCTTTGGCCATAATGGCATGCACTTCATATACGCCATTGTTGTTGTGCGCGCTTAAAGTCAAAATTACTTGCGTTTACAGCAGGGAAAAAAATGAAAGCATGCAACAACAACAAATGCAACAGGGGAGCACATTTTACTATCATGTCGAAATTGAGTTGTGAACTCAATTCAATGCTGTTTGTTTATTTATTCATCATTGCAGTGCAATCAATCCTTTTAAATGCCCAACACAACAGAGGCGCTTGTCAAAATAATTAAATAATCGTTGGCAACGCGTACGAAAAGGTGTTGCATGCCGCTTCGGCAAGGATATACATGCATGTGGCTGCATAAGAAAGCACCTTTACGCACATATATACATATGTTTATATGTATATTTGCTATAATTATATATATGTATATGCAATTTTGTTTATATGCTTGTAAATATTTATGACATTTGATAGCTATTACTGTGTGTATGTGTGCTTAAAGTGCATAAATGCGCTTGTTTGATCATTATAACATAAAATTGCATTTTGCTTATTTTTTTGAAATTATTTAATAAAAATTCAATTTGAAAGTAATCATTTGTATTTTATTCATCAAGAAAACAAAAAAAAAGTTAATTAAAAATAATATTTAGAAATTTTTAGAAATTATTTTATAAAATTTAATTTGAAAGTAATTATTCATATTTTATTCAACAAAAAAGTAAAAAAAAAAGATTAATTAAATTTAAAATAAATTTTTTGAAATTATTTTACAAAATTTAATTTGAAAGTAATTATTTGTATTTTATTCATCAAAAAAAAAAAAATAAAATTCAAATTAATTTTTTGAAATTATTTAATAAAAATTGAATATGAAAGTAGTTATTTGTGGTTTAATCAACAAAACAGTAAAAAAATGTAATTAAAATTAAAAATAAAATAAAAAAAATTAATTTTTTCGAAACTATTTAGCAAAAATTTATTTAAATTATTTATTCATCAAAAAGGTAAAAAAAAAGTTTGAAAAAAAAAAATAGTTTTTTGATTTTTTTTTTTTTTCATAAAACTAAATTTATATTTTTTCGTATTTTTTAAAATATGCGTTCAAAAGTATTTTTAATACAAAATTTAATTTTTATTTCTACAAAAAGTAAATACAACTTCACAAATTCAAAAGATTCCATACAAGAAATTGATTTCGATCGTTCAGTTTGTATGGCAGCTATATGCTATAGTGGTCCAATCTGAAGAATTTCTTCAGAATTTACAACGGTGTATTTGACAATAATCTGCGCCAAATATCGTTAACAAATATCGTCAAATAAAAAAGTTTTTCCTATAAGGACACGATTTTGATCAGACCCATTGTATGGCACTTATATGCTATAATAACAAGTTCGATCGGAAAAATTTTTTCGAAGATTATACCGCTGTCTTAGTCTAATAGTCTATGTCAAATTTTGTGAAGATGGCTCATCAAACAAAAAAATTTCATATAAAGACTGAATTCTGATTGTTCAGTTTGTATGACAGCTATAAGCTATAGTGGCCCGATATAAATAATTTCTTTAGAGATTGTGGCATTATGTTAGACAATAGCTCATGCAAATTTTTGGCAAAATATCTTCTCAAATAAAAAAGTTTTTCATACCAAGACTTCATTCTGATCGTTCAGTTTGTATGGTAGCTATACGCTATAATGGGCCGATATCAGTGATTCCGACAAATGGGCTGCATTATTGAAAAAAATGAACTAGTGTTAAATTTCAGATCAATATCTCAAAACTTATCCTTTTTGAATGACTCGAAGACAACAGCCAAGAAAGTCAGAAACCTAACCTTAAAACCCTTAAAATATTAGAATACCACGGTTCTTTGAATGTCGAGATGTGGAGAAACAGGTCTTACTCTAATAGATCAGCATCTCCACATTTACTTTGTAACCAATCCGACCTTCTAGCGACTTGGTCAAGCTGATTAAGTTATGGCTTCAACAAAATTTTCTAACAAAAATAGATTAGGTTAGCTTGTGGGGTTGATCTTTGCACCAAAGTAATGAATGATCGATTTGGGCACTGGTCCTTTACATCAGCCGGACCTTTAAAGATTAGCGAATCGTTTTGAGCTTACTGCAAAAGTATCAAGGCAGCTATTATTGTTCGTAAGTACTTTTATAAGTTTGCCGAAGGTGAGTCTAGCGAGATATTTCAACGTCAGTCTAGCAAAAGCACAACATTTGCGAAAAAAGTGCGTATATCACTCAACCTCGGTTTCCTTCACACAGCTTTGGCTATTTCGACCCGAGAAGATAAGTAATTTCAATGCATGTGTGGCTAATCGGCGGACAGAACTGCTACATTTGGGATGAGATAAACCTTAGTACGGGAGAGTAGTTCAGAGGATCTGTTGGCTTCTCTTCTGGTGAGTCAGAAGGAGCTCGGAGTCGCACAAGTTCTGGTTGTTGACCAGCGTTTTTCAAGCTCACGGGCGGTTCATAGATCCAATGCTATAGCGGCTGAGAACGGCGGAGTATCGACTCGGTTTCCAAATGATGAAATATGAGGAACAATTTTTATAAAGGAAGGCCCAAAGAGATCCATTAAAAGGGAAACTATTGATAAACTTTAATATTATCGATATATAATGAAGACCAACCGGAACCAACCGGAACTTGCTGCTTATTTGGATAAAAGAAGCTGCGCAGTCAACCTAAGCCAATGAGATTCCATCAAAAAACAGCCGTTACAACCAAAAGATTAGCTTTAACATTACCTTTTGACTTTCTTTGCTACCCAAAGTTGTCGCTTAGGTTGCGTTGGCTCGACTAATTGCACACAATGCGTCGGTGTTGCGGGAACTAATGAAATATCGATGATGTCGAGATTTATGCGGTGTCGCTTGCCGCCGTTGCTGCCGCCGCTTTAACTGTTGCTGTTGTTGATGTTGTTGGTATGCGTATGGGAACTGATTAAGCCGGACTTGTCGTAGAAACAGCACTTTTTCAACTGCAACTTCTTCGACTGTCGTCGTCGCAATGGTTTGGCACAATCTGCTGTTGGCTGTGCTGCTGCTGGCTGACAGTGCCGCCGGCGTCGCTGACGTTTCTGGCACTAAACGCTCAACTCTTGGCAAATGTGCTGTTAACGTTGGTGACGGCAACAACATTTAGACTGTTCAATCAATTTGTAGAACGGAGGAGAGAGAGACAGAGAGCGTACGAGCGAGAGTGCGTGTGTGTGTGAGTGAGACAGCGATAGTTGGTTGCAGCGTTTGCAGAATGCAAGCAGTTCTGTGCACTACTTATTGCGCGCTTGGTGGCAACTCTACTATGCACTTATTGTTCTTGTTGTTGTTTACAGCAAATGTGTGTCTGTGGTGTTGTTGGCAGCTCAAATGGCGGCTTTGGCCCATTGGCTGGCTTATTGGTCAATGTTTCTTTTCCCTATATACTTGTTGTTGTTGTTGTTGTTGCTATTGTTGTTCGCTGACTTATGATGCAAACGCGACAATTGCTGCCGATGACACTGAATTTAGTTCTACTATTCGCTTTTACAGTTACTACTTGGTTGGTGTTGTTGTTGTTCCGTTTTTTGTTGTTGTTGTTGTCATTTGTTCTAGAAGTTTCGGCACCTTTGTGGCTGTTTGATACCACGAAATTGTTGCTGTTGCTGTTCCACTTGTTGTTGTTGTTATTGTTGTTTGGCAACGTTGCTTTGTTCATGTAATCCAAGCCGCTGCGGTGTCGCTTACAACAAGTTGCATGCAATTTGACAACACGTTTTAGTCACTGCCGTTCATCTTACATCGCATGTACACAGTCATGTATGTGTGTGTGTGCTTGCATGTATGTCATTGCAAATTTTTTCACATAATTTAATTGTACACACTCCTCTGCTTTGTCTTAGACTTGCAATTACTTGCTTGTTGTTGTTGCTGTTGGTTTTTTTGCAATATTTTCTTTGTTAATGTTGCAATCTGGAATTTTGAAAAGAAATTTGTAATTAATAAAGGGTGATTTTTTAAGAGCTTGATAACTTTTTTAAAAAAAAAAACGCATAAAATTTGCAAAATCTCATCGGTTCTTTATTTGAAACGTTAGATTGGTTCATGACATTTACTTTTTAAAGATAATTTCATTTAAATGTTGACCGCGGCTGCGTCTTAGGTGGTCCATTCGGAAAGTCCAATTTTGGGCAACTTTTTCGAGCATTTCGGCCGGAATAGCCCGAATTTCTTCGGAAATGTTGTCTTCCAAAGCTGGAATAGTTGCTGGCTTATTTCTGTAGACTTTAGACTTGACGTAGCCCCACAAAAAATAGTCTAAAGGCGTTAAATCGCATGATCTTGGTGGCCAACTTACGGGTCCATTTCTTGAGATGAATTGTTGTCCGAAGTTTTCCCTCAAAATGGCCATAGAATCGCGAGCTGTGTGGCATGTAGCGCCATCTTGTTGAAACCACATGTCAACCAAGTTCAGTTCTTCCATTTTTGGCAACAAAAAGTTTGTTAGCATCGAACGATAGCGATCGCCATTCACCGTAACGTTGCGTCCAACAGCATCTTTGAAAAAATACGGTCCAATGATTCCACCAGCGTACAAACCACACCAAACAGTGCATTTTTCGGGATGCATGGGCAGTTCTTGAACGGCTTCTGGTTGCTCTTCACCCCAAATGCGGCAATTTTGCTTATTTACGTAGCCATTCAACCAGAAATGAGCCTCATCGCTCATCGGACACGGACGCGAAACACATTTCGAACCGAACACTGATTTTGGTAATAAAATTCAATGATTTGCAAGCGTTGCTCGTTAGTAAGTCTATTCATGATGAAATGTCAAAGCATACTGAGCATCTTTCTCTTTGACACCATGTCTGACATCCCACGTGATCTGTCAAATACTACTGCATGAAAATCCTAACCTCAAAAAAATCACCCGTTAAAATTGCAAAAATGTTCAAATTTATTTAGTTCTCAAAGTTTCCGATGACATTCAAGCGCAAACATTATGTTCATATGTGTGTATGTGTGTGTATTTATAACTTTATATGTGTATTTTAATAATTGGAATGCATTTTTCGGGGATTGCGCTTAATTGCGGTGAATTAATTCGATATGTTCGAGTTTGAGCAATTCCTGCTAATTTTAACTTAGTTTTATATGTACTTTTTTGTAAATTTCTTATTATCATAATTTTTATATTTTTGCAATATTTTGCTAAGGAGTATACTAGTTTTGTTCACACAACCGTTTTACATATTACTTAAAACTAAGCCAGATAGATATAAGGTTATATATACATATGAAAAATGGTCGCATTGACAAGAAAATTTGAAATCCGAATGTCTGTCAGACCGTCAGTCCATCCAACCCAAACCACTAAAGTTATACCAACGAAATTCGCCTAACGCCAATATTACAAGAACTCCAATCGATAGTGTGAAAATTGATCGGATGATAACACTGCCCACTCCCCATATAACGGTACTGACAAAAACAACGAAAAGCTCGATAAATCAATAACTAAATACGCTAGAGACATTTTTAATTTTATTCCTGAGGTGGTTTGAGAGATCTTTATACGAGGCGGTATAAAAATCAGAGGACCCGCTCAGTCGATTTAAACCAAATTTAGTTGTGGCAATCCTTACAGTGTGAAATAGGGTGAAGTCGGACTACAGCCACGTCTAGTTTCTATATAACCTATTTTTAAATTCCATCTGATTCCTTCATCTTTCGGTATACAAATCAACAAGCAATTGATATAACGCAGTAATGCCTTTAGAGTATGCCACCTTATGCCCAAAAACTGTTCAAATTCAGCTAAAAATGTTCAAGCCCCTAGATACCGAATATTTGGACCCCAGTACCTATAGTTGACTTTTGATCGAAAATATCGGTAAATGTGTGAGGTATATAATTGAAATTTCGAGATAATCTTTTTCTAATAATAGTACCCAAAAATTAATCAAAGATGGCTTAAAATAGGGTCAATACATGCCTTAGTTCCCATGTACCTAATATAAAGGTTTTCGAACCTCCGGGTGGCATTGTACCGCTTATATCGCCAAATATGTGAGTGAGTTTAATAAATTTGAGAGAGAGTGTTTTTCTTTTAACGGTGAATATTTTTGCTTGGGGTGAATAAAGTCGAAAGAAAACTCGCCTTAGACCCCATGTAACTAACATAATGGCCTTATGTACCTGTAGGTACGTCCCTGGCTTTAATCCTTGTAAGTTAAAAGAGTATGAAATGTTCGGTTATACCCGAACTTAGCTCTTCCTTATTTGTTTATTTTATTTTATTTTTAGTGGGGTATTTTTTTCGATTTTCTGAGCAAACGATCATCAGAAAGTAGAGATTTCAACAAACGTAAAATCTACTGACTTAAAAAAATGGAGTTTTGACGTGAGAAGTTTTGATTGAAAATTGTAGTTTTTCGATTTTAATTCGAAATAAGGTTTCATTCGTAATATTGTAAATTAAGAAAATTACATAGGGAAAATTCGAAAAATTTGTGAAAGAAATATTTTTTTTTATTAAAAAAATATAAAAAACCCAAAGACTTTAATATTTGAATTTTTCACATAAATTTTGAGATTATGTAATTCTTTCACATTTATACAAAAGTTATAGAACTTTTCATGACCTACAGCTTTCATTTTGTGATACGAGTATTTTATGTTTCATTTCCAACGAGACTCAATCTAACTTGAATTTTTTTCACTTTATACCATTTTCAAGACTTCTAAAGTGGTCTAATTAAAGCAATTGAATAATTTTTCGTTCGGAATATGAAAACTATTTTTCTAAACAAACATACCGACAAAGAAAGAGACAAATAAAAATTTTGGAAAACATATTTTTATCGTTCAAAACTGCCTTAGCACCTTTTTTATTCAAGCTTTTCAACGTAAAGTTCCCTGCACTATGTGAGAAACGATGTCTCCACCGAGATCTAAAGTTGTTCACTGTAGAAGAAACAAACGAAAAATTTAGCAGACGTTACATATTCCGTTTGGAGCATCACGAAAATATATTTGCAATTCAACTGCTGAACAATTTTATTATACCAAATTTCATAAAATTATTCTAAAAAGCCTTAGAACCACTTATAAATTAGCCTTTTTGAAACTTACATTGCTGTCTGTCAGTATTTAACCTGAATCAGTTCCTCTTATTTGGCTAGGGATGCGAGTGCAAAAAAAAATATTGAAATCAGTTTGCCTAATTCTTATGTTTTAATTCGTGAAAAAGATATTCTTTTAAGAAAAAGTCGTTATCATAAATACAGGTCAATATTTAGAATCATTGGTGCCACTTGCTGTTTTTGCATTTTAGTTTCTTCAATCAAATTACATTAAAATCAGTTTTCGATTTGTATTTGTTTAAGAATTCCTTTGAAAATTTTGAGTACAGAGCGCGCCTAGAAGCCTGCTTCAAATAAAGAAAAAAATTTCTTTGAAACTTGTGCTTCATATCAAGCGTGTCCCAAATATTGACAATACTAAAAAAAATAACAAAAAGACAGCTGACAGTTTAGGCTTATTAAAAATGGAACATTAGACGTTAGAATAATGTGTCTTCATTATTGCACAATATTTCATAAATGATTAAAGCTAGGTGGCGTTAGTTCGAGGCACATCAATCTTTTTGCACTTTGTCAAGTAACGCGGATATTAGTCTTTAGATCTTTACCACCTTATTGAATTTCATTTCCGCTGAGTGTTAGAAAAGTTTAAATATTCCTTAAAGAGACTTCCTTGAAAGCACTTTCCATTCATTTCAATGCCAGCTAGCGTATTTTTGAATAAAAATTTAAAAAATAAATGTACAAATGCCTAACAATAAGCGTGCCACGCACTGCCACGCGTTCAGGGTTGAAAATATAATGCCTTGCTGTTCCTCATTACATTGTATGAAACGTACTGCAAGCCTTTTATTGTTATTATTTTATGCGTTTGTTATTGTTGTTTTGTTATTTTCTTTACCGTACGCGTAAAACACTTAAAAAAATATTAATAAATGTGTAAATTGTGTATCGCAATATATTTCAGCGCTGTCGCCACCGTCGCTAATGCTTCCAACACCCAACATGTAATGTGAAACTTTGCGTATACGCACCGTGAAATCAGCGTGTGCCGCGCCGCAAAGCGTAAAGCAAGTAAAACCGGCGCAGAAAAAAAAAAGAAACGAAAATAAAAATATTTGAAATGAAAACGAAACGAACATGTAGTACAAAGTGCTTTCGATTTTTGCTGTAATCTTTCTGCCATAATTTTTGGTATAATTTTTAGCTGTAACTATGTTTCTTATAATTTTTTGCTATAAATTTTTGCAAAAATTTGTTGCTATGATTTTTTGCCATAATTTTCTGCAACACTTTTTTGCTGTAATTTTTGTAATAATAATATGTGTTTATGCCATAATTTTTAACTATAATTTGCTTACTATTTTTTTGCAATAATTATTTTTTTTATAGTTTTTTTTTTTGGCCATAGGTTTTCATTAAATTTTTTGCCATAATTTTATTCTACACCTCTTGTAATAATTTTTGTATAAATTTTTGCTGTATTTGCCAATTTTTTTTTTAATTTTTGCTACAATTTTGTTGTCACAGGTTTTTGTAAAAAATGTTCCTTTATGTTTTGCCTTAAAATTTTGTTCTAAAATTTGCTTGCATAAAATTTCTGCAGCAAATTTATTGTGACAATTTTTTGCTAAATTTTCTGCCATAATTTCTTACCATAATTCTTAGCTATAATTTTCTGGCACAGATATTTGTTATAATATTGATGAAAATTGTTGCTGTATTTTTGTACCATAACATTTTTTTGCTATAATTTGTTTTGTACAACGTCTTGCATTAACTTTGTGCTATAATTTTATTTTTGTGAGTTATTTTCTTTACTTTGCTGCCATAATTTTTGCTATAAATTTTACCAGAATTTTTTGCTATAATTTTTTGCCATAATTTTTTTTGCTTTAATTTTTTTGATTATTTGATTTTGCCTTAATTTTTTTCTTTCATTTAAGTTGCTTTGTACTTTGTTACTTGAACGCTTGTTTACATTAAATTGAAATTACATGAAATCTATGAGTACTTTGTGTATATATTATTCTTGTTGTTGCTGCGTTATGTGTACGTTATTTTTTCGCTTAAGTTCGGCAGTTGTTTATACAATTTACAATAATTTACAGCAAAGCACGCGAGCTAAAGCATAAATAAATAAATTGTTTTTGTACACAACAACAAAAATCGATTGTGGCGAAAGAAAAACAAAAATAAAAACCGAAATAAAAAATACTAAAAATAAATAATACGAATAAATAATCCAAACGAAATAAAATGCGTGAAAAAACATAAATCCAGTTATAAGTTGATTAAAATCAAAAATCAAAAACGAAAAAATTGTACAAATATACAAGATAATTTTTTTATTGACGTGTATTGTCGCTTGTTGCTGCCGCTGTTGCTGTTGCTGTTTTTGTTGCTGTCGCTGTTATTTGAGCCGTTGTTAATACATTGACAGCGTATTAATATTAAAATAAAACTCGATATCCACACAGGTGGCTGTTGGCTGCTGGCCTGGCGTACTTACTAGCTGGCTGGCTGTCTATTCGACTGCCGAAATGTTTAGCTGAGTGTTGCCTGATCGGTTGACTAGCCGGCTGTCGAGCGCTTGCCAGTGTACTAGCCACACTCGCTATGCATAAAATCACAGTTATAAAGCAATGTTTGTCCGTCTGTCTCTCTATATGTTTGCTGGTGCCCTCATCTTATGCACAGCCAAAAATATATACACACACAGATATAAAGACATACACTTATTTATACATATATACATAGCCACATACATATCTAGCAATCTGTGTCATTTTGACTGACAATTTTTCGTTTACTGACTGCTGCAATGATTTAACTTTTTTCTGTTGCCTATTTGTTGTTGTTATTGTTTTTGCTGTTGTTAGCCGCTTTGCTGTGTTGCATACGATTTATTGATTGTTAGTTGCTATCACTTGTTATGCCGTTGTGTGATTTTCTCCACATTTAACATTAAGTTGAATGCGATTTATGGTTTTGGCCACAGCAAAAAGCGCCTAAGTGTATAATGTATTGTTTTGAAATTTTTTGTTAGTTAGTTGTTTTAGCTTTTGGCAATATATTTTAAATATTGTGGTAGGCATTGAACACAAAAGAAACATTTTTAGAAAAAAAAATTGGAAGAAGAATTGGGGAAAGAATTACAAAAAAAAAGAGGAATTACAAGAAAAAAGAAAATTTAAAATAGAAAAGAAAAAAATTTAAAAAAAAATTTTGGGAAATTAATTTTCGAAATTAGTTAAATTCAAAAAAAAAAAAAAAAATTGAAAATTAAGTTTGGGGGAAAAAAATTATAAATTCTGAAATATAATAAATAAAACAAATATTTTTCAAAAAAAAAAAAAAACAAACAAAAATGGAAAAAAAAACAGAAAAATATTTCCGCAATAAAATGGCTGTTAATAATTTATTTTAGCTTGATACCTGCATATCTTGCATAAATGAAAATTTATGTTTATCACTCCGGCCTTACATAACTTTTCTATTAAACAATAATTAAATAAAAAAAGTCATAAAAATATTTGTAACGTATATTTTTATCAACTAGTTTAGTTTTTAACTAGTTTATAATTTTCGAAAAATTAAAGCAAAACCAAATCATCACCAAAAAATTATAGCAAAAAATTATGGCAAAAAAATTATAGCAAAAAAAAATTCTGAAATTAAATAAATTTATATAAAAAAGGGAAAATAAAATTGTAAAAAATATTTCCGCTATAAAATAACGTTGACTAATTTATTGTTCATCATTCCGGTCTTATATAACTTTTCTCTTAAACAATAAATAAATAAACAAAATTTTTAAAAATTTTATTAACTTATATTTTTTTATCCAATAGTTTAATTGTTAACTAATAAATAATTTTCAAAACAGGAAATTTTGGAAAGAAAATCGAAAAACAATAAAATAATCAAAAGTAAAAATTATGAAATTCGAACGAAATTTAAATACAGAAAATGGTAATAAATGCAGAACAAAAACGTTAAAAACAATTTTTCTTGAAAAGATTGAAATTTTTTAAGCCACATTAAGGAACCCTTAGAATTGTGAAAATATTCAGTCGTCAGTAGTTCATTCAAAATTTATAAATTTTTAAAAATCAAAATTTAATATTTTGAAAAATTTTTGGAAACTAAAGTTTTTTAAAGTTTTGAAAAAGTAAAAATGTGAAAATTAAATTTAAAAAAAAAAAAAAATTGAAAATCAAAATTATTCAAATTAAAAAAAAAAAATAAATATTATACTTCTTAAAGTTGAAAATGTTATTATTGTATTTTTTTTTTGTTAAAATACATAGAAAAAATATGTTTTATTTCAAACATGGAAATTCATGGAAGCCGATGGAAGAGAGAACAAAAAGCAATAGATTTCCTACTGCTACAGAGGAACCATTGATAAGAAGTGGTCCTCTGGGCTCTATGATACCATAGTCAGGAGGCCCATAGCGTTCCACGGAGTATTTATGTGAAGGAGGTTTCTAGAAAAGACCACTTTTGCAAAGAAACTCGAAAGCGTTCAACTATAGTTTCAGAATTTCTAAAAAAAAAATATAATTTTTGATAACATAAATTAAAAAAAAAATAAATATTATTTAGGATAAAGAAGTCTTAGAAAAACATTTAAACTTATTTTTCAAAACTGATTTAAAGGAAGCCCTCATAAACTTTGTTCTTAATATTTTCTCTAATTTAATATTTTATTTCTTTATTTTTTTTCAGTTGCTCTTAGAATGGCTAACAAAATAGCTACGGTAAGTAATTTTGAAAATTTCTACAATAAATTTCTCAGTTTGTTTTGCATTACTTCATTAATCATATGTAAGTACTCTTCCGAGTTATTGTACCGTCTAAAAATAAGACAAACCGTTAAGCGTAACTTTGCCAAAGTAAAGTCACCCAATATTTAGCCTAAATTACTTGTAAGCTTATATACAAAGGTACAAATGTGTGTATGTATATGTGTTATTTCACTTTTTTTCTGCTGACACAGTAATCCAAATAACTTTGATGTGACAATTTGAATATCACCCCTATATTGACTTGCATTAGTCGTGCTTATGTGCATGCGAGTGTGTGTGTGTGCGTACAACCAATGCTGGTTATGTATATTCGCTGCGTGTCTGATTCACACACTTTTGATTTTATTTTATTGAATTAAAATTCACGCTGAATTTTTAGCTGCCGCCGGCCACCGGCCACCGGTCGCGCACTCTTCCTCCGCTTCGCCTTCGATTTCGACTTCTTTTTCTTCCGTTCAGCAACAGTTAATAATAGTGGAAAACCAAAAAAAAAATAATAAATAAAAAACAACACCAACAACAATGCGAGCAGCAGACAAACAGCTGTAAGCAGCAACATGTTTGCCGCTGCAACGTCCTCCACTTGGGGTTTTCTTTACAACTCGTCAGTTGACATTCCAATGAAATCAATTTTTGTTTGTTGTCACTGCTGTTGTTGTTATTGTAATTTTGTAACTTGTTTCGTTGATTTCAGTTATACTTTGTGCATTTTTGTAATTTTTTGCATAATTTTTTATTTTTGGTGATTAAGCATGAGATTTTGTACAACAAAAATATAAGCACATTGTTGTAAAAACGAAAAAAAAATATGCAAAAAATAAGAAAAGTAAATAAATTTTACTGTTATTAATTTTTTTCTATTAATCAACCCAAATTATTTTGTTAATTTTTTTTTTAATTTTTATTAATTTTTTTTTTCTATAAAAAATCTGTAGCAATTTTTTCCGTGGCCTTGAATTATTACCTTTACTTTGTTTTTCAAAATTTGCAATTTCTAAACTTTATGATTGCGCGTACTCGCATTATTGGCTAGTGTTCGGATATATACACACATATAAATATAGAATAGATTATGTGCTAAGATTTATTCCAGCAACATTTGTTTATTTGTTTTATCAAATTGGCTGCGGAATCTTTTAATTGTTTCACTGAAATTTCGCTCAGCATTTCGTTAAATATTTTCCACTTATTCGGATCATAAATTGTTTTTGGTGTTCACTCGACTAATTGTTGCTAATATAGGGTGAGAAGAGTAATCATTACAAGCAGAACAGCATTTAAGGTGAAAAAATTATGCAATTTTTTTTGAGGTACACAATTTAATTACATTTCGCCTGATTATCATAAATTATAAAGATAATCGATTACAAAGAAAGTAATCATTACATCCAAAGCATCATTTAAGGGGAAAATATTTTATAAATTATTTTGAGGATCACAATTTTATTACATTTCGCGTGAGTAATCATAAATTACAAAAGTAATTGATTACAAAGTAATCAATAATAGTAATCCATAAAAAATTTAACATATTTAAGCTTAATCACGAAAACCACTTAAAATTCTTGTAATTTAGAAAGTAATCATTACCCGTGTAATTTAATTATTTAGAAATCATTAATATTTATTTAAAAATAATAATTACCAGTGGAATTTAGTTATTTATTACTCATTACTATTTATTTAGAAAGTAATTATTAATATTTAGTAGTATGTAATTTTTACCTGTGTAATTTAATTATTTCGTAATCATTACAATTTTTTTAATAATCATTACCCGTGTAATCAAATTAATTAGTACTCTTTATTTTTTATTTGGGACGCAATCATTACTTTTTAGTAGAGAGTAATCATTATCCGTGTAATTTCATTACTTAGTAATCATTGCTATTTATTTTTTTACCAAGTAATATTTTTAAGAAAAATACTTTTAACTGTTGATATTTAAATGATTTCTGGAAAGATCTCGAAATTATATTAATTAACCATGTGGTTAAATAATTTACAGTTGTATTTCGTTATAAAATAGGGCTTTTCAAAAATCGGAAATTTCTTTGTTCTCGAAATAATCACTTTAATTTGGGGGGGATTTTTGGTAGTAATTCGGTATTACAACTTTTTAAACGATGATTTTTCATTAATGCCGAGGGGTAATTAAAATAAGAGTAAACATTTTTTAAAGAGAGTATGGTCCAAATTTTTACTTACTGCATGAAAAGGAATAGTTTCTTAAGACTTAGACTCACTTAAATAAATTTATTTATCACACACATTAATTACTCATTATTTATATAGCATTTTTTGGCTTGGTGGCGAAGCAAAATAGTAGATACATGTACAAATAATTTTCAAAAACTTGAATAGTCAAAAGTTCTCATTTTCAAGTGTCACACCTTTCCATATCAAAATCTCGAGGATTCCTTTCTAAGTTGTTTGCACATCTTCAGTACAGCGTACTTATGTATGTATTTTGAGGTGAGGAACAATACTTTTTCATTACAAACTACTTTTCATTTTATTGTCACCTTTTATTTTCACTTAAAAAACCGTAAGTGTTTCACAAGTTCACAAGTTGCATAAAATATTGAAAATATTCAATAATTTAATGCCGCAATAAAAAGTTTGTGCAGAAACAGTTATTTCTATGACAAAACAGTCTCCAAGCCTCACTTGTGTGTTATTTACCAGCAACTGTTTTCGAAAATATTTCGAAATTCACCACAACGTATGCTCACACACATGTCAATCTCAAGCCAACAACCTCTGGTGTAACTTCTAATTTTTAATTAATTTATTATAAGTAAATACAACTATTACCGTTAAACGAAAATCATTTATTAGCCGCTGCGTTGTTCGGTCACACCAAGACACCTGCCACTAAAACACATATTAATTATAAAACTTATATACGCGTACTTTTTGATTGTTTCAAAATCAATTTCAAAATATTTTGTGAGCAAAGCGGCGCGTTACCGATCTTTTGTTGCGATCGATATTTGCCTTATACCGTAAAATAGATTTAAACTCGATCAGCGCTGTAGAACGACTAACGCCTTACTGTCTACCTGTGCCACAAAACCCACCGAACTGCCGATCCAGCCAGCGATCGTGCATACGAGCATACAAAACTACGAAAACAAACGAAAAAATCACAAAAAAAATAAAAGAAAATAAAATAATAATCAGAGCCCCTTTAGCCAGCGACCAACAAACGGAGCACTGCCAACAGCAATTCGACCACCAATACAAAGAGCAACACCGCCAACAACACCAACACCATGGTTTTCACGATCACAGTTTATTTTTTCGGCAAAAATTTTTACGTTGCCGAGTGTAAGAGGACTGAGTCGTTTTGGTGGCTGGCAACTGAGTGAGTGCGTTGCAAAAGTGCTCAGCCAAATTGAGTTGCCAATTGCTGGAGAGTTTACTGCAGATACTAGAGCTCACTTAATATGTGAGATGATAATGTGAGAGCCGGACTTGACGCTATTTGCCGGCAATTTGGTGGACTGTGAGCTCCACAAGTTACGCTTGAGCACGATACGCGTATTTATTGTTTGAATCTGCGTTGTTTCTCTAAAAGCGTGTGCTGGAACTTGAGTGTCAGCTGCAAATCAACTCTTGATCAGTGCGTAGTTCCGTAGTGAGTAAAAAATTTGTATAAATAATGTTCAATAATTATTTAGAAAAGGCACTGACTCATCCCATTTCGTACTTGTGAAATAGAATTTAGGAAATACGAAACTTAATTGCGTTCACTTTATCAACAACACATCTAATGAACATTAACTTCTGCGTGTAGCCTCTGATCTAAGTCGCGCTTGGCGCAGCTCTAAAAATTGTCACTCTCTACTCATTGACTATCTTTTCTAGCTGCTATCAGTCAATGCATGAGTTATGAAACGATCACTATCACGCAGTATGAGTAAATGAATGAGTGATTGTGTGAGCAAACGCACTGCAGATCGGCTCTCATAATTATAATGTTTAACTCATAGATGATTTTTGTCAAGACAAATAGCTAGAGTGCGCTGATTTTCTTTAAATGATAATTAATACTCTTTGAGCCGCAAGAAGTGTGGTGAATTTTGTTGTGGTTCGTTACAAAAACAATAGAATAATGCACTGAGCTCTTCGTTGGCTGCTTAACCGCAAATCACTTAATGGCATGGATACAGCATCATTAAGTTAAACAGTTCAATTTGTTAATAAAATTTAGTAGAAATTTGCAGAGTCATTCAATTTTCATTGTATATTGATATTGAGAGCCATCAGCCAACAAAGTGTACCTTAGAAGAATTTCACAAATTTGCGAAAAATTCCTATTTGAATAAATTGTGGAAATTTCTACTTCTGAGAAATATGTTTTCAGCGTTGAGGAGCTCGGGAGCTCATTAAGTCAACTAGCAACCAAAAGGCTGCTTTACAGAAAACTATTATTGTTCATAAAGCAAGTTTTGGCAGTGACGAGAAAAATTCGGTATTTTCTACTTATAAAAATGGGGTTTGAATAGCATCTCTATTAATATTCTAGAGTGTGCTGGAAGCTTTCAATGTACTGGAGATATAATACTGACCTAATTTCTTAAGCTACATATGTATGTAAATAAGTATATACAAATATTAGTGATACTATTCTTAACCCTAGTTTGGGGTCAAAAATTATGTTAAATATTCTGTCAGCAAATATCTGCCTTGGTAGGGTTCTATAGCGATTCAAAGCTCTGGTTAAAAAATCGAGATTTCCGTCTTTTTTTCTGTATTTTAGAGAATTCGAAATATTAAGCGACCATTTTGAAAATAAATTGTTGTGTTTTGGTTTGTTTACTGCCTTTATTAAACCTATTTTATCGATATTATAGCACTCTTTATACATATATGCTTGAGATTTCTAGATATTTGGCTTAAATCGACAGCTCTTTTTTTCTTTATAGTTCTTTATTACAATAATGACGATATATCATTTTTATTTTGAAGCTATTCGATTATTTTGAGGCTGTAGTATGTGTCTTGGATTTATGCTAGAAATTTTGGGTTTTAAAAATTTTAAAGGCTACTCAAATAGATGATGAAAAATCTATGATATTTATCTATATTTTAGATCGTTGGATTAATTTTGCGAACCACTGATACTTGTTAGACAAATTTTGTACTTAGCTAGGACTTCCACCATTATCGAAAGGTTCTGTCAGACCGTGATAATACGGAGTATTTTGGTATTTTGTTAGAAAATACAAAAAATTAAAAAAATTAAATAAAAACAATAATTTGAATTTTGCAGCTGTTCAATCATTTTGAGACTGTGGTTTGTGTCTTGGATTTATTCGATAAATTTTGGGTTTTGAATATTTAAAACTATCCTCGAATGATGATATATCTATTATATTTATCTATATTTTGGGCCATCTGATTAATATTTTGAATCAATGATGTTTGTTAGACAAATTTTGTACTTAGCTAGGACTCCAACCATTATTGAAAGGTTCTGTCAGAGAGTGATAATAGAGACATTATAAACCTTTTAATAAAAAAGAGAAATAATAATGACGTATTATAAATTTTTTTAAGTTTTGAGGTTCACGTCTGATAAGTATTGCGAACAACCAATGATTGTCAGAAAAATTTTTTACTTAGCTAAGGCACAAACCATTATTGAATGAATTGTCATAGCACAGTAATTGAAGCATTATAGGTCTTCTAATAAAAAAAAATGCATTAAATAGACGTAGCAATAATTAAATTATACAAATTATACAAAATTTCAAGTTTTGAGGTCTAAAACAATTTTTATATTCGAATTCATATTCGAATTTAGATTTTAGCTCTGGTAGAATTTTTTGGAGGCACGATACAGAGCTAACTATTTTAGTTTTGTTTAGATACTTGAGTTCAAACTTACAACTATGCAAGCTAGTATATAAAATTTATTTGAAAAATTAAAAAAAAAAATTAAAAAAAAATAAAAAAAAAATTAACTATTATTCACCTTACCGCAAATGTTTAATTATCAAAATCCACAATGCAAGTTTATCCGACGGTTAGGCGTCTTTTTCTTTATTTCTCGAATAAATGTTCTCAATTCAACGAATAAATGTACTCAACACTATCTTTCGTCACCATTAAAGCCGACTTTTTTTATCAAACACGATGCACTTTAACACAAACTGTGGCGCTTCGAGTACATCAAAGCGTACAAAAACACAAATCAAACAATTCTTGAAACAATTAAGTCAGTACAAACAGCATTCACAAATAAATATATGCACTGATATCACAAGCGGCGAACGTTTTGTGACGAGAGATCTGATTCGAGTCGTTTGTTGAACTAAATAAGGCTGGAGACTAAGAACAGCACCAAACTGTCTCGAAGATCGAACGGCACTGGAAGACAACAGTCAGACAACGGCAAACAATGAGACAGTCAAAGCACATACACAAACACGCATACACACACAGCCATTAAAGAAAAGAAGAAACATTTTGTAGAATAAGACGAAAGCCAGCCAAAATGAGCGCAACGTGACGCAACGACGGACTGGGTGGCCGGCCGCCAAGTTATATGGGCACTGCTTAGCTTGAGTTTTTAGTTTTAGGTCCTGAAGTGACCTTAAAGCGATTGAGCGCGCGCGCACACACACATACCCATGCGCGTATCTATAGACGCGCGCTGCAATGTGTGCTGCTGGCTAAACTTGCGCGCATGAACAATGCGTCACGGGTGGGGAGGTACAACAAATGCCACCAACACACACACACACAAATTTCTGTATATGAAGATGATGAAGAGGGCCCAAAGCGAAAGCATGAATTAGGATAATTTTTATTGGTTAAAAACTGCCAGCCGTCGTGGCGCAGCATGAGGAAGCCACTTGGCCAAGTGCAAGGCGCCGAAAAGTGATGGCAGTCAAACCGGCTGATTCACTCACTCCTTCTTTCTACTTTACCCACACATGCACACACTTACTATATACCATAGTTTGTGTGTGCGCGCCGTGCTTTCAGGGCGCGCTCACCCGCGCGCACACAGACATGAAATGCGCGCCGCTGAAAAAATGAATGAGCAACGCGCAGACATAATCTTCTTGCTCTTCTTACATTTTTTCTGCGTTTTGCTTGTTGTTTGTGTCTTCAGTGTTTTCGTATATATTTTTTTCTGATTTATTTTGCTGTTTGGTTTGTTCTTTGGCCGCGTCATTGCAGCGGCGCAGACGTGACGCAGCCGTAGAGGAAGACTCATCGTCTGCGCCACTCGACTACAGTACCACCACTATCACCACCACCATCGCCAGTACCAGCGCCAACCAATACACGCGCACTCTGGAAATGTTCTGCTGCGCTGGTGGATCATTTAAGCACCTGTCGTGACTTACTTTGCGCTTGTCTCTGTGTATGCGCGCGCACGCTTTGTGTTCATTGTTGTATTTGTGTTTGCTCAATATACATACATATACGTGTATGTATGTCATGTTTGTGTTGCTGTTGTTCTTTTGTTGGCTCATGATTTTGTGGCGCCGCCAATGTCGTCGCTGTGGCTCTGCTGAATTCTGAGAGCTCTGTAACAATGGTTGGAGTTCGTCTTGCCGCTGCCAGCCCCAACAACAAGCGTTTACGGTCGCATCGCAACTGAGTTGTATTGTGCGCATGCGCTGCTGCAAGACGTATTGACGACATGACTGGCGTCAAAGGGCTGAGCACTGTGGCTTAGAGTTGTGAGTAAATGAAGTTAAAATGAGGATTTTTTTGAATGGAAGGAATTTCAATTTTACTTTTATTTTTATTTTTTTAAAACCGTGGGTTTCAGAAACTCTTTCAGGTAATGCCTAAAGTTTTGTTGCTGGAATTTCCTTAATTGAACGGTTGAGGCAAATATCTTGTACAGCTGAACTCGAAAGAAAAATATTTTAGGAGAAAAGCTTACTTTTCAAATCTTGTATGAAAAAGTTTTCCAAGATAGATAATCCTTAAAAAAATACTTTAAACAAAGATCTTTGCAAGAGAACGTAACATACAATATATTAATGCAATTCTCATTATCATAACATTCTTGTCAGCCCTAAACCCGAAATCTCAAAAAGATTATAAACCTGAAGGTACTTCTTGCTTTTCTGATTCTGCAATTGCAAGGCCATTTTTTAGCTCTTCCTTAAATTAAATTAATATAGTAAATAATACATATATTGTTTTTAGTCAAGACTTAGCACTATATTACGCAATTTGAGGCATACATTCAGGCGCATCGTTTATTTGTGGAACCCTACTATGAATCTTGCCATAAAATTTACACACGCCAAAAACTGATCTCGTTTGGTTTTTCAATGTTTTGGTCAACATTTTTTAGTTATGAACCATTCGAAGTATACACTTAGGCGCTGCGTAAAAATGTTGGTATCCCATTATAGATCTTTCCAGGAAAAATTAATCTTGTCATATTTAATTTAACTAGGCATTGTAAATAAGATATTTCGATCGATTAAGATATATTGATTGGCCAAGGTTTATAACTATTTTACGTAATTCGAAGTATACATTTAGGCGCATGGCAGCAAAACTAATCCAGTCAAAAACATATCTCATTGATTTGTAAATAATAGATTTTCAACGTTTTTTGGTCAAGTTTCCTTAAAAATTAACCATTTTACCTAATCCGAAGTATACCTTTAGGCACTTAATCG
This sequence comes from Bactrocera correcta, assembly GCA_027475135.1. Lineage (NCBI taxonomy): Eukaryota > Metazoa > Arthropoda > Insecta > Diptera > Tephritidae > Bactrocera > Bactrocera correcta. Next base: position 61,570,313 of record CM050327.1, read on the forward strand.
AAATATTGAGACTTCAGTATAAATTTTGACATAGAAGTCAATCTTGCTAATAATTGATCCCATTTGGAATGGTAAATAACATATTTTCTAAGATTTAATAAATAAATTTAAAATTAAATAAGTGTAGTTTGAAGTATACATTTAGGCGCATCTACGTAAAAAGGACTTCGGGATTACCGGGTATGCAAAATAAGATGTTTCCGATTCTTTACTGAGTTCTATATTCTATAGAGGCAGTCAAGAACATGTTGTTTTTTCAAAATCCTTCAAAACTGGGGGAATTCAGATACTGAAATCGGAAAGATTCTATTGCGGTCAAGTTGAGAATCTTCAAAAATGGCAGTCAGTAATATAATGTATTTGCAGAATCCAAGTATTCGGACCGTTGAGACATTGAATTCCGGAAGAAGTCACTAAATTTTATTCAACTTTCTCAGAAACGGGAGAATTTTTTGGGTTTGTGTTAAAGATGGGACTGTAAAACCTGCATGTCTCTCATGTGAACGGGATATTTCTATATATTCGAAAACACAAGACATCCCAAGGGCTTCATGAAGTAAAGTTGGTGGAATGTTAATGAGACTTCAACTTTTTTGGTTTCGAGTTTATGTTTTATTTTCTTAAAATTGATTTGTAGCTAAAACTGGTTCGAAAAGAGGTATCAAAAATAAATTTCAGCTGAGTAAAGGAATATAAAAATATCTCTGCCCGGTTTTGGTAGTTTTCTTCTTACCCCAATCAACTAACTTTCCTTTGTAATGTCCGTGGAAAGATATCCAAGTTTCACGACTTCCATTTTGATACAATTTCATTCAAATCAATACACTGTGCAGCTGTATATTTGAACCTTCCAAATGCCAAAAACAATGCACGTAGAAATATTTGATTTGAGTTAATCAATATGTAGTTGTAGTGGTGTGTGGAAAGAATGCAGCAGGAGGTGGAGCTGAAATGGAGTTTGAACGATGGCTATTGTCGGTATTGACGAAATTCGTTGAAGAGAATGTTGCTGCGCACCGAATTCATTCTGGTTTCTTCGATTGTGGCAGGTATGCGCGCCACAGTCAACAACATGAATAAGAATTCGTTTCAATTAATTTGTTTTGTTGTTGTTGTTGTTGTTTTTCTTGTGCTTCATTTTATATTTAATGATCGTTGTGGAGAATGTTGCCACATCATTACTTTAGCAGCCATTATGACTTGTCTGTTGGCCGTTTGAACGGTTGGTTGGTGCCCGGTTGAGGCGCTGGCTGACCGTCGCGTTCGTCTGAATGGCTCGCTGGCCAGCTTAACGGACGGCTGCGCATGGCTGCATGGACACACAAACGCTTGCATACATATCAATATCTTTATGTGTGTATAAATATATGTGTGTGTGTGTATGGGTGTTTGTATGCTTGTATGCGTATATAAATGGCGTACATACAACTACAAATACCACTAGACCTTAAGTCTAAGCATTTGGGCCTGAGCGTCTGCCATCTGCGCCGACCTGGCACTGGTAAGTGGCCGCGTCAGCTTCGGCATGGCGTTCGTTCGTAGCTTTGACGATCTTGCCCACTGCGCAGTGGCAACGAGAGTTATGTGGAAGGAAGCTTTATGTGCGCGCAGCTTTGTGCGGCTAAGGACTTTCACATATTTCCGCCATGAAATGTCTGACTCGAAGCACATACGAAGTTATATATATAATTTTATATACATACATACATATATAGACTTGCTGGCATGTATCGGTGTGTTGTCAAGCGTTTGTAGAGCGGCGCTGTGCCAAGTAGCAGAAGGAAGAGTAGGAGTCATTGGAGTTGGACGGAGAGCGAGTTGACCGCCTGTTTCGCATGTTTAATCACGTCCATCACTTTATGTTTGTATGCTCAGATTTGCTTGTTTATGATTATGATTATTATGATTATTATTGCTGTTGTTGTTACTTCGATTACTGTCGTTATTGCTCTGCATGTTCTTGTGACTGCTTGCACTCAGCGCTGCATGCTTTTGTTGTTGTTGTTTATTTGTTTTCGCAACTGGCCAGACAATCTGTTCGCAATTCTCCGTTTTCTTGTTGTTTTTGGCGATTTTTCGACTCTCGAGTACTTAAGTAAGTCTTTATTTTATGCTTGTCATTTTATATATTTTCTTGTTATTTTTGTAGTCAGAGATATGTGTATGCCTTGCAGTTGGCATTTGGTTTGGGTGAAACACACTTGGCGTATCGCTTTGCTGAAACAAATGTTTCTTTATTGCCGGCCGTTGGTGTCCATAACACTGCAGAATTATATGTATTATATATATAGACATATATACAAAAATATACATATATATATATATAAATATATGTACATATGAATTTTATATCTAAGAGCCTGCTCAAATTGCAAAACTGTTTATTTATTATATTTTTTTAATTTGTCAACGCGTTCTTTTGAGTTTTTCCCCTAATTTTTTAATACATACATACATACCTATCATACTATATATATATATATATATATGCTTAGCAAAGCCTCAATCTAAGTGCATTTGGCTTAAATTTCGTGTACTGTTTATAGTCAGGCTCGCATTTCAACAAGCCAGACATAGTGACTTTTTCGAAGTCTAAACAATTTTCGGCAGACAATTTCAATTGTGGCGTGTCATTCAACTGCTGCCGTCTTTCAACTCCTCCTGGTTACGAGTAGGGGTACAAACTTAAGCTGTGAGGGTAGACAGATGCACTCACACAGTGCTAACATTCTCATATCAGTCATACTCGTAGAGCAGGGTCAGGGAAAATATATCTTATATATGTAAATCTCATTTTGTAGAACAACAACTGAGTGGTTATAACCGAAACTTTTTAGATATGCTTTAGTCCGTCCCGTTTACGTAAACCCGATTGTCGTGGAAACGGATTCTATAATGAGTCACAACAATTCGCTAAAAGCAACTCAACTCTCTTAACGAACAAGTTTTAGAGAATACTAATTCATAGGTTGGATTAAGAGCTCGATCCGAGCAGCGATCTCACATGAACAGCTAGGAACGCCTTTATATTTTGGTAATCACAGATCCCTCACAGATCCCTTATAATGGATCATAAGCCCCTCAAACATTGTCACTGCGCTTTGAGCTTATCATAAATTTGTTGAGTCGGGTAATGTCAGTTTCGGCTACTTCTCCTGGTTCGTCGAAGGTAAGACTGGACAGATGTTTCAACCTCAGCCTTGCAAAGCCTGGATAATGAAGGAGAAAGTGATTGGATGTTTCCTCTTCACGCTTCTCCGTATAACGACACTTGTGCCCGATAATATTTTTAGTCTTGCCTATTGGACAATGTCCAGCAAGAACCCAAACGATTGCGGATACCCTTTGCCACCAATAGAAATCCTTATTGAACTCGAAATTAGTCGAAAAGAGTTTTCCTCTGAAAAGGATTCCAGCATTAAGTCACAGGAGATTTCCCTGAAATATTCTTACAGAGATCCAACGTAGAATCTTTCTTGTCAACAGGTGCTACTTTGCACTGAGTAGGTAATTGAAAAGTAAAGTCCTGTATCGACGAACCAAGATCAAACTCTGGAAGGCACTCATCATTCCCGTCCTACTATAGGGTGCGGAGGTAAGGACAATGACATCATCTGATGAGTCCATCGCACTTCTTGGACGGCGGTGATGTCAGCCTTTATTTTTATGAGGACATCAACCAACTGGGCAGCGGCACATTTCCAATTAAAGGACCGGATATTCCAGTTGCATGGCCTTAAATCTGTCTGTCGTTCGAGGCTGTTGTTTCTTTTTTGTTTGATGTTTTTTACGTGGTGAGTCCCAAACTGAGCGCACAACCCTGAGGAAAGATGGTTCATCTTCTCAGTTTAGCTCGCCTTCAAACGGATGTTCTTTGGCTACCGAGAGAATACTTGGTCTAAGACCGGAAGTCGTGAGCTCGTAATGGCTGATTCATAATATTATAAAAGAAACTATTTTATGGTACTAAAAGACTCGGCGCTTTGCCATTATCTCTAGAGCGGTACCGTTATTTGAAACATACCTTTGGGTCGTCAAGTTGGACGGAATCCAGTAGCTTCGGAGTAGTAACACGTACTTCTAACGACTTATAAACCGTCTTTCGCAATTTGTATACCTTGAAGTTTGTAATGGAATTGTCGTGGGCCCTATAAAGATTATCAGCGTGACTAGCTGAGTGGACTTAGCCATGCCAGTCTATCTGTCCGTCTGTGCGTCTGTATATACGCGAACTAGGCGCGCAGTTTTTGAGGGAACAATTTGAAATTTTACGTACGATCTTCCCCTGCCAAGTGGCTGGTCCGCCGACACCGGACTACTTCCTTGACAAATTTAGAGTAAACTATCCGTTATTTGCTGATATTCTGCTCAGTTCGATCAATGATTTCATTTCAAATATCGAATTTCGCATATCGAAACATTCTATAACAGTGGCTTCTAAACTGTTATCCGAACCATAAATGCCAGCAAGTCAACATCAAATACATATGCCTGAATGAGGCTGTACAATTGTATTGCCTGTAATTATAACCAACTTGGTGACATTTGCCATCAATTTCACCTTTTCCCATCAGCTGCTGCACGCAGCAGCCGTCAGCCGTACCGTGCAACGTGTGGTGTCGCACGCTCTTTACGGTCGATCGGTCGTGCTGGGGCTGTGCTGAAGGCGGGCTCTGCTCAGTTGTACGCCATAGGATGCACCGTTGTGCTATTGTCGCTGGCTGTGTGACTGTTTCCACTAAGTGTACTAAGTTACTTCTTGTAGCCCCTGCTGTGTGCTCAAGTGCCGACCCGTTGCGTTGAACACGGGACGAAATCGACTTTTCAAAACGATTTGATAACAATTTACGAAATATTAAGTGTTTTCCGTTTTGCCGTGTGCGCTTCAGGTTCGGCTGCTTCTTTGCATATGTGTGAGTGTATGAGCTCGGGAAGATAGTCGAGCGGATGTGGGTATATATATATATAATTCAGCGCAGTTTTATTGCAAGCCGCAAGCGATTTCATGGAATTTCGATAGAGTGCAAAAGAAATTTATCTTCTAACGCCATTCCAGGGCACTTTTAGGCTGACATCAAGAGAAAATTTAAATGCTAAGTGCCCTTTGCAATACTTTGTGCCGAATTTTCGATTTACAAATGACTTTTTAGTTGATAATAAATGAGTGTTTGACTTGACTCATTATTATATTTTTGATTTGGGCAATGTGCAAGGCGAAAAAACGTAAATTCCTTGCAAGCGAGATAAGACATTAGAGAAGCCATGTTGTGTACGCTCAGCGTTAGCCAATGACGTCCGGCCTTCAATGAGCCGGAATTTCAGCTGAAGAACCAATAAAATGAAATTAATTGAGGGAAGTATTACCTAGGCGATTTTGCTTCTTGGAAACTATTTTTTTGACATGTGTCCATACATACATATAAATCAATGCATAAATACTTTCATGCAGTTTTTGCCTTGCTGCATTTTTGCGTGTGTGTGGCATCCACAGCGGCTTGCCTTTTGAGGACAGTGTGCTCCTTTCCGGTGCGTTTCATCAATTTCAACAATTTAATTGCCGATTGATGGTGTGTTTATGTAGTGCTGGTGGCATTTAAGTGGCAAAAAAAGACAAAAAAAAAAAATACAAAAAAATGTTGAAAAATAAAGCAGCAGATAGAAGAAGTAATAAAGCTGAAAACGAATTGAAAAAAAAAATCTGAAATAAATCGCAAATGGTGAAAGTCATTAGCCGCAAGCGATAAAACTACAGGAATTCTGAGCAAATCAATACCAAGTTGGGCGGTCAGTATTGCCGAAAGAGCTAAATTTCAGAGACATTTAGTGGATTTGAGTTGAAAGAGTATTACTGAAGAACAGATAAATGGCCGACTGCCACAAAAATTTAATATTTTTTATATGAAAACAAGTCTTGTATTTAAATGTAAGGGCAATGGTGTATTAAAACCCTCACAACTAGGTAGAGGATAGCCTTACTGAGGCCAAAAAGCTCCCTGGGTCCCTTACGGTCGATCTTGATCCAAAAGAATCCTGCGACAGCGCATGAACCGACGATGGCAAAAATCCTGCGAAGCCCAGCTATCCAGCAGTTGAACCTATGAGGAGAGGAATGTTCCGATCTGTTCCCATTCTACAGATAGAAGTGCTAGGGAAGAGTCGGTGGAGAGAGAGTGCCCTGTCAGGTCATAAGCTTTACAGTTGCCTCCAATTCCGCTGTGGCCGGGCACCCATACTACTCTTATCACACTCGCTGCCATTGATAATGGCAAGGTTAGGACGGCTCAATATAAATCTTCTTCAAATATTATGTTCTATACAAAAATTTCAAATATTTTATTCTAGACTTTAAGTTTGAAAAAAATATCCATATTTTTTTTATTATTTTTATTAAATTAACTCTATTTAATTGAAAAAATATTTAAAAAAAAAATATTGGTTTACCCACCAAAAAAAATTGTTTTCAAAAAAAAAAAAATAAAATTGCTGGAATTCAAAAAGTAATTTTTCTGAAGTCAAAAAGTCTATAAAGAACGGGAAAATATAAGAAGCAAACATTTCTCATGAAATATGTAGAACACCCCTAATGAGTGTGTAGGAATATATCATACACAATAGGTTCGTGTTCTATGGTAAACTCATTAATGGCCGAAGAAAAGAAACAGAATTCAAAGCTTTCCGATTGCTTAAAAAAGTTAAGTATTAGGGTGGTCCAAATTTTTAAAAAAATTATTATCAAGAATTTAATCATTAAAAGTTAGAAATAGTATTAATTGCAATGCATTTGCGAGACTTAAAGCAGAAAAATTCAGTATTAGGGTGGCCCAATTTTATAAATAATATTTAAATTTAATTTTTGAACAAGTGATTTTACATGTTGTTGTAAATAAACAGCTATACTTATTTGAGTAAATGTATTTTCTTATTTTTGATATTTGTTTTTTAATAATTTAATTAAAAAAAATTAATTTTTAAATAAGATTTTAAAAAATTAAAAAAAAAATTAATTTTTTTTAAGATTTTAAAAAATTAAAAAAAATATAATTATAATGTGTGCGATTGTGAGCTTTAAAGCAGAAAAAGTAAGTATTAGGTTTGTCCAAATTTTTTTTACAAAATTTTAAACAAGTTTTTTAACTTTTGATTAAAACATACATAAATTTTACATTTTATTGAATTGCAAAGTTTTAAAATTTTTTTATATTTTGAATTTAGGATATTTAAAATTTCTTTTTTTTTCATATTTAGAATTTTGGATATTTTCAAATTTTTTTTATGAACTGCATTCCAACCATGCATAAATCAAATTAAGATTTTGAGGCTCAGTCACCCCACCTCACACGTACATATAATACATGGATATGTACATACATATGTATGTACATAACTATGCACACTTTAGCATAAGACAGCGATCGACACTCAACGTAATGAAGGAGATGGCATAAAAATGAAAAAAATATATATATAAATTCAAAAACATCAGAAAGCTAAAGTGAAAAGGCGGCGTCCAAATAGCGTTGAAAGGAGAATACCGAAAAATCGTTCTAGAATACAAATCCAACATGAAAAGAGGCAGGCGCAACACCAAAAAACACACACACTCACATTTAACATTGTTCACTTCTTTTTTGGAGTCAGCACGGCACAGCCAGTCAAAAGAACCGTAGCCCCACAATGCCACGCCACAGTTTCGCTGAATGCCTCCGAAGTGCAACAACCACAACGACAACATAAGCGAAACAAAATAACAACAAAACAAAATACAAAACAGTGGCAATAATAGCATGTTGTTGTTGTTGTTGTCTTGGCCGCTGATTACCATACAAAAGGATCTCTTTGTTGCGTTGAATTGGGGCTCCTCCTTGTTTGTGTGGACCACGGCACGTAAGCAACGTCTTCAGTCAGGGCACTATACGCCAATAGCGTGTCGTTGTGTGTGTGCATGTTTGTGTTAGTGTTGGGTAAAGTGGCAGCGGTGCTTAAAGTGCATGGGAAGGTGTTGCTGAGGTAATGGCGTTTTGTAGGGTCAATTGAGTTAGCATTGGATGATAGACTATATATTCCTATATGTATGTATGTATGTGTGGCTGTGTGGATATTTGTTTGTAAAAATATTACAAAAGAGTCAACACTAAAAGTAAATATATTACTTTAATTTTAGAAATAGATATCTTTAAAATTATTTTCTTTAAGTTGGTATATACATTTTCAAGTTGGAAAAACGCCTTTTTTCAGAATTTTTTTATTGAACAGCCATTTTATTTAATAAAATAATAAAAATATACATATATGTATATCCAGAATTAATTTTACTTTAATAATCGGCAATTAATTTTGAAAACTTTGGGTATCTTTGTTATCGTAGCCGCCCTCCAGGAGGATATCCAAACAAAACGTTGCCTCGCCGTGAGGAGCTTTTTTCCGCTTAAAAATTTTTAAAATCCAAAAACCAAAAAAAACAAAAAAAATTAATTACTATAAAGAAATAAAGATAATGATCGAGGGAGTAGTAAAAATTTATATTTTTGACAAAATGGCGACTTTCCAATGAAAAAAAGTAGTTTTTTGGGTAACTTCTTCACTTCAGAGGGTTCTAAAAAAATAAAAATATTATCAAAAATCACATTCGAATCATTAACTGACATATCTGAGAAGGTCGTGTTAAAATTTTCAGGCGATGAATCCAGTTAGTAGCGGTTGTAGGGTTGACCCAAAATCAATGAATTTTACTTGGACAGATATTCGACCTTTGTATAACCCGAAACTCCTAAAAGTGGATATTTAGGTCCTTATAAATAAATCGACGACGCTTCACTAGATTAACTAAAAGTGTTTCTACTAAGATATTTCAATCAAGACGATTCGACCTCGCCCTCCCCCAAACAGCTTTGATCGTGCGACCGAATATTTAGCCGCCCCGCATCAGAACACCTGCAATTGCGGCGAGATTGACTTTGCTAAGAGCCAGTAGTGCGAAGGACCTCCTACAGTTCATTATGGACCAGAGAAATCTCTCAATCGCAGTAGATCTCTTTGTTGAACAGCGCTTGCTGAGCTCACTGTGGGTCCTCAGGTTCAACACCAGAACGCAAGGAGATATTGGGAAACCAGTTCTCTAATAAATAGATGAAATGCGGGAAAGGAATGAAATGTCTAGAAAATTCATCGGCTTAGAAGTTAACGCCGTTTCCGCTGTGACCGGGATCCATACAAGTTTAATATGAAAGCAGGTTTAGCTAATGAGGTCATACATTCCTTTACTAGTTTTGAGCGCCCAAAAAGAGAGCGGGAAGCCACTATAGCCGCTCGGCTATAGGAGTGAAAGCACAATTCTTTGAAAGAAGCTGGACTTCCGAGTAACACATCTGCTGTTAACTTGGTGGCAGCCACCTCTGCTTGAAAAATGTCACAGTGGCCTAGTAGTCTGAAATTGAAGTTGATGAAGAGCTCCCGACAGAAGACTCCGCCACTTACTCTATTTCTTAGATAGATAGACGAGGTTTGTACCGCGACCATAGGTTTATTGTGCCCTAACCTAATCTAACTCTATCTTTAAAGTTCGAGTTTCCCCTTTTCTGGTGTGTGAGCTTAGAAAGAACTACTGGGAGAACGGTCCACGATTCATAATATTAGTTCTCATATTCATAATATTACTTTATTTAAGTCTTATAGCAGCCTTCGCCGCCAAGCACCTACCACCTATGTCTGCAGGTGCCACGTGTAGAATGACATTAAGTGTCTTTGTTGGGCTTGTCCTTAGAGCACCATAGATTCCAAAGAGGACTGTTTTTTTGGCTCCAGCTGTTTAGTTAGTGTGGGTTTTCCGAGTATCTTACACCAGGCAACGACATCCTTAACTACGGTTTCATTTAGTCAGAGGAGCATTTTTAGTGAGAGACCCCGCCTATTTTCAATTGCTCTTTTATAACGGTCACTTGGAAGTAATTTTTCTTACCGACTCTGAAATAAGTGTTTCGAGAAGAATGTGTTTAAAGTTTTGGGAGACGATTGCATTAAATTATAAAGTTCTTAGGGACATACCTACGAAAGGATTTCCGAATCACCAAAATTTCGATGAATATTCTCAAATACATGTACTATACATTCAATGCATAACCAAAAATTAAAATATAGTTTTTGAAATTCACACGTGGATATAACCCCTTAAATGGACTTAATTTAATTTGAAGAAACATTAAGTAGAGAGGAGCTAATGTCTACAAAGAACATACACGAAACATGTCTAACCTTCCCAACTGGCACTTTATGCCTAAAAATTAAACAAAAGAGTCAAACACCGGCTTATTAAACGAAGCAAAGATATTTTACGTAAATATTAATTACACTGAATGGTAGTAGCAAATGCCACGTGTTGCATGCCACAATGCTAGTTCGTTGCTAAGAACTGCCTTGCCATTCATGATTTCGTCGTCGCCGCTGTTAATTGCTATTTTTACCGGCTTTCGGGAAATCGGATGCACAGACAGACCGATATGCCAATCAGCTGAAACGTGAACACACACATACAAACGGACGGACATTCTGACACATGCACACTTGACCCACAGCACTGTAGAGTCTACCAACAGGCATAAGTGCAAGCAAATTATGTATGTTTTTATGAAAATTAGGCAGAATTCGACACCACACGCTACTGACAACGCACACACACACATACATATATATATATGCGGATCGTTGCTATCCTGCGTTCCATCCGGTTTAAGGATTTTGACAGACCGTGGCATAGTCGCATTGGCGGCGCTTACTAAATGACTTTAGTCGTTTTTGGCGCACCACCGATTTTCCGCTACGTTAGTTTGCCAAAAACAACAATAACAAATGCCATTTATACTAAAATGAACTAACAGGCAGTGGAAGCAAGAATAAGTTCTCGAGAAATATGATACGTAGTGAATTTTCGAATTCCTTTTCAAGTGCACGGACCACCACAAGCTACTGAAGGTGCTCGACGACGGTACTCCTATGTATCTATATATGTAAGTGTATGTAAATATGTATGCAACTGCAGCAAAATTGTGAAAATCCAGCGTTTACAACAATACAATGGCACAAGTGCATGAGCAAACATAGATAACACACTTACATACATACATATCGACACATAAATTTGGTAAATTGAGTGCCTCGCATAGGAGTGTTTGTATTTGCATTGGTCGGCCAATGTATTGACATGCCCATCATACGAAGGCAAGGACCACGTTTGGACATGCACATAAAGACTCGCATATATTTCGTTTCGTTTGAGTAAGGTTTGCTGAAATTCAAGTGGCGCCTGCGTTAATTTACGGGCATACCCAGATTTCTATATATTTTTACGAGTTTACCTACGCACTTGTGGAATAATATGTTTTTATATATTTGGAGATGCTTTGTATATTCTGTATATTGGAATTTATCAATATGCTGTGGGTAAGCGGGGCGTTATGGCTTAGAAGAGGGCACAATAGACCCTAGGTCTCGGTGAAATACTCATTTATAAATATATTTATCTATCTAATGGATTTACTACTGAGAACCCTAAAGGAAAATGCTCGATCATAAACGACAAAGAGCTGGCGAAGACGATTGGTAGCCAGTCGAACTGAACCTTGGACATTCCGACTGATCTGCAATATTGAGCCATGACTAAAAAGCCTGCAAGGCGAAAAAAAATTTTACTTAACCCAAATTCTTACTGGACCTAACTATGTCAGAGCGAATTTCAACGATTCCAACACGGTAGTGATGACATAAGCGATATCTACGGCGGCGATACAATTGAGAAATTGGAGTAAACGTTGTTCCACTGGTCGCGATACGCGTAAGAAAGACAACACTTAAATAATACATCTAGTATATATCCAAGCCTTTGAAATCCAACGCAGAATTACCTTGCCAGCCTTGACATCCAACGAGGAAACAGGTGCTACTTTGGACCGAGTAGGCAATTGAAACGTAAAGTCCTCTCTCGACGAACAATTACCAAACTATAAAAGTCCTTCATCATTTCCATTCTGTTTTGAAGGTTAGTTCAATACGCGTGGAAGCTGAGGAATAAGAGAACCATTGCAAAGATCTGGTGCAGAAAGATCTGACTGCACTTGATATCTCGAATTGGCATCAAATAGCGAAAAAAAGGGAAAACGGCTAGCACGCTGTTGTTAACTCGGCTATAACCGCGTAAGATATGCCTACCGCAGTAAGGAATAGACAAAACCCCTGTAAACTTGTCAGGCCAAATGGCTAAATTCAAAGATAAGTGAAATAAGGTGTGCGAAGTACCCGAACGAGGTTATGAGGACACAAAGAGCCCGGAACAGTAGCGTTGCTGATTCAAAAATTAAATGGACTACAAGGATGTCGGAAGACCTAAATATTCGTTTCGGACTTCATTTCTTCTACATTGACTTTGGCTTCACAGAAGCTCTGTATAATAACCTTCACAGGTGCATTTGTTATGGCAACTATACATACATACATATAACCATGTATCTTGATTTTGATCGACCAGTTTGTATGGCATATAGACTGTAGTTGCTACAGTAGTCCGATCTGAACAGTTTGTTCGGAGACTGCGTGCATTGCCTTGGACAACAACGCAGGTGTTCGTGAAGATATCTTGTCAAATAAAAATACTTTCCATACATGAACTTGATTTGGTTTGATCAGTTTGTATTGCAGCTATATTCTTAGTGATCCGATATCGGCGGTTCAAGCAAATACGAAAGTTTTTAGGAACAAAAGGTTGTATGTAAAATTTCGGTTTGATATCTGTAAAATTAAGGAACTAGTTTGCGTACAGACAGACCGACCGAGCTCAGCAAGCTGAGGAGACTAAATTTTTGTTTTAGTAAATTTTTGTGAGTAGGTCTGGCCGATTGTATGGAACTTCTGTGCAATCAGTACTTTCACCGATTAATCTTAGAAAAATGTGAAGCCATGAGTGTATTAGATTAGATTAGCTTAGATTAAGTAAACAATCTAATGTTCGTGTGCAACAAATAATCCCATTGGATAGACAGAGACGTCTGTCCACTGTGAAGCCCAGAATTCCTAAGGATGCGTTATATATCAACAAAGCACCTTTAACCTGACAATCCGATTGGTTCGTAGAAGGTATAACAATTCTTCAATTTTAGTCTTGTGAATGTTGAAATGTGGAGGAGAAAATCTTCCTGAAACTCGGAATATTTTTGAACAGGAAATGTGGCTCATTTATATTTTAAGTTCTTAGGACATTTATGTGACTGCTGACCACAATCAGCCGAGAGCACGACATTGCAGTTAATTAAACAATGACCGTACTGACAGACAGACACAGACACTCATACACAGTGCCTGAGTGAAGTGAACGAGTTTTCCTTGTGATCCTAAAATATTTGCAAAAATATATAACTTTTCATAGTGATGGCAATATAGTTTTATGTGGGGCTCACCGGGGGAGTAAGTCTTTTTGATTGGACACTTAACCTACAGAATACAAATGCGCAAATTTTTTATTAATTAAAGTTGCACTTTTTCGTCAAATTAAATTAAATAAGAATTTCCCTAAATAACAGAGAACCAAAACGTGAACTCAGTTATTTATCTCCCGTTTTGTTTTGATCAAAATCAACTGTTTTTCCGTTTTGTTTAGACTTCTTCGTTTGTTTTTGGTTATGGCATTGCCAACTATCAAACAGACAACTAAGATTTTAGAGCAGAGGACTGAACATACCCATTCACCACCTGCAGGGTTTCACATACCGCCATTTTAGTCCGTATTGTCCGTCGTCTAAGACCGTCTACTCTGTCATTGCCCTTGGTTTTTAAGTATGAGGGAAAAGTTGAAAATTAGGGCTCTTAAAATTATTCGAATAACCAGAAAACCGATTATTCGAATGGTTATTCGGATAGTCGACGACCTAAAACTATTCAGGATATAGCAAACCGAATAATGTTATGCGAATAATGCCCTACCCCTATACTGAAAACCATACTTAGAGGTAGTTTCATGGTCGAAAATTTGACAGCAGCTATGTGCGAGTCCTCTGTAAAATGGAAAGCTGTCAGGGAAGCGTCAGCTCCTTTTATGGCAAAACTAAGCCTTGTACAGAATATTAAAGTGCTTCTTTATTTCTTGTCTCTCTCTCTCTCTCTCTCTGATGTAATACTTAGTCCAGTGGTCCTGTGATCGCGTGGGAGAAATATGAGTTGGGAGTAAATTAGGTTTAGAGGCTTAAAGCTCCTCGAGCATTCAATGCTTCCTCCTATTATAAGAAAAAAAAACCACACATACGCACACGCACACACAGGCGCAGGCATTTTATGTTGCAATTATAATTGACTTTAATGCGCTTTCTAATTGCATTTTAAATTGCAGTTGCCTGCTGTGTTAATTTGAAATCAAACTGTTTTAGGCGATAAAAAATGCAATGAAATGTAAATAAAATTGAATTGAGGAAAACACACGAAGCAAGAACAAAAACAAAAATAACATGAACATGAAAGAAACAAAGAATAACAGCAGAAACAACAACAACAACAAAGGGTGTGCAAGAAAAGAATTCAATGTGCTGACAACAGCAATCACACCAACAACAACAAGCCAGCAAACGAACTCACGAAATATTCTCAAGTGGCCGCGGTGGCGCTAAAGGTAAATCAAACACACACACATACATATGTAAGTATATATACACACTTGTAGAAATACACATGCACCTATGTAGCTGCAGGCAAGGATTTTCATGTGATGCCACATATAACGGGTGATTTTTTTGAGGTTAGGATTTTCATGCAGTAGTATTTGACAGATCACGTGGGATGTCAGACATGGTGTCAAAGAGAAAGATGCTCAGTATGCTTTGACATTTCATCATGAATAGACTTACTAACGAGCAACGCTTGCAAATCATTGAATTTTATTACCAAAATCAGTGTTCGGTTCGAAATGTGTTTCGCGTCCGTGTCCGATGAGCGATGAGGCTCATTTCTGGTTGAATGGCTACGTAAATAAGCAAAATTGCCGCATTTGGGGTGAAGAGCAACCAGAAGCCGTTCAAGAACTGCCCATGCATCCCGAAAAATGCACTGTTTGGTGTGGTTTGTACGCTGGTGGAATCATTGGACCGTATTTTTTCAAAGATGCTGTTGGACGCAACGTTACGGTGAATGGCGATCGCTATCGTTCGATGCTAACAAACTTTTTGTTGCCAAAAATGGAAGAACTGAACTTGGTTGACATGTGGTTTCAACAAGATGGCGCTACATGCCACACAGCTCGCGATTCTATGGCCATTTTGAGGGAAAACTTCGGACAACAATTCATCTCAAGAAATGGACCCGTAAGTTGGCCACCAAGATCATGCGATTTAACGCCTTTAGACTATTTTTTGTGGGGCTACGTCAAGTCTAAAGTCTACAGAAATAAGCCAGCAACTATTCCAGCTTTGGAAGACAACATTTCCGAAGAAATTCGGGCTATTCCGGCCGAAATGCTCGAAAAAGTTGCCCAAAATTGGACTTTCCGAATGGACCACCTAAGACGCAGCCGCGGTCAACATTTAAATGAAATTATCTTCAAAAAGTAAATGTCATGAACCAATCTAACGTTTCAAATAAAGAACCGATGAGATTTTGCAAATTTTATGCGTTTTTTTTTTTTAAAAAGTTATCAACCTCTTAAAAAATCACCCTATATCTGTGTTGGTGTATCTCTGGCTGTGTTGCTGCTCAGCGCACTTGCATGCAAGCCGAATGATTACTAGCCAAGCGCATACGCTTGTGCTTGTGTGTTTTTTCTCTCTCTTTGTGTGTCTCAAGTACGGCTCTAAGTTGCCTCTAAGTTACCCCGCTAATGAATTTGTAGGTTGTTATTGGAGGTTTGTACCAAATTTCATTTGCAACTCCAGCTTCAAGCAAGCGCCCAGAGCGCTCCAGCTGCCGCGCACGGGTTCAATGTTCTAAAACACATGTTTCTTCGACAGTTCTTAATTCTGGGTGTAACATGTAAACATGTGTCTGTATGTATGCGTGGTCTCCAACGACATTTCGTGCCAGTTAAGTTAGACAGTCAAGCGCCACATGTGGTAATTTATGTGGAATTCGCTAGAATTTCTCTCGAAATATTTATTTCCCCAACGCTAGTCTCATTATTATTGTTGTTGTTCTCCGTTTATATTCGCCATTAAAAGTTAATAATTTTCCCAAACAAATCAGCTCATATTACAAGCGATTACATAAATCATAGTGCATTTGAAGATCTCTATCATTGATAAAGCGCGAGAGAGATGCGTCCGCGTTGAGTGTGTGAGCATGTAATTTCGGAATTTATTAGAAACTCATATATACAAGAGTGTGCGCTAATAGAAATTATACTTTACGAGCGTTGGATATGAAAGGGCAGCTAAGAATTACAGCCGTTAGAAGAAAACGGCTATCAGATAAAAATTACAAAAAAAAAACACATTTGTGCTTTTAGTCCGAGAACTCCAAGCTGGAGAGTGGCACTTTGAAGGGTTAAGCATGAGCGTTTAAAACAGATAATAAACATTGTTATTAAACCATGAAATTTTACGTTTTTACGCGCAGTGCGGCTGTAGTAAATCAAGTTGAAGAAAGGTGGCAGCGTTGGATCAATTTTTATACAATAAATATTTAAAGAGACGCAAGTAAATAAAAATTACAATTTTCGTTGAGGCCGGTAATTGAATAATGCAGAGAGAGTATATAACGTTTCCCACTTCTAACGACGCCCAGCCAAAACCAAAAGCATGAGACTCGGACCTAACAAGAGTGTACATCCTATTTGAGGTCGACTCATTCCAATAGACAAATTTCGGACGGGCATAAGATGATTTTAAGATTTAATACGAAGCAGATCCCTTAAGCGACATAATCAAATAGGTTGGGCGACCTAATGTAAGAACGTCAACAGAGGAAGGTGATGAGCAAGTATGGTGTTTGGAACAAGCGGACGCGTAAACCACCATCTTCATAATCGCTGTTGGCAATTAAAGACATGCAACGAAGACTTCCAGATTCTTGAAAGAAACACGAAAAATGAAATTGCTCCTATCCATAACTGGACTCCAAAAGGCTGAGAACTGGTTTAAGGGAAATTTTGCAGGCCTGAAACGAGGCGCCTGAAGAACAACAACGCGGCGGGGGCCGATGGATTGCCAGCCTAGCTTTTCAAACTCCGCGGCGAAGATCTGATAAGGAGCATGCATCAGCTTGTTTGTAAAGTATGGTCGGACCAAAGCATGCCCAACGATTGGAATTAAAGTGTGCTATGCCCAATCCATAAAAAGGGAGACCCCACAATCTGCGCCAACTACCGTGGGATAAGCCTACTCAACATCGCGTATAAGGTTCTATCGAGCGTATTGTGTGAATGATCAAAGCCCACCGTCAACAAACTGATTGGACCTTATCAGTGTGGCTTTAGATCTGGAAAATCCCTAACCGACCAGATATTCACCGGACAAACGTAAAAGAGCCATGAAAGGAGAATTGGCACACATCACCTCTTCGTCGATTTCAAAGCTGCTTTCGACAGCACGAAAAGGAGCTGCCCTTATGCCGCGATGTCTGAATTTGGTATCCCCGCAAAACTAATACGGCTGTGTAAACTGACGTTGAGCAACACAAAAAGCTCCGCCAGTATCGGGAAAGACCTCTCCGAGCCGTTCGATATCAAACGAGGTTTCAGGCAAGGCGACTCCCTATCGTGCGACTTCTTCACTCTGCTGCTGGAGAAAATTATTCGAGCTGTAGAACTTAATCGAGCTTCAACACCCGCGCCGTTAGTTCTGCTTACTTCAAGCTGAACAAGGAAGCAACGCAAATGAGTCTGGCAGTGAACGAGGGCAAGACGAAATATCTCTTGTCATCAAACAAACAGTCGTCGACTTGCGACATGGCTCTCACGTCACTGTTGACGGTCATAACTTTGAAGTTGTAGATAATTTCGTCTATTTAGGAACCAGTATTAATACCACCAACAATGTCATCAGGATTACTCTTTCCAACAGGTGCTACTTCGTTGGCCACAGCGAATATCGCATTCGATGGAACGATGAGCTCTACGAGATATACGACGGCATTGACATAGTTCCACGAATTAAAAGACAGCCGGCTACGCTGGATAGGTCATGTTGTCCGGATGGATGAAAACACTCCTGCTCTCTTCGACGCAGCACCCTCCGGGGGAAGTAGAAGAAGAGGAAGACCTCCACTCTATTGGAAGGACCAAGTGGAGAAGGACCTGGTTTGGCTTGGAATATCCAATTGGCGCCACGTAGCGTAAAGAAGAAACTACTGGCGAAGCGGTGTCTACGCCAGTAAAGAAGAAGAAGAAGAAACGAGGCGAGACTGTCCGCAGTGACTTTGTACTTTTCATATCCCCACAGGAAAACTAACCGTATGATATTACAAGATCTTAGTGGTCAACCGACCAGCCCAGTATGAACTCACCGAAGTGTCTGCTCAATAAATCCATTGATTGATGCGATGTGTGGAATGGGGCGCCGTTTTGTTGAAACCTTAAATTTCAGGCATAAAATAGTCGGTTATCATGGCATGATACCGATCGCTATTGACGGTTACGTTCTCACCGGCATCATTTTTGGGACCACATCCAACTGTTGTTTTTTCTGAATAAAATTCGTTCCAAATGTGGCAATGTTGCTAGCAAGCAACTTTTCAACACATAGAGCAAGGCGATATCGTTTGGAAAGGTTGGGCGACTTCAGTTCTTTACTATTAGCTATACTGTGACTTCGGAATCCGATTGCAAAATTGAAAGTTCGTGGCACGATAAATGCAAAATCTTCAACTTATTACTGACTCAAAAATTCCTCTTCAAAAAACCCTTAGCCACTTGGTAGCGTCTTCCATTCAGCACCCACCATTTGTAGTTCAAATCGTATTGAAATGTGATCCTTTTAATATTTTTATCGTGCGTATTTGCGATAACACCTTGAATCGTACATATACATACACACACCACAGATCGATCGATCGCTCAGTACAAAACACCCTCATCGCGTCTCTTATTACAATCACGAAAGTAATGAAATAATTGCGTTTGTTTGTGTTTAATAATCGGCAAGCCACTTTTGATTTCTTAACCGCCTTTCAATCATCTTTCAATTCACTTTTGCGTACCTCAAACACCCGTCTCTTTATGGTCTTTATGATATCATTCTTTGTAAATATATATATATTCTTTGTCAGGCAGTTGGCATTGCTTTTGTGGGTGCTGCATTGTCATGTGTCCATAAAATAATGGATCATCGCATTGCTCTTTGTTTGTCTGTTGTCGCAGCGGCGGCTGTTGAGCATGTTGCATGTTACTTTTGTGCTCACTCCTTCGCTGCCCTGACTTTTCAGCTGCGCCGAAGACACCTTGAGTTGACATATGCTCGCTGTATTCTTTTTTGATTTTGTTGTATGTGTAATTTTGTGTTTGATTTCACTTTTTCAAGTACATCCCTCTCACGATCTTTTGTTACAGGCCATTTAGATCACGTGCCATTTGTTCGGTTGCATGTGATTAGGGATATCCTTGTGCTATGAAATTGATATTTTGGTTTTAAATAAATCTTCGTAAATTTGAAATATGAAACTTAAGGCATTTTCATGAAGAATTGTATCTAAATCTAAATTTTGTGGATTTGTGGGTAGGTTTTGTTGTGCTGAATAGAATAGCGCATATTCCAAAGGGTGATCAAAGCCTTTATTGGTTTCTAGTCATTGAGATTGTCACATGTGTCAGCATTTAAGGGAGACGCGCACTAATATTGACAATTCAAATAATTCATAACCCTGATGTATGTAATATGTATGACATACATCAGGATTATGAAAATTTTTAAGACAAAAACGTTTGTGTTAAGCTTACTAACAGTCCAATTAAAAAGGTTCTTGAGTTCTGACCCCAAAAAAAAATATAACCACATTAAAAAACTCCGAACTATGGTCACCTCTCCACAAGCAGAATAGGTTTTCTTCCATGTTTTTAGTCTGTAAAAGCTTATAATTGGAAGCATCTTAAAACTTGGCGGCACCTAGCAGGGTACTAGAAAGAGTGATTCTGGAAAATTGTATAATGCTACAAGAGCCGTATGTTCAAATGGGCCTCATCGCTGAAGCAAGCAAAATTGTCGCATTTTGGATGAAGAACAACCTGAAGAGATTCAAGACCCCTTTTTTTATCTAGAAAAAGCAACGGTTTAGTGTGGTTTGTGATCCCGTCGTCATCACCACCGGTCCGATATTTCATCAAAAATGATGACGATGAGAATAAGATCATCAATTTCGACCCTTAGCACACCATGATAACCGACTATTTGATGCTTGAAAATGAAGTTCATGATCTCCGCTACATTTGGTTTCAACAGGACGTCAACGACCACTTCCCAGACATCGCTTAAATCAATGGATTTATTGAAAAAACAGTACGCGAGCACATACTTTCACGTTTTGGGACGGTCAGTTGGTCACCAAAAAAATGACATCACACCGTTAGACTTTTTCCTGTGAGGATGTGTAAAGTCTCAAGTCTATACAGACAATTACGCTTCGATTCAGATCTTGGAGCAAATTATGGCGCGTGTCATTCGCCAATTACCAGTCGAAATGGACGAACGAGTCATTCGAATTGGACTCAACAGTAGGGAACCTCGAAATGGATCACAATTAGCCTTTTTATATTTTCATTGTTGCTTTCTCTGCTTCGCTCGCTGCTCTCTGCTTCAATTCTGGTAATCTGATACTTTGTGGTGTCATGATGGCTTGGCTCATCTCCACTTTGGGGTTGACAGATCAAACGAAGCAAATGCAGAGCGTTAGATGAGTTGATTAAAATCAAGTTATGAACCTCTGTTCGGCGTTTCAATTTCAAGCTTCTCTTTTGTTGCATTTTAGAAACAACACAAGTTAATACTATTCACAGGTAGAATTCTTATAGTTTAAAAGACTGATATGATAGTTTTCGAAAAGATAGTTTCCTTGATTTTAACCAATCAGTTTGTATGGCAGCTCTTTAGTGGTACGGTACCGGAGGTTCCCACAAATGAGTGGATTCCTAAAGAGAAGGGACGTATGCAAAATCGATAGCTCAAAAACTTTGGGACTACTTCGCGTTATAACAGATTAGGGAACACAAATTGGCGTGAATGTCCTTCTATAATGTATCAACACAATTACTTCAGTTCATATTCGGTTTGAAAATGATGAGAGTAAGTAAATGAGCAATGAGTAAATGTGGAAATTTTATAGGGTATTTTCTCTCTTTCGGGTCAAGGTTGTATTGAATACCGAAAAGCGGCGCAGATGGAAAATTATGCCCATAAATTTTATGACATAAAAGACAGTGTGTTCGTGTGAATTTGCCGCAACTTTCGATTTCCAGAAACATAAAATTTTCAGAAAAACAAACTTTTTAGTCCAATGCTTGCAGCAATTGCTCAGGTCGCTCATGTGCTTGTATGTATGCATGCACGCTTAAAAATTACCTTTGCCGCTGATGATTTGGTTTCTTTTTCGAAAATTTTTGAAATATTTTCCAGCAAGTAGTGGAAGTTTTCGAGTGACCGCTTCTTCTACAACTCACCTGCAACGAAAAGAAACGGGAAACAAATTACAAATCAAATATAAACATATAAATGTTTGTTGTTGTTGTATGTAATTAAAACTTTTCCATAATAGTCATTGTAAAATTGGGGCAAATCGAAAATTATTTGTAGCAAAGGTTATGTTGGCTGTGCCATCGTCGCTCAGGTGTGTTGCTGTTGCGGTGCAATTGCTGCTGTTTTTATAGGGAATTTTTGCGTTAATTAACACATAAATCACCGAAACTATTTCGTACGCGCTTTCAAGTTTTCCATACTCAACATAATTGTTTTTTGTTAATTTTTTTTTTTTGATTATTTGTACACCCTCTACTTTTTAACTTTGGTATGATTTTTTTACGTTTCTGTGCGGTTTGTTCGTCTATGTCTTGCGCCATTACCAACCATTAAAAAGTGAGCATAAGCTTTTTATTGTTAAAAAGAAAGAAAAGTGTGGATTTCAAAAATTTCCGAAAAATTATTTCAACGAAAATAGTTTTGAAATTTAAAAAAAAATTTTAAAATTAAAAAAAAAATTTTCAAATTAAAAAAAAATTTAAAATTAAAAAATAATTTTAAAATAAAACTATCGCAAAAAAAAATTTAAAAAAAAAAATTATGAAAAAATATTTTAAAAATTATGTGAAAATTTTGAAACTTCAGAAAATTTAAAAAATAGCGAATTCAAAAATAATTCTAAAATAAATCTAACATAAATAAAAGAAACAATTATGAAAAAAAAAATTTTTAAATTTCTACAAAAAAAATTTAAATAATTAATTTTAATTAAAAAAAAATTTAAAATAAAAATATTTTCAAATAAATCTAACAAAAAATTCAAAAATATATATACGTACATATATTAAAATAATAAGAAAAAATTTTTAAATTTTTGAAATTTTTTTATAAAAAAAATTGTTTTTTAAATTTTTCGAAATTTCAATTCAGTTTTTTATTTTTTTTCAAGTCGCATTTTTTAAAATTGTCGTTTTTTTACATATTTTTAATTTTTTGAATTTCAATTAATTTTTTTTTTTTTAATTTTTTCAAGTTTCAAAATTTGCTTCTTTGTTTTTTAATTAGATTTTTTTTTTAATTTTTGTTGTATTTTTATTACATATGTATATATTTATTGACTTTCAATATTATTGTCAAATTATTTTATTATAAAAAAAGCAAAAATAATTTAAAATTTTTTTTTTTAAACACAAGAACTATTTGTAGATAAACAACATTAAATTCGATGCCTTCATTGCTACACAAAAAGCAACAAAAAGTGTGAAATTCAAAAGTTTACAAGAATAGTTTTATCAAAAATATGTTAGAATTTTCCAAAAACAAAAAGTCTAAGAAAAATTAAAAAAACAATTCTATTTTGAAAAACAAAAAAGTTTTAATTTCAAAAAGTATTAAAAATCAAAAATTCAAAAAGATTTTAATTTTGCAACAGAACCATTTGTAGATAAACAATTCTATGCCTGCATTGCCACACAAAAATCGGCAAAAAGTGTAAAATTCAAAAATTTCAAACTATAATTTCAATAATAATAATTTCGAAATTTCAAAAAAATTAAAAAAAATAAGAAAAAGTTTCTATTTAAAAAATTACTGAATATTGTTTGAAATTTCAGAAAAGTCCAAAAAAAATTAAAAGAAAAAATTCAAAATAGTTAAAAAAAAAAAACTTTTTTTTTCGAAATAAAAAAGTTTCGATTTTAAAAAATTAATGAATATTGTTTGAAATTTCAAAAAATTTAAAAAAATTAATAGAAAACAATTCAAAATAATTAAAAAAAAAAATTTTTTCCGAAATAAAAAAGTTTATATTTTAAAAAACTGGTGATTTTTTTTTTTGAAATTTCAGAATATTTAAAAAAAATTAAAAAAAAAATTCAAATAATTTTTTTTCGAAATAAAAATGTTTCGATTTTAAAAAATTAGTGAATATACTTTGAAATTTCAGAAAATTTAAAAAAATTAAAAGAAAAAAATTCAAAATAATATCAAGAAAGTTTTTAAGAAATAAAAAGTTTCTATTTTAAAAAAATTAGTGAATATTGTTTGAAATTTCAAAAAATTAAAAAAAAATCAAAAGAAAAAAATTTAAAATGATTTTAAAAAAATTTTTATTTTTAAAAAATTAGGGAAATACTGTTTAAAATTTCAGGATATTTAAAAAATTTAAAAGAAAAAAATTAAAATAATTTCAAAAAAATTTTCGAAAAAAAAAAATTTTTGAAACACAAAAAACATTTGTACATAAACAACATTGAATTGTATGCTTGCATTGCCACAGCAAACAACAGCAACAACAATAAAAGAAGTGCAACAAAATAAGCGGCATCAAGAGTGTTGTAAGACAGCGGTGTAGCACAGCAGCGCGCTTTGTAGCCAACAGCATTACATGAAAGCGCTGGCGGGAGGGCAGCAGCCAGCAGCAGCAGCACAAGCGGCACTGTTAAAGAAGATGTACGAGTATGTTGATTCAAAAATGTTTAATTAAATAAACACTCAGACAATTGTAAAATAACAAAATCACAAAGATACAAAAACAACAGCAAAAACAAACGCGTACAACTACAAAAGCGCAACGCTCAACTAAAACGAAAACTAAAATCGATTTGAATGTTTTTTTGAATTTCTACGTTTTTAATTTTTTTTTAGGTTTTGTATTTTTTTTTTTTTGTTTTCCAATTTCGAATTTCGTTATCCAACTCAAGTGGCAAGTTGCATATTTATGAAATCATAAAATTTGATGTTTCCTCTGTCAAATGATTAGCATTTGACACTAACGATCAATTTTTCCTGCTCTTTCAATTGTCGAATTGAGTGAGTAAATTGATTGCAGCATATTATGCTGAGTGCTCAAGTGCTGTGCGTCTATGCGCCTGTGTTGTTGTTGTTGCAGCCGCGCACACACAGTTGATTGTTTGTTATCAATAGCGCTTTTTGTTGTACTGCAATCTCAACTTTCTTCTGTTTTGTTTACATATTGATGTTGTTGTTGTTGCTATTACTTTTGTTGTTGTTGTTGCTGCCACTGCTGATGGTTGTTTGATGGTTTTTACGATTATGATGACGATTACCATAAGAACTTCAATCGATTATGACAATGCTAAATGATCTAGCGCTGCTACTGATCTTCGCCAAGCAACCCCCAACACAATGCTTCGCTGCATTCAATCAGCATGCAGCAACAAAGCAACAACTACAGCAATCAATAGTCTATAAGCATAAGTAGTTGGCATTTAAATATGAGTATATTCAACTTGAAGTAATCGCAATATGGTTATGCTCTTGTGATAAGCGTGAAATGCGTTAATTTGTATGCCTGAGAGAAAGTGGCTACGCGATGCACAGCGAGAAATATCTATGTAGTTTTCATTTATTCTATGTTGTCTGATATAAGGTTTATGATTTTTTTTTTTGTTTTTGGTAGAAAGTAAAAGAACTCACTACTTCTAGTAAACTAATTGAAGGACTCAGAGAATCTGGCTTCCTAAAAGAACACGTGTCTAAACATTTAGAAATCCTCATACCAGATCTCTCGGATCATTGAGTTGCCAAACCGAACTCTGGTGGCTTCTTCTCTGCTCATATAACGGCGAGGGAGTTGTGGGTGGCAAGAAGCCGTGGAAAAACAACGGCAGTGAGCTTCTTTACGGATGGGTCAAAGATTGGAGAGAAAGATTGAGTGGAAAGGTTTTACTCTCAGAAGCTCTCTATCAACTCTAGCTACAGACTTCGTGACTATTGCAGTGTTTTCCAAGCCGAAATTTCAGCCATTAAGGTAGCCGTAGATCTGCTGCTAAGGAATGCAGCCTCCTTTAGAGAAAAGACCGTCCACTCAGATAGCAGAGCTCTAATACAAGCCTTGAACTCTTTAACAGTGTATTCTGGGCTGTTCAAGGAGTAAATAACCTCGCTTTCAATAGCATTGAGGGTCTTTGTGATAAGATTGGTATTGGGCCAGCCACAACGGAATCGTAGGATATTGTAAACTGATTAGCTGGCAAAAAAGGATACCGAATATTGATCGCAAAAGATCAAGTGAGTCCTTTCCCTCAGTATGGCTAGTCTCTCACTAGTTTTAGGGATTCTATCAGGCCACTACCGGTGTCCATTACCTAAGGTTAAAATCTTACTGGAAGTTATATGCTGGCATGAAAGGGTACCCTAAAACCTATTGGTAGAAGAGGAGCAGATCGGTGCTCCCGTATCCTCTTGTGTTCTACGAATAGATAGCTGGGATTCGCGGAAGCTTAGCCAGCGCTGGGCTACCATCGATACATGCGCTGTCGCCAAAGCCTTTTGGCCCTAGAGATCTAGTGTTGTTTTGTCCTAAGTGAGGCTAGTTTCACCCTAGTTGTGGGGCTTTCAACAGGCCATTGCCCTATAGGCATCTATGCAAAGGCTGTGTGGAAGAAGATGAGGTGGAAAGAACTCAACACTCCTTACTTGTCTGTCTCGGAGGTCAAGACACTTGAAAGCGCATACCTTTAAACATCACACCGAGCTGGGAATGGAAATTAAACGATTGTGCAAATTTGTATTGGATACTAAGCGTTTTGCTAATTCATAATTTCGAACACAGCAGCTCTTCTGCTATAAAGCTTCACAAAGGACTGTATATTGCAGTCTACGTGCGATCTGCGATCAGCCATCTAACATAGCCTAATCTAATAATTCTGTGTGATAATGACGGTCAGCCGATTGTCTAGAGTTTCACTAACAATATCTTGACTTTGAAGTCTTTAGTTTGAAAATCACTGATTTTTATGCCCCTAATGTAGTGCATACGTATTAAGTCCATCACGAAGGTTGTAACAGCTAGAAGTATACTTTGTAGATTCTATGAAGTATAAATATAGAAATGATCAGCGTGAAGAGCTGAGTCGACTTAGCCATGACCGCCTGTCTGTCCATCTACATACCTCTCCGTATATTCCCAAATAAATCCCTCAGATTTGAGTTATCGACCTGAAATTTTGCATATCTGCTTTTATCCCCAAAAAGTTGAAAATTTGCCGAAACCGCCGACATCCGACCACTATAGCTTATAGCTGCCATACAAACTGAACAATTGGTATTAAGTGCTTGTATGGAAAACTTCTTCAGTTGAGGAGATATCCTCACGAAATTTGACACAAGTTATTGCCTAAAGCAATGTTATAATTTCCGAAAATATTGTTCAGATCGGTTGACTCTAGCATACAGCTGTCATACAACTGCTCGATAAAATCAAGGCATAAGCTATTTTTATACCCTTTAAGCAAAAATAAATGCAACTTTGAGGGTATATTAACTTCGTTGCAGTTAAGGTGCTTTCTTGTTTATATTTATGTGTGTGCCGCATTGTATTTATTTTCGATACACATCTAAATATTTTTTGAAATTTTCTCACTTAGCAACATCAAAGCTCTTTCAATTAGCACCTCATGTTGACGGCAGCCACAAATGTTGCTGCTGCTGTTGCTGCCACTGACACCATTGCTGCCCACTTGCCACTTGGTCGTTGCTACTGGTGTCTATAATGTATGTACATATGTATGTGTGTGTCTTCAGCTTTGTGCTGCCCTCGACTTGTTGGCTAACGGCTGCTGTTGGTTGCTGCAACAACGCACTGCAACAGCAGTCGACGTCGCTACAAAAATTGTATTTTCTATTTTTTTTTGCTTTTTTTTTAGTTCACCGGCACTGCTTGTGCAATTCACACCCAATTAGTAATAAATTTTAATGCCGCTTTTGTGCTTAAGAAGCAGCCCTTTCTGCGCCTTTTCGAGTTACCTGATTTCGCCGCAATTGTTTTGCTTTTTTACACATTTTTGAATTGCTCAATAGTGTACACTTCTTCCATACTAGAGTGCACATAAATCCTATGCGTTTGCGTGTTTGTGCAACAACTTAATGTGGCAAGCCCTAATTTGCTTCATTGCATATCATTGGCCTCGGCGGCGCGAAAAAAACACATATTTATGGGTATATTTGAAATTTTAGCTATAACACGTGCATTGTTGTTGTTGTTATGGTGCATGTTGTTGTTGCAACTGCAGTGGCGTTTTTACTGCTGTTGCTGCGATTAGTCAATTTTCAATTGTTTTCCTTTTTTTTAGTATTTTTTTCGAATCTTTGTTTCTAATGTTTTTGTTGTTGTTATTGTGTGTTTTTGTTATGTGTCTAACTGCATTGCCGCTTAACGCGCCATTAAATGTACATTAATTGCGGTAATTCGATTTTATTGGATTTTTGCCAGCGCCAGCGCCACCAAGTGGCATATGCATCTACATACATATATACATTTACATGTATGTGTGTGTGTGCCTGGTGCATGTGCCACCCCACATACTCCAGCTTTGCGTTATGCTGCCGCGTCTCATAATCGCTTGTGGCCCCGCTTGGCTATGCTAGTCACTGCCACTCGGCCGGCCGCACCCTCCACTCGTGGCTGTTTTACGAGCGCCACAAATTGCTTTTGCCATACGTCCCGTTATATACGTTTAAATTAATTTGCTTAGAGCCGTTTTCACAGTGATTAGTTAACGAATGGTTGAAGATAACTAATTGGTTTTCATTTCAAAGTGAATTGTCAACCATTAGTTAACTCATCTCCCGGGCATTGGTTGACGATTAGTTAACAAACAGCTGTTCGAATGTCAAACTATTTATTTTTATTAAAAGAAAAATAAAATAAATCTAAAAAAACAATTTGGTGGGAAGTAGTGATCACAACAATGGAGTTCAGTGACAGTGACGACGATTACGAAGAGCTGCTAAAAGTGGTAATTTTCCGTCGGAAAAAAGAAATACGGGAGCGATTTAATTCTTTCAACTTTATGATGAAAAGGACTTTAGAGAGCGTTTCCGCCTATGCAAAGATGCTGCATGGGAAGTATTGCAGCTCATACGTCCAGATATACAGCATGCTACCACATGGTATAGCTTTTTTAACGCTTTGCCTGCCGATTTCCTACATAAAATTTTTTCCTAGGAATAATGCGTTGTCGCCGGATCATATGTTGGCCATTACATTGAGGTTTTATGCCACTGGCAGTATTCAGCAATTGATTGGAGATGTGTCAGGAGTGTCTACTAGCACAGTATCAAGAGTTGTTACTCTTGTTTCAGATAAAATAGCAAGGTTGCGAGAACGGTTTTATACGATTTCCCTACCACAACGGAAGATATACATCAAAAACAGAAAGAGTTTTTTCGAATTGCTAAATTTCCCAGAGTTATTGGTGCCTTAGATTGCACGCACGTAAAAATTCAGTCACCTGGTGAGCTGAAACACCTCAAAAACCGTAATGAATATCTATTTTTTACATGTTTCCTTCCTTTTCAGGCGGAGACCATGCGGAACTATTTCGTAATAGAAAAAGCATATTTTCTTTTAATGTACAAACGATTTGCGATGCTCGTTTGATGATTTTAGACATAGTCCGCTAGGTGGCCAGGATCAACACATGATGCTACCATATTACGAAACTCTCGTATTTTTGCTCGTCTTGAGAACGGAGAGTTCGGAGATGGACTTGTGCTTGCTGATAAAGGGTATGAAAACAATAATCGGATTTTAACACCGCTTCATTCCGTTAACAGTGCAGCTGAAAGACTATATAACGAATCACATATTCGGTCAAGAAATCCAATTGAACGCTCTTATGGTGTTTGGAAGCGAAGGTTTCCAGTATTGTCTTTGGGTATACGAATGAATTGCACCAAAGTCCAATCAATAATTGTCGCCACAGCAGTGTTGCAAAATATATGCTGCTTACATCGCGATACTGAAGCTCCTCCTTTAGATCCTGAGATTGATACGCAAATTTTGTCAGTTTTAAGCATACCGAATAATCGCAGCTCTGATCGGCGTACTGAAAAAAATGTGACGAGGAATAATTTAATAAATGGGTACTTTGCAACCTTATAACTGCAAGTCAAGCATTGTAAGACTATCAATCAGAAGCAAATAATACAACAATGTTATTTAAAACACTTTTATTTTTGTATGTGTCCAAGTTATTTTGTACTTGTACTGTTTTTTTCCAATTGAAGATTGCGCCATTGAATTTCCTTTAATTGCTCTTCCATAATTCTCATACGCATTTTGTGTTCCACTTCAGATTGCTTTATATGTTGGTCGTACATCTTTACTCGCTTTTCATGTTCAGCTTTTAATATTTCAATCTCTACGCGGCATTTTTCTCCGGTCCATTTTGATTTAACAGCGGCCAGCTTCGACCATGATGTATTTTTCTCTTTGCTTTGCGATCCGTCGATTATAAGTTTTTTACATTTAGGAGCTTTTTAAATCTGCAGGCGTGTATGTACTCCAATTTTTCGAAGTAGTAGCTGTGTTGGATGTGTTCTTGATGTCCTTCAAATTCCTCGCTCCCATCCTGAGATTGCTTAGCACTGATGTTATTTGCTGCCTTATCTGCAAAACCATTAATACATTTAAATGATGGTATTTGAATAAAATTAAGTAATTTCTTACCAATGCTAACGATAACATCCTCCGTTTTGTTTCGCACAAAAGGATTATCGGAATCGTATACAGATTCCATTCCTTCTAACTGCTCCGAGCCTATTATTGATGTTAACATTACATCAATATCATTGGTGCTAATTTTCAATGGCGGCCCTCCTCCTGTCGCGATGCAACTTCTTTTTTCGGCTGCTACCTTTTTCTTTAATTCCTTTTTCATGTTGTAATATTTGGTACGCAGCATTTTTTCATCGCGAAATGAAGACGAGGTTCTGCTGTTATATTCCTCCTGAATTTTTAACCAAGCTTTATTTTTCACATCTACCGTAAAAGTATCGCTTTTTTTGCACTCTATCACATTTTTATGTTGTTCTATTATAGCAAGTAATAAATTTACGTCGTTTTCACTGAAATTAATCTTTTTCGTCGCCATTTGAATTGCAATTTTTACCAATCGTGAAATGAAATAAAAACATAAATTGTAAAACTGTAATGTCAAGATCATATGTTTTCTATGGTGCTACCAGACTTTTAGCCAGAAAATTTATTTTTATAACTAAGCACTGTGAAAAACATTGCTTTAGTTAACAAACAGCTGTTGGCTACATTGACTAATAGTCAACCAAACGTTAACTAATCACTGTGAAAACGGCTCTTATAGTTTTTATTTCTTATTTTTTGCTCAAGTTGTTTCCTCATTTTGTGCAGGTAGTTAATCTAATTTCGATTTGATGTTCGCTCTTCGATCTGTTTGTTTAAGCATTGATGTATGCTAATGATTTGTTTGTGTTCAGAGTCATTGCCAGTCGAGACGCGCTGATTTGAGTTGCGTTGCGTTGCGTTGAGTTGAATTGAGTGCTGCACATAAATCTCACTTAACAAAAGTATTTTAAATACACAAGTTGTGGTCATAAATATTTTTAATATTTACTTCTACAAAACGGTGTTGCCATGTGTTTTCTTAAGAATGAAAATTCTACTTTTTATTAGAGTTAATTTTTTTTTTTTATTAATGGACAGAAAAAAGGACAGCAAAACAACCTTCGTTTTCTATACAAGAACTTTATTCTGTTGGTTCAGATTTTCTGGCAGTTATATGTTATAGTGGCCCGCCATCAGTGGTTACGACAAAAAATTACAGATAAGCAGCTTCTTGGAAAAAAGGGGGGACGTATGCAATATTTCAGTTTGATATCTCAAGAACTAGGGACTAGTTGCCATATGTACAGGCGAACAGTTCGTCACGCTAATAATTTATATACATATATACTTTATATAGTCCTCAACGTTTTCTTCTGAGTGTTACGAACTTCGCAAATAACTGGCTTAAGCCCTTCATATTCTTATTTGTTCAGTTGTTCTCCCTTTTCGCTGTTTGGCGCTAATTGAAGATTCCAAGTTTAGTCAGGTCCTTCTTCAGCTGGTATTTCCAACAGAATGAAGGTTTTATTCTTCCTCTGTTTCCCCCGGTGGATACTACGTCGAATACTTTCGACGACACAATCTGTTGTCTTTGAATTCGCTGAACTATGTCAATGTCGTCGTATATTTCGTAAAGCTCACCATTTCATCGAATGCGATATTCGCCGAGGCTAACACCTGAAGGACCACAAATCTTTCGCAGAACCTTTCAATCATAAACTCGTAACGTCGATTTATCAGATATTGTCATCGTCCATGCCTCTGCACCATACAGCAGGTCGAAGATGTTGAGTGACTTATGGACGAGAGAGGACTTTATATCTCAATTGCCTACTCAGTAAGAAGTAAAGGGACTCTCCTTGTCTGAAACCTTGTTTGGTATCTAGGTCGGTCTCGGAGAGGTCCTTTTAAATTCTGATGGAGCTTTTGGTATTGTTCAATGTCAGTTGCCGCTATGTCTGAATTTGGTATCCCTACTAAACTAATACTTCACAGCCATATTAGACAGCTCCCTTTCGTGCTGCCAAAAACAGCTTTAAAATTGAGGAAGAGGAGGTGTGTGTCGATTCTCTTTTTCCAAGGTTTGGCGCATGGTGCAGGTTTAAATCGCATTGACATTTCTTGTAGTCATCTCGATAGGGTAGGATCTGAACAACCTTCACGAAAGCCTGTTCTATCTTATCGAAATCGATCCGTCTTTTATCCGTCCAATGGCTGTTATTTCGGCGATCTAATGTATTCTTGATTGGATCGATAAATTTTAGGTTAGGTAAGGTCTGATCTGATCTAGTCTTAACAGAACTTCTTTCGCCGTAGCTTAACAAAAATATTTTATCGTTGCTGAAATTGGATGGATGTGAGTTTAATTCCGATCTTGTTCATTTTCTTAAACCAATTAAGATGGTACCTAGACCATTTGTTTCTTCTGAAAAATCGATAAGTAATTCTAGCTGAAGTTTCTCAAACTTGCTCCCTTCTGTTCAGTTCAAAAGTAGGTTAGCCTAAGATTCAGTAGAAAGAGAAGCTGTGACCCTGTAATTTTGTTAAGGAAGTCATTGCTGCGCCTTCGAGTTGAGCCTTGTGCTGCAGATCCTTGGGAATCTTGCTATGGAGTTGACTAGGCGCCGAAATTTCTTCTTTATCAAAAGTACAAGTTCTTAAAATGATCTTCAAGCTGATCTCTGATTGTAATGCCTTTTAATACTTTTTCACTAAAGTTCAACTTTATAGCAAGATCCTTAAAGATCTGCAGCACAAGACTCAACCTGCAGGCGCCGCAATGTCTTCCAGCGATTTTTAGACAAAAAAAGAATCGAGAAAAACTTAAATTGAATTAAGTGGACAGTTGCACATGATTTTACGAAGTGGAAAAGTCCAGTGTGGCACTTAAAATTCACGCATAAATAATCGAGTTATGAGGAAATAATGCAAAAAGTAAAATCCAGCCAACAACAAAACAAATAGCAGTACAACAAACGCGAAAAAATCGAAAGCAATAACAACAACAACGCACGTATTTCAGCAGTACCGCATTCAGCCGGCCGACAAGCGGCGATAAATAAATTACGGCAGCATAAATAAAAACAACAACAATGAAGTAAACACAACAACAATGCAAGCAGCAATAACAAGCATGTTGCAGCAAGTCAAGAAAACGCTTTCAATATTCAAAAAAAGAATGCAATTGACCAGTTGCATCGACCAACAGCAACACATAACAATGCTGCCCCAGCTGGTGTTGCTGCCACATTGCAAATCTACCTTGCTACAGATGCGTAATGCAGCACAGATGTGCAACGAATGCGCATATATTTGCAATTGTTGTTGTTTTTGCTTAACTTAATATTTCCAATTGTCATTTTTCTTTATTTGTTTTCTCCTTGTTTGGTGCGTCGGTTGATAAACCCGGTTGCAACACGGACTGGCGTTTGCATTCCGCACAATATGCTCGTGTTTTAAATGTTTTCTAGGAGACACCGGGAGTTTAGCATTGGTTTGGCAGTGAACTGTTGATGTACTCGTAGATCCTTAGGAATCTAGAGACGGCATCACCAGTGTTCATGATCTGGCATGATCTGGCGAAAATCCGAAAACACCGAAGAGAGTGTGAGAAACGTGAAAGAAAAGATTCTTCTGATTTCGTAGCTGAATTCGAATACTGTTCTCGGTATTTTCAGGTTTTCGCCCTTCTGTCATTTGATCTCTCCTTGTATCGAACCATCTCTATCTAGTTCTTCTGGATCTTGTCTGACCATCATTAGCTTGCACTGGCTTCACAAGGTTTCTCTTCGGCTCATTATGGCTCTTCCTGAACCTAATGGGTTTTCATTGGCTCTTTTAACTCTCTGTGTTTTTCACGCTGCTTTCTTCAACTTTTGAGCTCAATCCTGTTTTCATTGGTTCACATGGGCTTTTCTGAAGTTCTATGGGGGACTCTAATTGATTTTTTTTGGGTCACATTAACCTTCAAGAGTTCTCTGTTTCCCTGACTATCATTGGTCTCTTTTATTCGCTACCCGGCTTCCATGGAATCTTCTGTGAGTACTTTCAGGTTTTCATTTGATCTCTTTTTGTAACAAACCATCTCTATCTAGTTCTTCTGGACCTCGTCTGACCTTCATTGACTTGCTCTGGCATTATCAGGTTTCTTTTTGGCTCATCCTGAATCTTTTGAGGTCTCTTTGACTCTCTTCAACTTTTAGTGCTAACTGCTTTCTTCAAATTTTGCGGTCAATCCAGTTCCCATTGGTTTACATGGGTTTCTTCGGAGTTCTGTGCGGGTTCTCACATATTTTCATGAGGTCTCATTGAGCTTCAGGAGTACTCTATGTTTCCCTCGACCTTTTGTAGTCAGACTACATCCGGACTCTATTGGATCTTATCTGAGTCCTTTAGTTCTCAATATATTTTCCCAGATTTTCGGACTCTCTCTCCGAATCTTACTAATTAAAACTGGCTTTCAATGGTCTTCATTTACTTTCTCTAACTTTCAACGGCACTCACGGATTTTCACCAAACCTCACTGACCCTTATTTCTGGGCTGTGCAGATCTGGCTTTGAGAGAAGGGTTCGGATAATTTCTGTCATGTAAAGGCGAAACATTTAATATTTTTATGTATCCATAACAAAGCTAGACCCTTTGGCCTCTAATAACGAAAGCACAATGCCAACTCCCGGCACTTCGCTTTGCACTCGAGCTCTCAACATTGGTTGCAACTTCTAACTTTTTTTGATCCGCCTTCTTGCCACAACTTCAGTTGGCTCAATTAAAATTCAAAACCCCACTCGTTGTTCAGCCCTGTCAGCTGTCGCCTGCCGCCTGTCACCATTTATAGCCTGCCGCAGATGAACAAGTTTGACGGCTCGCTAACATCACAACAGTTCATCACCAACTTAAATTCATTCACTCACACACCGCGTCATTCATTGCGCCATTCATTGATACCATAAACTAGCCGCACGCTCGACGCAGCCGCACCACAGCACTCATTGAACCCAATGCGGAGCTTCTAAACACATTCTAAGCCGCTTCTGCGCAACACGCTGGATTGTAATGCAATCTGTGGCCGCAGTTCGGCTATTTACTCACTGGCCACAGCGGGCCAATGCGCTTGCGCAAACCGGAAACAACTCATTATCCTAATTAAAACGTTCGCCGCACCGCTGACATACTCGTCGCAAGCGCTCCGCATGCATGTGGCAGGAGGCAACATTGCGTTGCACGCGATCACACAATTGATGGCGAGTCGAACTGCGCTTAACGGCCGTTCAATCTGTGCGCTTGCTGCTGCTGTGGCAAGCTGTCCGTTGCACTGTGTGTGTGCGTTTGTGTCGTTCGCTATGCGAAACATTGCGCTGTCGTTTGAATTCGAAATTAGACAATGCCCCAGCTTCCAGCAGCCGCCGCAATGTGCTTGCCGTTTGATATCGCTTCTTGCTACAGCCATGGGCCTGGTTGTTGTTAATACTCGTAGTTAATGTTACACTGCCGCTGCTATTGCCCATATTTGTGGCATTCATTCATTCGCTCAACCATTCATGCCACATACATACCCACATATTGTTCCATTCACCAAGAATTGTTGACTCTGGAATGTGCATCATCAGCGTCCAAAAGTCCAACGTCAACTCACTGGTGTCTTGTTTGTGTGGTAATCGTATCATATGAATGTGTGGTCAGTTTTGTTGTTGTGTTATGTTGGCAAATGTTGTCATCTGAAGCTTTGCTGCTCAACTTGTAGGCACCAAAATAGGTAATAGCAAGCAGATTAAACAGCAGCAGTTGGCAACTTTTTTCTGTGTAAGAATTGTAATGTTTTTATTTGAGTCGAAGGCACGGTGTCACCGGAAAGATGGACATATGAAATGAGTTGATTATTGTTTACCATTGGTTGGTTGGTTAGTTAAAAAGGTAAGCGCATAAGCGTCAGACCGCAAATGGCTGTACTGAGGCCGATTCCGCTGCCGAGCGGTTACCAAACTAAGTCTTAGCCAGTCTTAACCTTTTCCACCCAATGAATCTGGGTCGGAGTATTAGGAGCTGTAGAATATGTCCCTTCTCATCCGGCTGAAGGCTCGGTTCTAGCGTTTCATGATCCTCCATGCATGCTCTGCATTCCGCGAATCCACTTTTCCAATTTCCTGAATATAGGTTTTCTTAAGGGTACGTGCCCTATGATGACCAATACGTTGTTACTAAAATCTGTTTTTCCTATAAGTGGGAGTTATTTGGTCTGTCCACCATCAACACTACCCCAAGTAACTTTGTCATATGTCCAGTGTTCCCAGACCTGAGGTGTCCCTCTAGAGTTCATTGCTTGAAGCAAACCATAAAGGGTCTGAATAGCCTGAGGCAGCCTCTGTTCTGTGATGTGCCAGTGAATTGGATCTGCCGATTACAGAACCCCTGATCCAAGGAATGAAAAAAATGTATTTAGTTCCCCGAGGGTGTCCTTTATTCGGACT
Source organism: Bactrocera correcta (assembly GCA_027475135.1). NCBI lineage: Eukaryota > Metazoa > Arthropoda > Insecta > Diptera > Tephritidae > Bactrocera > Bactrocera correcta. Next base: position 61,606,787 of record CM050327.1, read on the forward strand.
CAGTACCAGCTTAGCCCGAGTTAATTAACAAGGTCTAACAAGACGAATTACACTCGCTTAGAACAAATAGAACATGTGTGCTCATAAACCACACTCTGATAAAATGGCTCATCTGCAAGAGTGCCAGATTCGAAGGGATTCAGAAGCGCTGATATCAGTTTGTTCTCTCCGGCTTAGTGTTTTAATTAGGGTAACTCCAAGATCTTTGACATTGCTCGTGAATACAATAGTTCTATCCTTTAAGGGGAAGTTCTCCCTCTCGAAGAGAAGTAATAAATCATTGATCAATGTGATTTAAAGCAATGGAAAGAGTATGCCTCCTTGCGGCATACCTCAATCTGATGAGCGAATTTTCCACCTTATCCATCGTTTATGGCTTGTCTATTAGTTAGGAGATGACCTAACCAGGCCAACAGATTCTGAAAAATGTCAATACGTACCATTACATAGTATTGATGGACCTCTATCAGTAGAAGTTAACCTCAAGTTCGTTTCAACTTTAGTGATTTTAGCTAATAAAATGGTCCGTAAAGTGGAAGCAGCAAAGATATTGCCTTCAAAATGTTACTTCCAGGTAGTCAGAAGACTGCCAATGACAATGTCGAATAAGTCCTCTCGTCTGCTCGAAATATTTCTAGACACATTTAAAGGATGAAGAAAATTGCAACAACCCATTTATAGTTCGAGATCCACGGTCCGTTGTCACTTTTGTGGAATAAATTAGCTGAGAAGCCATACACACGGTTCATCCGCAGAAGATCTGTACTTGTAAATATAATGGAAATCTTTCCTTTCCACACATTTCCGAGAAATCTGAAAAGGTAGACCCTAAAGACAGGGTTTTGCGCTTTCCACAAGCTTCAAAGGAACCCATTTTACAGAGGGCATATGAAGCTGTGATTTGTTCTCATTAAATTTAATTTCGCAATATCGGGTTCTCTGAAGCTTGAAGTTATATTTCTAAACTCGCCCTCTTACTGACGAGATGCTGATAAAGATCCGATTGAATCCAAAAGGTGTTGTTGATATTTATTCTGTGAAAATCTCTTGGGATCTCATAGATTTTACATTACCTCTCTGGAGTGGCTGGTTTTAAAAAAATATCTCCTTAAACTAAATTTGCTTTTACTTAAACTAGAGATCTAGACCCTTTTGTTCCAAAAGACATCAAAGTACAACTAGTTAAAATTTTTCTTCCAACAAAATAAAGGTCGAAGGAATGGTACGACCGTTGGTTTCTTAAGTCCCTGTTGTCTATGCGTGGCTCATTGGCCTACTAGATTAACCTAAACTAACCCAGCCTAGGCCACTGTTGGGGTTGTCAAAAATGAGTGATATGTAGAAATTAATATCATATATTCGTATTGTTTTTTTAAGTTCTGCCAGCAGCATATCTCGGAGAGGCTTTCCGTTCATTCCATCCAGCGAATAGCAATATTCAATTTTTAATAAAATAGGGATGATTAAGGGTCTAAGGCATTTACTTGCTTTCGATCTAGAAATACAGTATGGGAATTTATTAACCTAAAAAATGCTTTCTGATTCTATCAAAGGCTGAACCAACCGAATTTGATCTTGGTTTAGTCCGTGCTCAAACTTCAAAGAAGTAGTTCCTTCTCTAAAGACAGCGCAAGCCTCCAAGTATATGAAACTGTCGATAGGTGTAGCCGGTCGATCGGTACTGCATTGTCGAGTTCATAACCGCGCGCCAGTCGTTCTTCCGCTCCTCCCTAGGGTTGTGCGCTGGGCTTGGAACCTGCCACGTAAAAACACCGTCAAAGAAAAGAAAAACAACAGCCTCGAACTGCATTGTTTAGAACCTTAAATTAATTACCAAAGCTTTCATGTCGACTGAGTCCAAAATATCTTTCGAAGCTAAATAAAGAGAGCTATTATAGCTCTCTGGTACCCTGCAGAGACAAATAGAGATTTGAAGTAGCTTAAAAAGTTTATTTTTATTTGAAATCGAGTTGTAGTTAGTACAAGAACTAATCCAACAGATATCTGGGATCTTAATCAATCGTTGTTTCTAGGATATTTTGAGACCTTTCCTGATTTCGCCTAAAATTATGCAACAAAAAATACTTCAGTTTCAAAGATCCCAAAATAAATAATTTTTCTTGGAAAACAGTTTCGAATCGTTTTCAAGTTATGGAGATGTTGCAACACACGGTATACCCTAGTAACCGTTGCTTCCTTGGCGCTGCTGAACGCTTATTTATATAAAATGTATCATTATTTCGATGATTTTCTCTTATTTTTGTGTTGTTGCTTCTTTTAACGTCGTTTTGTTGTGGCATTTGTAGTGAGTTTTTGCTTTTCATTGTCATGCTGCCGCATTACAGACAACATGCCGCAAACGTGTTGCAAATAGTGCATACGCACAACAGCTGCGGCAAAGTGCGGCAGCCACCACTAACAGCCAAGTGAGCGCCGGCAGTTGGAGACCAGCCACGTCATTACGTATGCGTAACTGCAGTTGCACTAAATCAACTAGCGCATACTTGCAACTAGTATGTGCAACTGTTGCAATGCCTGCGCGCACTCTACTAACCGACACAGTTGCAACATACTCTATGTTGCACCATCTGTACTAGAGTGTGTTTGTGTGTCGGTTGCTCTCGTGCGGTAGTGCAGCGTGTGCAACAGCCGCCTTGTGGCAACGCCAAGGCGCAGCGACTTGTGCCCGGCTTGTGCTGCACATAGCATATTGACGTCGCCGCTTGCATACTGATCAATCAGTGTTGCGCGCATCAGGATGCTGATATGCTAGGCAATGTAATGTGATGTGATTGTTGTTGTTATGTGACTTGTTGTTGTTGTCGGGCAGTGGTCAACAATTGCCGGCATGTTGGCTGCGGCATGACTCTGCCCATTTTTGGTGGTGGCAAGGCGCATGCACGCACATACACGCACAGAAATTACCATTCCACAAGTAGCAATCGTACAACAACAATAACAAAAAACACTACAAAAACAATAAAAACCCCACAATGACACTCCGCTGGCCTAAACGATGTATTGGATGAGCAATACATTAATGGCGCATTTACAATGAATGAAATGTTGCAGCTTGTTGGCTGCTGTTGCACATACACACACACACACGCATGCAACTATATACATGCCTTTTTGTATGCATAAAAATGCATTTCTCATTGCAATGCCATTCATCTGAAGTTTTCCTGCTGCCAATCGCCAACGCTAGCCGCGCCTCAGACTCACCTCACCGCCGTGGCAACTACGTGTTGGCAGTTTATAAATCACCGCATGCGCAACAATTTGCAATAATTCTTTTGTAATGCACATACCTTAAGTATTATTGATTTATTTTCGTGAAAAATAGCCAAATTCTTTATTGCGTTGCTGATGTGGCAAGTACCCACTCTCAATGTCAAATCAAATCTTAAGCAAATATTTTGCCATCTCGGAATTCCTCAAACACTCGACAGCTTTCAAAATATACACACACTCATAAACATACACACACACACACACGCATAAACGTACATACATTCATACATACATACATACATGTATACTTGTATACTTAGCCTGGTTGTTGCAACACCTTGTTGATTGGCAATACCTTTCGCTTGTTTGCTTTGTTGTCGATAATTTTATTTATAGTTTACTATGTTTTTGTTAAACGTGTCCAAAAATACCTCGTGCGAATAATTTATTTGTTGTAATAGACAGATTTCTTGCACTCGCAAAATATTTGGAATGAAAACATGTGGCATTATAGCCCAAACCACAAAGCAATAACAAATCAGCGTTGAATGCATAATATACAGGGTGTTACAGTATAGCGGAAAACAATGTTGCTTTAATATATCTCGATCTTGATAATTGATCTTTTGATAATCAGTTTAGGTTAGGTTCAACTGGTAGACCAATAAGCCAGTTCTGATCCTTTGCGATACCAAATGGAGGTCAAGTCAAAGAGAAGTAGTCATCCTTTAGGGTGCGAATTTTAACAGACTGTGCGGCCTCACTACCGATACTTCCTCCAGTGTAACATACCGTGTAGTCTTGCAGGAGATGCTCCATTCTTTCCCTGATCCCATCCTCTAAACATTTCTAGCATTCTTCCCGATCTGTCAGCGACCTTCTATGGGCGTGTGCAGTTACATTCTCATCATTTTCCTGCAGTCTCTTCTATCGAGATCCAATAGGTATTTTGCGTACTTCCGATCTACCGTTTTGCGTATGAGTTTTGCAGTCTTGCATCCAGGTAGCTCGTTCCATCGTTTCCAGTGTTGATCACATTACTTAAACTCAGTTGACCTATTTCTATTTTCCGCCTTCTAGAAGTTAATCTTAAGTCTTCTAAAGCTTTATCGCAGATATTTTTTGTGGACATTTTTAAGCTGGAAATATACTCGAAGATTTTTACGGACGGCCGGACATTATTTTCGATGTAATTATCTTGGGAATCCTCTATGTCTCTGGGTATGTTTTCTCTTCCTTTCAAGCTGTCCTATATTTTTCCCTCTCCTAGGAGTTATTCTTAAATGCTCTCAGTATATATTTTGACTACTTTTCAAGATCGAAATATACTTAAAAAAAAAGCAAGGCCCGGACATCGTTTTCAATAAATTGTCTTGGGAACCCTCCATGTATCTGGGCATAATTTCCCTGCCTTTGAGGCTGTCCTACATTTTTCATCTCCTAAAAGTAAATCTTAAGTCTTCGAAAGCTTATCTCACACAAGTTTTGGAGGACATTTCAAGCTGAAAATATACTCGATATTATAATCACTGCAGGACATTGTTCGATGTAGTTATCTTGGGAACCTTCCATTTTTCTGGGTATAATTTCCCTACCTTTAAAGTTACCTTATATTTCTCATATCTTAGGAGTTAATCTTATATTTTCGAAACTATCCTCCTACAATCTCAAACAAATTTGGACGACATTTCAAGTTGAATATATGTCCGAAGATTGGAAGCAAAGCCCGAAAATAAACTTCGATGTAATTATCAACGGAACCCTCTATAACCTTTCTCTTACTTTTACTGATCAGTGGGTTTCAGACTCAAAATGTCTTTCAAATAATAACTTCAAGTATTGTTAGGGTAAATTTGAAGTTTCACGGGCTTGTTACTAACATATTTGGTGTTATCAGAAATTGCTCCAGGAGCGTCTTTAAAATCCACTTTTTTGGTGACAGTGCCGATAACTTTCACACCATTTTTCATACCTGAAATCTCGCTAACAAAACTCCGAAACTATAACTCTCAAATGACCGCAAATCCTCTCTCTACTGCTCTCTAACGACAAATATCGGAACTGTAGAGTTAATTCAATCGCGACCCCCTGTAGTATAGTGTAGTGTAGTGGCATACATAAGTAGGCGTTAGCCTGCAACATGTTCATTTTTCTGCAACAGCAAATCGATTTTGACGTTTGATGAATACTAGGAAGTGATTAGATTTGAGCCAAATATTGGTTAACATACGCTTCTTTGTTGCTAATTAATTACGTACAGCATTATCAACACAAGTGACGTGCAATAATTTCACTGATCTATATCGTTCTTCTGGACATGATCACTCAGGCGCAAAAAACCGATGGATTTCTTTCAAAATGATTATACACAAACATGGAGGTTGATCAATATATGGACCGAATGACCTACTTGAAACAAAAATATTATGTGTTATCCAAATAACTTAACATAAACTGCTGAGAGATGAAGCGAAGTATGGGATCGAGCCTGGAAAGCATAAGCTAAGACTATAAGAAAGCCAAAATTGTTTAGGTAATGCAAATACATACTTAATGGAAATTAGTAAACCTTTACATCACAATGAAAGCTTTTGATCTCTGAGAAAAGAACTCACGAGCTACACAGATTTGGTTAGGTTAGGCTAGATTAGGTACGATGTCTGATCCAGCACTTGGACTACTATATGCTTTTTTATGAAGCTATGTATAACAATTGAATTTTGAGCTTCCAAGTGTTTAAGTCTTGATCTCGCAAACGCAATCAGAGAGAGTGTGTTGAGATATTTCCACCTCGCCTTTGTCCATACACTTTCTGCAGCTGGCGTCCCGCAAGATTATCAATTAGATCCACCAAAACTAAAGAAAGGCTAGCCTTACTGAGGATAGAGAGGTCAATGGTTCTCTAAAAATCTTCTGACAATGCAAAAACTGTTGCTAGCCCAGCGCTGACCAAGCTCTCGCGAAGACCAACTATCCTGTAGTAGAACACAAGCGGAGATTGGGGCACCAATCCGTTCCCATTCTACTGTTTGCGGAGCTAGGGAACCTTTCATTGTCAGCTTTAGCTTTCCAGTTACCACTACAGCCTGGCACCCATACCAGTTTTATTTTAAAGTAATTCAATCACATTCCTAAACGGCATGAAGTCAAAGCGTGTGAGGATTTCCGAATGTTTAGATACATGTTTATTTAAAAACCCAAATTATCTGAGTCTAATAGCAACTTTTACGGCCAGACACCTTCTGGCGTTAATTATTGGCGCTATATTCCGACTGATTAGTCTTGCTTTTTTAGCTTGGTTGGTTAGAGGAATGGGGAGGCACATGAGCGCCGGCCATTTTAATCCCATTCTAATATTTCTGTTGATTTGGTAAAGAACCTGATTATTTTCCTATTTTATTTCTGGGGTTTGAAGCCGTGATCTCTAGCCCTTCTCATCCGGCTAAAGGCTGGTCATTCTCATAGATAATGTTCCAGCGTCTCATCATCAACCTCGTTTGCCTTGCCTTCACTTTCTCGAAGGTGGGATCTTAAAGGTAGTTGCCCTGTGATGATACCTAAAATGTTACTGAGGTCCCTTTTTGCCTAGAAGTACTAGGTTTTTAGTCTGTCTACCCCAAAGTAACTTTGTCATATGGCCTAAGTTTCCAGACCAGAGGTGTTCATATAGTTCCTCTAAAGTCCATTGTTTCGAACAACCCTTGAAGGAGCTAATAGCCCGAGACACCTAGGGGAAATGAGTCTCTAGCTGCGCCCGAGACACCAGCTCGGACCAGTTCGTCTGTCCTTTCATTTCCTTCTATTCATATATGACCGAGTAGCCAGATGAAATCAACCGAGTTACCTGCTAAAAGTCTAGTAATAACATGCTTGCAAAGCCTACACCAATGTATCTTAGTAATGGCGCTGCGGATGGCCGTAATTGCCGCTTGGCTCTCCACTGGCATATTTAAGGACTTGATGGTTACAGCATAAGTCCACTTTACCATCTACCATTATGCCCACAATTTCGGCTTGAAGGACTGAATTGTAGTCATTTAGTTGTAAGATTCATTCTATGTATGGATTACTGCAGAAGAAGCCCGCTGGTGTTCCAGTTTATAGAAAAACTGTCGCTGAAACATGAATAAAGCGTTGATATAAGACAATCCTACATAAAGAGACAAGAATTCGACCACTCATGCAGAAAAATGTCCGCTTTTGCTGACTCATCCTAGTTTTGAACTCTGTAGAAGCGACCCAGTTCTAAGAAATCTTGCTAGTTTGACGATATCAAAATTGAAGTCACAAAGTAAGGATGAGTCATAAAGGTTAGAAAAGTTCTGTAAAGAGCAATGTGTTCGAAATAACTGGATTTTCGCTCAACAGTAATATATTTTTATAAAATTCACTGGCTTGTGGAACTGCTCTCGTAGAATACCTGAAATATACACCTGGTCAAACTCTTGCAACAATATTCATGCACTTGCCAATATATAAAAATCACTTCGACTGGTTATATAAACACAATAAACAATTAAATTGAAATCCCGAAAATTAACGAGCTGTACTACGAAATTCTTACGCCGAAGTATTGTCTTTCCACGAAATCGCTGCTGCCACAAAATATTAAGTTTAAATCAACAAACAGCAAATTAAAATTCAATATCAACAATTACAAGGAATAATTGAATATATAACAAAATTTACAATAAAAATAAAAACAAAAGCAACAACAACAAAATAAAGTAATAATTTTCGTTGAAGCACAAATTTTTATTACTTTCCCACACGAGTTTTGACTGTGAAGCCGTTGCTGATGACGATGCTGGCCGAAAGCGCCTGCTACATGAATACATACTTGTATATGTAACTGTAAATCAGATTGAGTTCAAATGTACTTATGTGTATGAGTGTATTGGAGGTTCCTTGCTTGGAATTTGTAGTAAACTGTCTGTTTGCATGTAGTTGTTCTAAGATGTGGCGGCGCGTTGGTTTTGAACAATCGATGCGCATATTTAATTATGCCGTTATACAGGTAATGCAACAATAACAATAAAAACAAAGCATATAGTACATATACAAAAACAACAGAGTTACACAGCATGCAGTTCGTTTAAGATAGATTTCGCTGTAAATATGGACGCTGCAATAAATTATGCAAGTAAATAATGCATAAAGAGGAAGAAGAAGAAGAGCGAACGGGAGCTTGAGAGAAGTTGTTGTGTGGCGTATTGAATGAAGTTCGATAGAAGAAGGAAGGAAAATGATGCAAGTGATTTTTAGAGTAAGAGATTGTAAGCTGAAGGTAATATGAGCTTAAGCATACAGATTCATCTGTTAGGGTGGTCATAAAAAAATTAATTTTTGATTGAAAATTTTGAAAAATAAAAATGTTTTCAATTTGGAGTTATAAAAGCAGTAAATTTTAGGTAATGTAAAATTAAAAAAAAACTTTATTATTAGGGTTGTTCTTAAATACCGTTAAAAAAATTAAGATTTTGAATTCAGCTCATTGATATTATAAACTAGCTTGAGGTTTGGAGGAAGAGATAATCTGAACTTAAGCATACATAATCATCTATATTAGGGTGGTCTTCAAATGCAAAAAAGAATATATTTGATTGAAATTCAGTAATATAAAGAATAATTTCATTTAGGAGCCTGAAGAGCAGTAAAATGTGGATAATGTAAAATAAAAAAAATTAGTTTATTAGGGTTGTTCTTAAATATTGAGAAAAAAAATATTTAATGTGTTCAGTGATACTATAAAATAAAATGTGTTTTAGAGTAAGGGATAATACAGCAATTGGAGATAATGTATATTTAAAAAAATTTTTCTTAGGGTTGTTCTTAAATGTCGATAAAAAATTTAAGGTGTTGAATTCAGTTCTGTCATAATGAAAAATAGTTTGAAGTTTGGAGGAATAGGTATAATAAAGTAAAGGTAATATAAACTTTATTTGTATTAGGGTGGTCCTCAAATTTCAAAATCATATTTTTCAGCAATTCGCCAAAAAAGCTTTGTTTAATTTTGGAGCCAGAAAAGCAGAAGGCTGGAGATAATGTAAAATTAAAAATTATTATTAATTAGGGTGGTTCTTAAATGTCGAAAAAATTATTTGGTGTGCTGATTTCAGTTCAGTGATAATATAAAATAATATGAGTTTCCGAATAAGAGCTATTGTTATGTTAAATACACAAATTTATCTAAATTAGGGTGGACCTCAAATATAAAAGAAAAATTAAACTTTTCAATTAAATTCGAAAATAAGAGAAAGAGTTCTGTATTTGATGCCAGAAAAATCGTCACATGAAAATGACGAAAGCTAATGCTTACACATTTTCATTTTTTAGGGTGGTTCTCAAATGTCAAAGAAAAACTATTTTTGACGCTGATTTAAGTTCAACGGTCAATAAAAATATATGAGTGTTGCAGTAAGAGAAGTAATATGAAATGTATGTTAGGGTGTTCCTTAGTTTTGCTAAATAGAAAATTTACAAAATCCTTTCACCATTATTATTCACCTTTTCCAATACTAAGTTATACATATTAGTCCCGTTCAAAGTCGGTGAGAGTTTAAAAACATGTATTTAACAAACAAAATTTGAAGTCGAAATTTGCCACAGTGATAATTAAAATTTAAAAAAAGCATTGACAGACAATTCTAATAAAAGTAACAATTTACTTTATAAGATAATTTTAATAAGAGCACGACTCGACTACTACACGAAATAATAATTTTTTTAGAACCAACCTAATGCATATACATGAGTATTCCAAGCCGAAATTCCAAACCCGACAAACCACCCTAATGTTAAAATTCATAAAACAAACCACCCTAATGCATCTACAAAGGTTAAACTCATAAAGCCACAAACCACCCTAATGCATATAAGTCTACCAAGTTAAAACTCATAAAACCACAAACCACCCTAATGCACATAAGTCCACCAAGCCAAAATTCATAAAGCCATAAACTCATAATGAAACAATTCAAATATTTTTTTCATTTCGCTTGTCTTTACAACCACAGCAAGCTTCACAATAACAAACAAATCAATGAAAATAAATTGACGAAAAAATTTAATGTAATTCTCAAGTTCTCAATCTCCGCTTGAAATCGAATTTTCACACGCTCACCAACGCTGCACTGCCTACACTCAAGAAGCCAAAACAAAAACGATTTATAAAAGAAATTTATTTACTCTTTGCCACCAAGTGTTTGCGTGAGTGTCATTGAAGTCCTTTAATTTACATAATTCCGCCGAAATGTTAATAAAATAAATTCAAGTAAATCACCGCTTGTAATAACAAACACAGCCAGAGCACTTGAGCAGCGTGCAACCGTGTGCGGCCGCATACATATCGACGCTTACTTGGCGTATGAGCCAACAAGAACATTTTTAAGTACATGCACTCTTCGCTTCTTAGTTGTTTAAGGAATTTCATCACAGTTTGCTGAAAACAGAATTTGAAACTGAGTTTTCGAAAAAGTTTTGAAAATTTAGAAAAACAATTTGAGGTATGGATCACAGTTTGCAAAACAGCGCCGAGATCACAGGAATCTATTGAGTATCCAAAACCAGCTCTCAAGACTAGACGGCACAAAAACCATATTCGTCAAAGTTCGTCACTGAATTTAAATTCAGAAAAATAATGTAGACTTCAACAAATAGCTGGTGTATATTTGATCCGCGATTCTCCTATCCTTGGGGAAGCGAGGACAGCTAAGGGAAGTCTCATCGTGCGTTTTCTTACCCAAAAGAAGAATTTGCGTTTGGGGAAAAATACAGCTGAAGCAAAAACTGGGCTTGATGACGAGTTTCCAGATACTGCTCGAGGAAAATCAACCAGCCAAGATTGTATTCTAAGCTTAGATGTGGTGAAATGAGCACCGAAGACGGCGAACGCAGTAAACGCCCAAAAGAGGTTGTTGCCGACGAAAACAACAAAAAAGTCCACTTTGGATGACCGTGAAGCGAAGTTTTTTGAGATAGCAAGCACTCTAAAGATATCAACTGAACGTGTGCTATACATCGTATCATTCACGAATATTTGGGTATGAAAACGCTCTGTGCAAAGTGTGTGGGTGGGTGCGAGTTCACTTTTGTCCAGACTCAACGACGAGCTGATCATTCGGAGCAGTGTTTGGAGATGTGCAAGCGTAATACAGGGTTTGTCTGAGAAGTAATAGGACAAAGTCGATTTAAAAGAAATTTATTGACCCAAGCGTTACAATTCTTTAAAATTTTCAAAACAGGCTCCTTCTGCGTCGATGAAGCGCTGCCGCTAGATTTCCAAGCATTGAAGGCGTCAAGGAAGGCATTTTACGGAATAGCCTTGAGAGCCGAGGTGCATGCTGCTTGGGTCCCCTCTGTCGTATCAAAATGCTTGTCTTTCATCGGCTTTTTCAATGTAGGAAACAAAAGTAAGTACGGGAGGGCCACATCTGGGTTGTAGGACGTCTGCGGAAACGTTGGATGCCGACCGTGGTTAGGTAGCTGTTCACAAGAAAGCAGGAGTGAGTCGAGGCGTTGTCGTGGTGCAACTTACAATCGGCTGCGTTGTCTTGTCGGTCTCGATTAACCCTTTATTTGAGTATCTTGATGACTTCCATGTAAAACTTGGCGTTGACGATTTGTCCAGGAGGCACAAATTCATGGTGGACGATGCCTTTGATGTCAAAAAAACAATGAGCATCATTTTCACTTTGGATTTGCCCATTATTCCCTTTTTTGGACGAGGCGTACGGTTCGTCAACTGCATTGAAAGAGCTTTTCAACTCTGTTTCATAAAGTTCGCACTGATTATATCTCGTTTGTAAGGTCAGTTAACCCCTTACCTAACAGTTCATGTCTACATTGCGGCTCGCACCAATAGAATTAATATTTTTTCAAGCAACTCAACACCTGTTGAAATATTTTTGAAAAAGAATTTCGTTTCTAAATGTAGGTCAAAAACTTTAAATAAACAGCTATGCATACAGGAGGTGTCCCAAAATTAACACAAGACTAGAATTAAATACAGGGTGCCCCAAAATTAGCGTAAGATTTAAATTTTCCGCCCTCAGAAAAAGAAAGAAATCGACAGCTGCCAGTTAAGGCTTAGTAAAAAATTGATAGATAGAACAACGTGCCTTCATTATTCAACAATATTTCAAAAATAATGCAAGCTTGGCGGCCGCAGTTCGAAAATTGCATAAAAATATTGTCAGCACAGAGTTTTAACTTCGTCAATTGTGTAGAGATTTTGAAATGGCTTCAAATTTTAGTCCTCGATAATTTTTGAACACCCTGTATATATGTATATATGATGATATTTATCTAATATGTCCGGAATTTCATTCTCATGTGCCCACCGGCGCCCAACAGACGGGGAGCCACTAAAATCAGCCAAAATTCCTTAAGAATTCTGCGAAATAAACAGTTGAGGCATTCTTTCGCAATACCAATTTCCCGTTAATCAGTAAATTATTTGCTGTGTAAGTACATTCAGTAAGTGATCACTAAAGAGCAAAGGAAAAATAAAGCACTGTATTCTCAGGTATAAGCACAAAATTAATGTGGACGAGACAGCTGGGATTGCCGCATATAAGTATGCGTATATATGTATATAAATATGTATATTGTATCTATAAATTAGGTATAAAAATTATGCTAGTTAAAATTACTCAACCCTTAATGACTAGTTTAAATGCTTAAATACATATATTCCTGCTGATCAAATTTGACTCGGACTGGTCCGAATAAATAAGAACAACTTTTGCCTACCTTTTTACTTATATGCATATATAATAATATCAACATTCTCATTTTCATATATAAATTTATACATACGCACAGACGATTGTATATAATAATAAAATTTTATATACTCCCTCTTCTTTTTTCAATATACACTTACAAACCAATGCCAGCTAACCATAATTTCGAACACTGAAACATTGACTTTATCGCACTTTAATATGCAGCAACAGCAACACGTGCGCTTTTCCACATTTCACCGTTGCCATTAACTCGTTAAAAGTTTTTGGCATAAATTGAAATTTTATTCACACCTGCAATAGGTAATTTTCTCGCACATCTCTTCATATGAAGCGCTTCAAACAGTGCCGCTAATCGCTCTGATAACATTAATATAGTGCAAGGAGCGAAATAAAAACAAAAATCTGATTTCAATTAATTAGAATTGGTTTCGATTTTTGTTTGGTTAGAGTGAATGAAATGTTGAAATTTCAATAAAACTTTATAAACTTTCGGAAATTGTTAAATTTTGGTTGGAAAAAGTGAGGCAGCAAATTTGTGTATGTAAAAGTCAGAAGTATCATTTTGATAAGGAAGTGAAAAAAGTGTTTACTAGAATCGGATTTCAACCGATTTTGAAAGTGTAATGTATTTATACCAGTTGTTTGTTCGATTCACTCATATATGTTCAAAACATTTTCATGTAAAACCAGCAGTAAAGTTATCCGATTGAATGAAATATAAGACAATGTGTGATTGTCTGAAAAAATTGTATAATCGCCGGTTTCTATTCTTTTTATATTATACCAGTTCATTTAATTTATACCAGTTGCTTGTTCGAGTCACTAATCTCCAAGTTCTGGTCGAAAACATATATAGGAAGCTTTAGCTTAAATAAAAGACTGCTGACTTCAAGCAGTGAACAATTAGCTCACAAAATTGCCAACTCTTGTGTGTATATGTTTGCCAGAATGCTACGTAATGCTTAAAAATTTAAAGAAAAAATTGCGCATTTGTTTATATAAATATGCTTGTAGTCTGTGTACAAGTGTGTAAATAAACATAAATAGTGATTATTTAAACACTCTGCAGCGCGTAGCCCACAACAAGCGAATTAATTTGTTATCTTTGACGGTCAGCGCTCGCCAACTCTCACTTTGTTTACTCTCGCGTATTTATCAAATTAATTTTTTTTTCCTAATTTCTGCAATCCCCAAGATATTCGCGCGGTTATCGAAGATTGGCTGGGAGAAGCACTGTGAAGAGGATACGTGGGAAGCGACAGAACGTTGATAGTGTGTGATTTTGTAAATAGATGCATAAGTATTGAAAAGTATTCTAAGCATATGTGGGCGACTATAAATTTATCATTGTTTTAACAGCAAAGTCTTATAGAAGACACAAAATATAAAAAGAATATCAATTGAAATAAAATTGCAAATAAATTGAAGGTGTTAAAGAGATGCTAATATACATATATAACATATTGTCGGTGTAAAGATACAAAAATGTTGTCAACAAATGTTGCTAGCAACATGTCATTGGCAACAATGTTGCCAAACAAAAATGTTAATTATTGATGTGATTTCATTCTTATATAAAATAGATACTAATGTATGCAACATTTTGTTCGTGTAGAGATATAAAAATGTTGCCAGCATCATGTCATTAGCAACAATGTTGCTAAACAAAATTGTTAGTATTTGATACGATTTTACTCTTACATCAAAGAGCTAGCAATAAAAACAAAAATGTTGCCAAATGTTGCTAGCAACATGTCATTGGCAACAATGTTGCTAAAAAAATGTTAATTTTTGATGCGATTTAAAATAAAATTTGGTAAAACAGAAAACTGACGTATAACCAAGGGTGGCCTGACAAGTGCAACAATGCCGTGCCCTCACAAATAATGGAAACTGAAATGTGTAGGTTCACGCACATTGTGGATAAAATATAAAAAAGTATATGTTTGAGAGTTTATGCTAGGTATACACATAAATACGCATAAATTCCTTTATTTCTAAGCAAATATGTAAATAACTCCGAATTTTATTTAAACATCTTGCAACAAACACAATTCCCAGCGATCAGCACTTCATCAACTTGCCACCACTGCGCCTTTCATCTAATCCTGTTTCGGCAGTCAATCGCTCAATATGGTAATTAAACTTCATCAACAAGCGGACACAAATTAAAGACACACAAACACACGCAAAAATAAACTTACAACAGAAAGAAAAACACAAAAACTCACTTCCTCAATGAAAGCAAAAAGAAAAAGCAAAAAAAAAAAAACTAAAAAAATATACGAAATTTACAAGCACTCACATTTATATAGTATGTGCATATGCTGTTAACATTGTTATTTTTATTATTGTTGTTGTGCTATCCACAATTCGGTTGGCCAATAAATTGGCATTTGTTTGTGTTGTTTTGCGTTGTCGATAAATACCGCAGCAACAATATCAGCGTGTGATATGCTGCAGCAAACACACTTCTAATGCAACGACGCACACGCAAACACACATATGTACGCTGTATGTGTGTGTGTGTTGTTGTACATATATTATGATTACTCGCCTGACTTCAAAAGGGGCGTGTGAACATGCAAAATCTGTCAGCACCTAATCAAACAGCGCTACAATATGTGTTGTTGCAAGCGCCACTGCAGGCCGCTGCTACCACATGTTGCACCGCCTTGCCGTGGCAAGTACAAAAAATACACCACTCAGGAGTAAGCAGGCCACCAACGTGGCATGGTTGCCACTTGAATGTGGTTTGCCACAATTTTTTCGGTTTTTCTTTTTTTGACATGTACATATGTTTGTATATTTCTTAATGCTGGTGCTTTGTTGTTTAAGTTGACAACAAAAGACGCCGCGGTAATTAGTCATTATTGAGTCATACAATAACTCGTCAATCAATGCAACAAGTAGGCCAATTGAAAGAGAGTTGGCAGTGAGTGATGAGGGGAGAGAGGAAACAGTTGAGAAGAGTGGGAAGAAGTAAGAGAAATAGAGGGAGAGACGGAGTGTGGACTAAAAGTGACAGAATATTTTTAATTGTATTTTTATTTTTGTATTTTTTTCTTCTTTTTTCTTTCCTTTGGCATTACAACCTTAAGTTGGCCTGTGCCTTAAAACGTTCATCAGTTGCTTCTGTCCTTTGCACCAGTCACACCAATTGCATCCAAGTATAGACAGGTTACTACGCGCTTGGTCCTTCCATTGTATGCGTGATCAAAAATACCGTTATTGCTACTTTAAGAGCCCCAGCTACACACCGTTGCCGCAGTCAGTCATGATAGCGACCATCATTGGCGTTGCAGTCGCGACAATCATAACTGGCAACAGTTGCATGAAACAACGGACTTCATTGACTACACACACTGCCGTTATAAAACAGACTCACAGCAGCAACAACAACCGAACTGCCCCAATCACACCGCCACCGACATCGAAAGTGATGAGCAACTGAGACAAATGAACGCAACCATGAGTCTCGAATAGAAAGAGGTTCTCGCTGAAGCACCATCTTCCATGCTAGCGACATGTCTTAGCCATCACATTTGTTAAATTTTTATGCGCTTACCTACATGCATGTCACCGTAGAGCTCATACAGCTCGTGGTTTCATCTTCTTCGAAGTTCATCGCTCAATCGGATGATTCTAAAGATCTTGCGGGGTACACTTCTCTCAAATGGTCCAAGTATATACCTTCACATCTCGGTTCGACATCGTTCATGTTTCTGTGCCATATAATAGGGCGGGAATAATGAGCGAAATAAAGAGCCAAATTTTGGGACGTCGAGAGAGGGATTTGTTTGCAAGAGTTATTCTGTTCTTGATTTCCAAGCTTAGATGATTGGCGGGATTTCTGCTGACTCCGAGATATGCGAAGTCCTTAACTTTTTCAAATTTAAACTTGCCAACAGTGTCGTAGGCCTTCAGGTAATTTGTCGTACCCTCATTCAGCATAAGACCAATTTCTTTCGCAACTTTTTCTAGTCTGGTAAAGGCTGTGCAGCAGGCAGCTCTGATGTTAAGGGCTATGATGTCAGTACCTTCTGCGTACTCCAGTAGCAATAATTTTAGAGTAGGCAGTGTCACTGCTCTCATGAAATGAAAATTATTTCATACCTTACTATACTTATCTGGTCTTCCTAATAAAATGTATTCAAAGAATCTGAGCCTTAAAGTGGCTAATTCTTAATGCAGAAGAGATGAGAGCTAAAAACGAACATTGGGTTTTTGGTAAGTCATATTATTTTCGATGGAAAAGTAAGTCCACATATGGGAATACAGTCACCAGGAAAATAGTGGACTATCCCGCATTGGCAAGACTACACTGTAATCATCTGGGGTCCCCACAGTATGACTGGAGGAGATATCGATAGTGAGGCTACAGAGTCTGTTAAAATTTGCGTCAAGCGCAACCATCCTAAAGGATGACTACTTCTTTTGGACTGAGCAAGTGAACTCCATCTGGTATCGCAAAGAACCAAACTGATCTATGCGTGGCTTATTGGCCTCCCAGATTAACCCCATCTAACCTAAATCCACATATGATTGTAGAGAATATCTGAAACAACAACCCTCCGATAGTAGATCAGCTACTGAGTTAGACGCAGAGCACCTGAATATCTTAGAAACTTACTACTAAAAGCTCGCGTTTTGTGGGAAAAACTCATTTTTACATTTGTGGTGTCGAACTAACTTTAGGTTTTAGGCACAATTTTGCCTTTTCGGGCATTTAAATTAAACTAGTTTAGGTATATAGAGAGCGAACTATTGTGAAGAGACTCTCCTGTTTCCATTCACACAGAAAATAATACAGAACCATTACTTTATAAGGGAAAACATTTCGTTCTCGAATCTTATAAAGTGTAAAGTACTCAAGTACTCGACTAAATCCTGTAATTTTATTTTGTTAGGCTATCGATACGTCAAGCCAAACGTTTCTGCTGATAGGCATACTATAACGAGATGGTTGAAATACTAATATTTTTAAAATTATTTGGAAATATTGATCTCTCCTTACATTTTTTTCCTTTTTTGTCTTAACTTAAAGGCTATAACACTACTTTTTATCTTTTTATAGGAAATCCAAGGGCAAACTTCCAAGGTAGCTTCACAGCTTTACCTCATACTTAATAAGGGTGGGTCATTTTGTAACTAAAATATGTATGTTTAAAGCTGATCTAAAAGAAAATAAACATAGAGAAGAACAGTTTGAGAAGTGGGAATGTCTACCATGTACACTTATTGCTGCCTTCCTTCAGTTCACAAGGGTCTAGATCCTTTGATTGATTGATCCTTTGCTTGAAAAAGCTCAGCCTAAAGCTTTTTTAAATATCCCATGATTTCAAACTTTTTATATCTATGTGAGTCTGATCTGTTTCGCCCTTAAAAAATTAAGCTCGTATCTTCTCGAAAAAACTTAAACTTTTCCATAATTTTCCACAGAAAGCGAGCGATCCAA
>CM050327.1:61625727-61678811 GCA_027475135.1 Bactrocera correcta
TACAAGAGAATCGACTTTATACCTAGATATAAGATTACGGAATTCTTCCAAATGCACTGCCGTTATGCCGTTAAGGCTTCTTTTAGACTTTAATAAGATAAAGAGGGTTAATTAACTTAAATATGTTAAACTAATGATTTGAAGCATTTCGATATCGATTGCTAAATAGTATATACAAGAAAATCGACTTTATACCTAAATATAAGATTACGGAATTCTTCCAAATGCACTGCCGTTATGCCGTTAAGGCTTTTGTAGACTTTAATAAGATAAAGAGGGTTAATTAACTTAAATATGTTAAACTAATGATTTGAAGCATTTCGATATCGATTGCTAAATGAGTATATACAAGAAAATTGACTTTATATGTAAATATAAGATTACGGAATTATTCTAAATGCACTGCCGTTATGCCGCCATGGATTTATGCCAACTTCAGTTCGTTAAAGAAGGTTTATTAACCTAAATATGTTAAACTAATGATTTGAAGCATTTCGATATCGATAGCTAAATGAGTATATACAAGAAAATCGACTTTATACCTAAATATAAGATTACGGAATTCTCCTAAATGCACTGGCGTTATACCGTTAAGGCTTTGTGTAGACTTCAGTAAGCTAAAAAAAGTTTATTAACTTAAATATATTAAACTAATGATTTGAAGCATTTCGATATCGATTGCTAAATATGCATATACAAGAAAATCGACTTTATACCTTAATATAAGATTACGGAATTCTTCCAAATGCACTGCCGTTATGCCGTTAAGGCTTTTGTAGACTTTAGTAAGATAAAGAGGGTTAATTAACTTAAATATGTTAAACTAATGATTTGAAGCATTTTGATATCGATTGCTAAATGAGTATAAACAAGAAAATCGACTTTACACCTAAATATAAGATTACGGAATTCTTCCAAATGTACTGTCGTTAAGCCACCATGGCTTTATATCACCTTCAATACCTTAAGAAGATTAATTAACTTAAATATGTTAAACTAATGGTTTGAAGCATTTCAATATTGATTGCTAAATGCGTATATACAAGAAAATCGACAAATATAAGATTACGGAATTATTCTAAATGCACGGCCGTTATGCCGCCATGGATATATGCCAACTTCAGTTCGTTAAAGAATTTTAATTAACTTTAATATGTTAAACTAATGATTTGATGCATTTCGATATCGATTGCTAAATGAGTATATACAAGAGAATCGACTTTATACCTAAATATAAGATTACGGAATTCTTCCAAATGCACTGCCGTTATGCCGTTAAGGCTTTTGTAGACTTTAGTAAGATAAAGAGGGTTAATTAACTTAAATATGTTAAACTAATGATTTGAAGCATTTCGATATCGATTGCTAAATATGTATATACAAGAAAATCGACTTTATACCTAAATATAAGATTACGAAATTCTTCCAAATGCACTGCCGTTATGCCGTTAAGGCCTTTGTAGACTTTAGTAAGATAAAGAGAGTTAATTAACTTAAATATGTTAAACTAATGATTTGAAGCATTTCGATATCGATTGCTAAATATGTATATACAAGAAAATCGACTTTATACCTAAATATAAGATTACGGAATTCTTCCAAATGCACTGCCGTTATGCCGTTAAGGCTTCTGTGGACTTTAATAAGATAAAGAGGGTTAATTAACTTAAATATGTTAAACTAATGATTTGAAGCATTTCGATATCGATTGCTAAATGAGTATATACAAGAAAATCGACTTTACACCTAAATATAAGATTACGGAATTCTTCCAAATGTACTGTCGTTAAGCCACCATGGCTTTATATCACCTTCAATACCTTAAGAAGATTAATTAACTTAAATATGTTAAACTAATGGTTTGAAGCATTTCAATATTGATTGCTAAATGCGTATATACAAGAAAATCGACAAATATAAGATTACGGAATTATTCTAAATGCACGGCCGTTATGCCGCCATGGATATATGCCAACTTCAGTTCGTTAAAGAATTTTAATTAACTTTAATATGTTAAACTAATGATTTGATGCATTTCGATATCGATTGCTAAATGAGTATATACAAGAGAATCGACTTTATACCTAAATATAAGATTACGGAATTCTTCCAAATGCACTGCCGTTATGCCGTTAAGGCTTTTGTAGACTTTAGTAAGATAAAGAGGGTTAATTAACTTAAATATGTTAAACTAATGATTTGAAGCATTTCGATATCGATTGCTAAATGCGTATATAAAGAAAATCGACATTTTTACCTAAATATAAGATTACGGAATTCTTCCAAATGCACTGCCGTTATGCCGTTAAGGCTTCTGTAGACTTTTAATAAGATAAAGAGGGTTAATTAACTTAAATATGTTAAACTAATGATTTGAAGCATTTCGATATCGATTGCTAAATGAGTATATACAAGAGAATCGACTTTATACCTAGATATAAGATTACGGAATTCTTCCAAATGCACTGCCGTTATGCCGTTAAGGCTTTTGTAGACTTTAGTAAGATAAAGAGTGTTAATTAACTTAAATATGTTAAACTAATGATTTGAAGCATTTCGATATCGATTGCTAAATATGTATATACAAGAAAATCGACTTTATACCTAAATATAAGATTACGGAATTCTTCCAAATGCACTGCCGTTATGCCGTTAAGGCTTTTGTAGACTTTAATAAGATAAAAGAGGGTTAATTAACTTAAATATGTTAAACTAATGATTTGAAGCATTTCGATATCGTTTGCTAAATGAGTATATACAAGAAAATCGACTTTATACCTAAATATAAGATTACGGAATTATTCTAAATGCACTGCCGTTATGCCGCTATGGATTTATGCCAACTTCAGTTCGTTAAAGAAGGTTTATTAACCCAAATATGTTAAACTAATGATTTGGAGCATGTCGATATCGATAGCTAAATGAGTATATACAAGAAAATCGACTTTATACCTAAATATAAGATTACG
Organism: Bactrocera correcta; assembly: GCA_027475135.1. NCBI lineage: Eukaryota > Metazoa > Arthropoda > Insecta > Diptera > Tephritidae > Bactrocera > Bactrocera correcta. The sequence continues at coordinate 61,628,697 of CM050327.1, forward strand.
GAATTCTTCCAAATGCACTGCCGTTATGCCGTTAAGGCTTTTGTAGACTTTAATTAGATAAAGAGGGTTAATTAACTTAAATATGTTAAACTAATGATTTGAAGCATTTCGATATCGATTGCTAAATATGTATATACAAGGTAATCGACTTTATACCTAAATATAAGATTACGGAATTATTCTAAATGCACTGCCGTTATGCCGCCATGGATTTATGCCAACTTCAGTTCGTTAAAGAAGGTTAATTAACTTTAATATGTTAAACTAATGATTTGAAGCATTTTGATATCGATTGGTAAATGAGTATAAACAAGAAAATCGACTTTACACCTAAATATAAGATTACGGAATTCTCCTAAATGCACTGCCGTTATACCTTTAAGGCTTTGTGTAGACTTCAGTAAGCTAAAAACAGTTGATTAATTTAAATATGTTAAACTAATGATTTGAAGCATTTCGATATCGATTGCTAAATGCGTATATACAAGAAAATCGACATTATACCAAAATATAAGATTACGGAATTATTCTTAATGCACGGCCGTTATGCCGCCATGGATTTATGCCAACTTCAGTTCGTTAAAGAAGGTTAATTAACTTTAATATGTTAAACTAATGATTTGATTCATTTCGCTATCGATTGCTAAATGAGTATATACACGAAAATCGACTTTATACCTAAATATAAGATTACGGAATTCTTCCAATTGCACTGCCGTTATGCCGTTAAGGCTTTTTTAGACTTTAGTAAGAAAAAGAGGGATATTTAACCTAAATATGTTAAACTAATGATTTGAAGCATTTCGATATCGATTGCTAAATATGTATATAAAAGAAAATCGACTTTATACCTAAATACAAGATTACGGAATTCTTCCAAATGCACTGCCGTTATGCCGTTAAGGCTTCTGTAGACTTTCAAAAGATAAAGAAGGTTAATTAACTTAAATATGTTAAACTAATGATTTGAAGCATTTCGATATCGATTGCTAAATGAGTATATACAAGAAAATCGACTTTATACGTAAATATAAGATTACGGAATTATTCTAAATGCACTGCCTTTATGCCGCCATGGATTTATGCCAACTTCAGTTCGTTAAAGAATGTTTATTAACCTAAATATGTTAAACTAATGATTTGAAGCATTTCGATATCGATAGCTAAATGAGTATATACAAGAAAATCGACTTTATACCTAAATATAAGATTACGGAATTCTCCTAAATGCACTGGCGTTATGCCGTTAAGGCTTTGTGTAGACTTCAGTAAGCTAAAAAAAGTTTATTAACTTAAATATGTAAAACTAGTGATTTGAAGCATTTCGATATCGATTGCTAAATATGTATATACAAGAAAATCGACTTTATACCTAAATTTAAGATTACGGAATTCTCCTAAATGCACTGGCGTTATACCGTTAAGGCTTTGTGTAGACTTCAGTAAGCTAAAAAAAGTTTATTAACTTAAATATGTTAAACTAATGATTTGAAGCATTTCGACATCGATTGCTAAATGTGTATATACAAGAAACGTGACTTTATACCTAAACATAGGATAACGGAATTCTTCCAAATACACTGCCGCTATTCCGCCAAGGCTTTATGTCAACTTTAGCTCGTTAAAGAAGGTTTGTTAACTTAAATATGTTAAACTGATGATTTGAAGCATTTCGATATCGATTGTTAAATGAGTATATACAAGAAAATCGACTTTATACCTAAATATAGGATTACGGAATTCTTCCAAATGTACTGTCGTTATGCCACCATGGATTTATATCACCTTCAATACCTTAAGAAGATTAATCAACTTAAATATGTTAAACTAATGGTTTGAAGCATTTCGATATCGATTGCTAAATACGTAAATACAAGAAAATCGACTTTACGTCTAAATATAAGACTACGGAATTCTCCTAAATGCACTGCCGTTTTACCGTTAAGGCTTTGTGTAGACTTCAGTAAGCTAAAAAAAAGTTTATTAACTTAAATATGTTAAACTAATGATTTGAAGCATTTCGATATCGATTGCTTGTTGTGTAAATTTGAGAAAATCGACTTTATACCTAAATATAAGATTACGGAATTCTCCTAAATGCAATGCAGTTATACCGTTAAGGCTTTGTGTAGACTTCAGTAAGCCAAAAAAAATTTATTAACTTAAATATGTTAAACTAATGATTTGAAGCATTTCGATATCGATTGCTTATTGTGTAAATTTAAGAAAATCGACTTTATACCTAAATATAAGATTACGGAATTATTCTAAATGCACTGCCGTTATGACGCCATGGATTTATGCCAACTTCCGTTCGTTAAAAAAGGTTTATTAACTTAAACATGTTAAGCTAATGATTTGAAGCATTTTGATATCGATTGCTAAATGAGTATAAACAAGAAAATCGACTTTACACCTAAATATAAGATTACGGAATTCTTCCAAATGTACTGTCGTTATGCCACCATGGATTTATATCACCTTCAATACCTTAAGAAGATTAATCAACTTAAATATGTTAAACTAATGGTTTGAAGCATTTCGATATCGATTGCTAAATACGTAAATACAAGAAAATCGACTTTACGTCTAAATATAAGATTACGGAATTCTCCTAAATGCACTGCCGTTTTACCGTTAAGGCTTTGTGTAGACTTCAGTAAGCTAAAAAAAAGTTTATTAACTTAAATATGTTAAACTAATGATTTGAAGCATTTCGATATCGATTGCTTGTTGTGTAAATTTGAGAAAATCGACTTTATACCTAAATATAAGATTACGGAATTCTCCTAAATGCAATGCCGTTATACCGTTAAGGCTTTGTGTAGACTTCAGTAAGCCAAAAAAAATTTATTAACTTAAATATGTTAAACTAATGATTTGAAGCATTTCGATATCGATTGCTTATTGTGTAAATTTAAGAAAATCGACTTTATACCTAAATATAAGATTACGGAATTATTCTAAATGCACTGCCGTTATGACGCCATGGATTTATGCCAACTTCCGTTCGTTAAAAAAGGTTTATTAACTTAAATATGTTAAGCTAATGATTTGAAGCATTTTGATATCGATTGCTAAATGAGTATAAACAAGAAAATCGACTTTACACCTAAATATAAGATTACGGAATTCTTCCAAATGTACTGTCGTTATGCCACCATGGCTTTATATCACCTTCAATACCTTAAGAAGATTAATTAACTTAAATATGTTAAACTAAAAGTTTGAAGCATTTTGATATTGATTGCTAAATGCGTATATACAAGAAAATCGACAAATATAAGATTACGGAATTATTCTAAATGCACGGCCGTTATGCCGCCATGGATATATGCCAACTTCAGTTCGTTAAAGAATTTTAATTAACTTTAATATGTTAAACTAATGATTTGATTCATTTCGATATCGATTGCTAAATGAGTATATACAAGAGAATCGACTTTATACCTAAATATAAGATTACGGAATTCTTCCAAATGCACTGCCGTTATGCCGTTAAGGCTTTTGTAGACTTTAGTAAGATAAAGAGGGTTAATTAACTTAAATATGTTAAACTAATGATTTGAAGCATTTCGATATCGATTGCTAAATATGTATATACAAGAAAATCGACTTTATACCTAAATATAAGATTACGAAATTCTTCCAAATGCACTGCCGTTATGCCGTTAAGGCCTTTGTAGACTTTAGTAAGATAAAGAGAGTTAATTAACTTAAATATGTTAAACTAATGATTTGAAGCATTTCGATATCGATTGCTAAATAGTATATACAAGAAAATCGACTTTATACCTAAATATAAGATTACGGAATTCTTCCAAATGCACTGCCGTTATGCCGTTAAGGCTTTTGTAGACTTTAATAAGATAAAGAGGGTTAATTAACTTAAATATGTTAAACTAATGATTTGAAGCATTTCGATATCGATTGCTAAATGAGTATATACAAGAAAATCGACTTTATACCTAAATATAAGATTACGGAATTATTCTAAATGCACTGCCGTTATGCCGCTATGGATTTATGCCAACTTCAGTTCATAGAAGGGTTTATTAACCCAAATATGTTAAACTAATGATTTGGAGCATGTCGATATCGATAGCTAAATGAGTAAATACAAGAAAATCGACTTTATACCTAAATATAAGATTACCTAATTCTTCCAAATGCACTGCCGTTATGCCGTTAAGGCTTTTGTAGACTTTAATAAGATAAAGAGGGTTAATTAACTTAAATATGTTAAACTAATGATTTGAAGCATTTCGATATCGATTGCTAAATGAGTATATACAAGGTAATCGACTTTATACCTAAATATAAGATTACGGAATTATTCTAAATGCACTGCCGTTATGCCGCTATGGATTTATGCCAACTTCAGTTCGTTAAAGAAGGTTTATTAACCCAAATATGTTAAACTAATGATTTGGAGCATGTCGATATCGATAGCTAAATGAGTATATACAAGAAAATCGACTTTATACCTAAATATAAGATTACCTAATTCTTCCAAATGCACTGCCGTTATGCCGTTAAGGCTTTTGTAGACTTTAATAAGATAAAGAGGGTTAATTAACTTAAATATGTTAAACTAATGATTTGAAGCATTTCGATATCGATTGCTAAATATGTATATACAAGGTAATCGACTTTATACCTAAATATAAGATTACGGAATTATTCTAAATGCACTGCCGTTATGCCGCCATGGATATATGCCAACTTCAGTTCGTTAAAGAATTTTAATTAACTTTAATATGTTAAACTAATGATTTGATTCATTTCGATATCGATTGCTAAATGAGTATATACAAGAGAATCGACTTTATACCTAAATATAAGATTACGGAATTCTTCCAAATGCACTGCCGTTATGCCGGTAAGGCTTTTGTAGACTTTAGTAAGATAAAGAGGGTTAATTAACTTAAATATGTTAAACTAATGATTTGAAGCATTTCGATATCGATTGCTAAATATGTATATACAAGAAAATCGACTTTATACCTAAATATAAGATTACGAAATTCTTCCAAATGCACTGCCGTTATGCCGTTAAGGCTTCTGTAGACTTTAATAAGATAAAGAGGGTTAATTAACTTAAATATGTTAAACTAATGATTTGAAGCATTTCGATATCGATTGCTAAATGAGTATATACAAGAAAATCGACTTTATACGTAAATATAAGATTACGGAATTATTCTAAATGCACTGCCGTTATGCCGCCATGGATTTATGCCAACTTCAGTTCGTTAAAGAAGGTTTATTAACCTAAATATGTTAAACTAATGATTTGAAGCACGTCGATATCGATAGCTAAATGAGTATATACAAGAAAATCGATTTTATACCTAAATATAAGATTACGGAATTCTCCTAAATGCACTGGCGTTATGCCGTTAAGGCTTTGTATAGACCTCAGTAAGCTAAAAAAAGTTTATTAACTTAAATATGTAAAACTAATGATTTGAAGCATTTCGATATCGATTGCTAAATTTGTATATACAAGAAAATCGACTTTATACCTAAATATAAGATTATGGAATTCTCCTAAATGCACTGGCGTTATACCGTTAAGGCTTTGTGTAGACTTCAGTAAGCTAAAAAAAGTTTATTAACTTAAATATGTAAAACTAATGATTTGAAGCATTTCGATATCGATTGCTAAATGCGTATATACAAGAAAATCGACATTATACCTAAATATAAGATTACGGAATTCTTCCAAATACACTGCCGTTATGCCGTTAAGGCTTCTGTAGACTTTAATAAGATAAAGAGGGTTAATTAACTTAAATATGTTAAACTAATGATTTGAAGCATTTCGATATCGATTGCTAAATGAGTATATACAAGAGAATCCACTTTATACCTAGATATAAGATTACGGAATTCTTCCAAATGCACTGCCGTTATGCCGTTAAGGCTTTTGTAGACTTTAGTAAGATAAAGAGGGTTAATTAACTTAAATATGTTAAACTAATGATTTGAAGCATTTCGATATCGATTGCTAAATGAGTATATACAAGAAAATCGACTTTATACCTAAATATAAGATTACGGAATTCTTCCAAATGCACTGCCGTTTCCGCCAAGGCTTTATGTCAACTTTAGTTCGTTAAAGTAGGTTTGTTTACTTAAATATGTTAAACTAATGATTTGAAGCATTTCGATATCGATTGTTAAATGAGTATATACAAGAAAATCGACTTTATACCTAATTATAGGATTACGGAATTCTTCTTAATGTACTGTCGTTATGCCACCATGGCTTTATATCACCTTCAATACGTGAAGAAGATTAATTAACTTAAATATGTTAAACTAATGGTTTGAAGCATTTCGATATCGATTGCTAAATATGTAGATACAAGAAAATCGACTTTACATCTAAATATAAGATTACGGAATTCTCCTAAATGCACTGCCGTTATACCGTTATGGCTTTATGTTAACTTCAGTTCCTTAAAGAAGGTTTATTAACTTAGATATGTTACGCCAGTTATTTGAAGCATTTCGAAATCGATTGCTTAATGCATATATACAAGAAAATCGACTTTATACCTAAATATAAGAGTACGGAATTCTTCCAAATGTACTGTCGTTATGCCGCCATGGCTTTATATCAACTTCAGTATGTTAAAGAAGGTTAGTTAACTTAAGTGTGTTAAACTAATGATTTGAGGCATTTCGATATCGATTACTAAATGTGTATATACAACAAAATCGACTTTATAACTAAATATAAGATTACGAAATTCTCCCAAATGCACTGCCGTTATACCGTTATGGCTTTATGTAAACTTCAATAAGATAAAGAAGGTTAATTAACTTAAATATGTTAAACTAATGATCTGAAGCATTTCGATATCGATTGCTAAATGAGTATATACAAGAAAATCGACTTTATACCTAAATATAAGATTACGGAATTACTCTAAATGCACTGCCGCTATGCCGCCATGGCTTTATGTTAACTTCTGTGCGTTAAAGAAGCTTTATTTTCTTAAATATGTTAAACTACTGATTTGAAGCATTTCGATATCGATTGCTAAATGTGTATATACAAGAAATTCGACTTTATACCTAAATATAAGATTCCGGCATTCTTCCAAATGCACTGCCGTTATGCCGTTAAGGCTTTTGTAGACTTTAGTAAGATAAAGAAGGTTAATTAACTTAAATATGTTAAACTAATGATTTGAAGCATTTCGATATCGATTGCTAAATGCGTATATACAAGAAAATCGACTTTATACCTAAATATAAGATTACGTAATTCTTCCAAATGCACTGCCGTTATGCCGTTGAAGCTATTGTAGACTTTAATAAGATAAAGAGGGTTAATTAATTTGAATATGTTAAACTAATGGTTTGAAGCATTTCGATGTCGATTGCTAAATTTGTATATAGAAGAAAATCGACTTTATACCTAAATATAAGATAACGGAGTTCTTCTCAATGCACTGCCGTTATGCATTTATGGCTTTATGTTAACTTCAGTTCGTTAAAGAAGGTTTATTAACTTAAATATTTTAACCAGTTATTTGAAGCATTTCAATATGGATTGCTAAATGCATATATACAAGAAAATCGACTTTATACCTAAATATAAGATAACGGAGTTCTTCTCAATGCACTGCCGTTATGCATTTATGGCTTTATGTTAACTTCAGTTCGTTAAAGAAGGTTTATTAACTTAAATATTTTAACCAGTTATTTGCAGCATTTCGACATGGATTGCTAAATGCATATATACATGAAAATCGATTTATACCTAAATATAAGATTACAGAATTCTCCTAAATGCACTGCCGTTATACCGTTAAGGCTTTTTGTAGACTTCAGTAAAGTCGATTTTCTTGTATATACATATGCATTAAGCAATCGATATCGAAATGCTTCAAATAACTGGTCTAACATATTTAAGATAATAAACCTTCTTTAACGAACTGAAGTTAACATAAAGCCATTTCGGCATAACGGCAGTGCATGTAGAAGATTTCCGTAATCTTATATTAGGTATAAAGTCGATTTTCTTGTATATACACATTTAGCTATCGATATCGAAATGCTTCAAATCATTAGTCTAACATATTGAAGTTAATAAACCTTCTTTAACGAACTGAAGTTGGCATTAAGCCATGGCGGCATAACAGCAGTGCATTTAGAAGAATTCCGTAATCTTATATTTAGGTATAAAGTCGATTTTCTTGTATATACACATTTAGCAATCGAAATCGAAATGCTTCAAATCATTAGTTTAACATATTTAAGTTAATTAGCCCTCTTTATCTTACTAAAGTCTACAAAAGCCTTAACGGCATAACGGCAGTGCATTTGGAAGAATGCCGTAATCTTATATTTAGGTATAAAGTCGATTTTCTTGTATATACATATGCATTAAGCAATCGATATCGAAATGCATCAAATAACTGGTCTAACATATTTAAGATAATAAACCCTGTTTAACGAACTGAAGTTAACATAAAGCCATAACGGCATAACGGCAGTGCATTTAGAAGAAATCCGTTATCATATGTTTAGGTATAAAGTCGATTTTCTTGTATATACACATTTAGCAAGGGATACCGAAATGCTTCAAATCATTAGTTTAACATATTTAAGTTAATAAACCTTCTTTAACGAACTGAAGTTGGCATAAAGCCATGGCGGCATAACAGCAGTGCATTTAGAAGAATTCCGTAATCTTATATTTAGGTATAAAGTCGATTTACTTCTATATACACATTTGGCAATCGATATCGAAATGATTCAAATCATTAGTTTAACATATTTAAGTTAATTAACCTTCTTTTTCTTACTGAAGTTCACATAATGCCATAACGGTATAACGGCAGCGCATTTGGAAGAATTCCGTAATCTTATATTTAGGTATAAATTCGATTTTCTTGTGTACACACATTTAGCAATCGATATCGAAATGCTTCAAATCCATAGTATAATATGTTTAAGTTAATTAACCTTCTTTAACGTATTGAAGTTGATATAAAGCCATGACGGCATAACGGCAGTGCATTTAGAAGAATTCCGTAATATTATATTTAGGTATAAACTCGAATGTTTGTATGTACACATTTAGCATTCGATATCGAAATGCCTCAAATCGTTAGTTTAACATATTTAATTTAATTAACCTTCTTTATCTTATTGAAGTTTACATAAAGCCATAACGGTATAACGGCAGTGCATTTGGAAGAATTTCGTAGTTTTATATTTAGGTATAAAGTCGATTTTTTTGTATATACACACCCAGCAATCGATATCGAGATGCTTTAACTCAATAGTTTATTATATTTAAGTTAATTAACCATCTTTATCTTACTTAAGTCTACAAATGCCTTAGCGGCATAACGGCAGTGCATTTGGAAGAATTCCGTAATATAATTTTTAGGTATAAAATCGATTTTGTTGTAAATACACATTTAGCAATCGATATCGAAATGCTTCAAATCATTAGTTTAACATATTTAAGTTAATTAACCCTCTCTATCTTAATGAAGTCTACAAAAGCCTTAACGGCATAACGGCAGTGCATTTGGAAGAATTAATTAATATTATATTTAGGTATAAAGTCGGTTTTATTGTATATACTCATTTAGCAATCGAAATCGAAATGCTTCAAATCATCAGTTTAACATATTTAGATTGATTAACCTTCTTTAACGTATTGAAGTTGATATAAAGCCATTGCGGCGTAACGACATTACATTTGGAAGAATTCCGTAATCTTATATTTAGGTATAAAGTTGATTTTCTTGTATATACATATGCATTAACCAATCGATATCGAAATGCTTCAAATCATTAGTTTAACATATTTAAGTTAATAAACTGTCTTTAACGCACTGAAGTTAACATAAAGCCATGTCGGCATAACGGCAGTGCATGTAGAAAAGTTCAGTAATTTTATACTTAGGTATAAAGTCGATTTTGTTCTATATACTCAAATGCTTCAAATCATTCTTCTTTACTGGCGTAGACACCGCTTACGCGATTATAGCCGAGTCAACAACAGCGCGCCAGTCGTTTCTTCTCTTCGCTACGTGGCGCCAATTGGATATTCCAAGCGAGGCCAGGTCCTTCTCCACTTGGTCCTTCCAACGGAGTGGAGGTCTTCCCCTTCCTCTGCTTCCGGCGGCGGGTACTGCGTCGAATACTTTCAGAGCTGGAGTGTTTTCATCCATCCGGACAACATGACCTAGCCAGCGTAGCCGCTGTCTTTTAATGCGCTGAACTATGTCAATGTCGTCGTATATCTCGTACAGCTCATCGTTCCATCGAATGCGATATTCGGCGTGGCCAACGCGCAAAGGACCATAAATCTTTCGCAGAACCTTTCTCTCAAAAACTCTTAAGTTCGACTCATCGGTTGTTGTCATCGTCCAGGCCTCTGCACCGTATAGCAGGACGGGAATTATGAGTGACTTATCGAGTCTGGTTTTTGTTTGTCGAGAGAGGACTTTGCTTCTCAATTGCCTACTTAGTCCGAAGTAGCACCTGTTGGCAAGAGTTATCCTGCGTTGGATTTCCAGGCTGACATTGTTGGTGGTGTTTACGCTGGTTCCAAGATAGACGAAATTATCTACAACTTCAAAGTTATGACTGTCAACAGTGACGTGAGTGCCAAGTCGCGAGTGCGATGACTGTTTGTTTGATGACAGGAGATATTTCGTCTTGCCCTCGTTCACTACCAGACCCATTTCTTTTGCTTCCTTGTCCAGTCTGGAGAAAGCAGAACTAACGGCGCGGGTGTTGAGGCCGATGATATCAATATCATCGGCATACGCCAGCAGTTGTACACTCTTATAGAAGATGGTACCTTCTCTGTTGAGTTCTGCACCTCGAACTATTTTCTCCAGAAGCAGGTTGAAAAAGTCGCACGATAAGGAATCGCCTTGTCTGAAACCTCGTTTGGCTCGGAGAGGTCCTTCCCGATCCTGACGGAGCTTTTCGTGTTGCTCAACGTCAGTTTACACAGCCGTATTAGTTTTGCGGGGATACCAAATTCAGACATCGCGGCATAAAGGCAGCTCCATTTCGTGCTGTCGAAAGCAGCTTTGAAATCGACGAAGAGGTGGTGTGTGTCGACTCTCCTTTCACGGGTCTTTTCCAAGATTTGGCGCATCGTGAATATCTGGTCGGTTGTTGATTTACCAGGTCTAAAGCCACACTGATAAGGTCCAATCAGTTTGTTGACGGTGCGCTTTAATCTTTCACATAATACGCTCGACAGAACCTTATATGCGATGTTGAGGAGGCTAATCCCACGGTAGTGTGCGCAGATTGTGGGGTCTCCTTTTTTGTGGATTGGGCATAGCACACTTAAATTCCAATCGTTGGGCATACTTTCGTCCGACCATGTTTTGCAAAGAAGCTGATGCATGCACCCTATCAGCTCTTCGCCACCGTGTTTGAATAGCTCGGCCGGCAATCCATCGGCCCCTTCCGCTTTGTTGTTTTTCAGGCGGGCAATTGCTGTTCGAACTTCTTCATGGTCGGGCAATGGAACGTCTGCTCCATCGTCATCTATTGGGGAATCGGATTCGCTTTCTCCTGGTGTTGTGCGTTCACTGCCATTCAGCAGGCTGGAGAAGTGTTCCCTCCATAATTTAAGTATGCTCTGGGCATCGGTAACTAGATCACCTTTGCGGGTTCTACAAGAGTATGCTCCGGTCTTGAAACCTTCTGTAAGCCGCCGCATCTTTTCGTAGAATTTTCGAGCATTACCCCTGTCGGCCAGCTTATCAAGCTCTTCGTACTCACGCATTTCGGCCTCTTTCTTTTTCTGTCTACAAATGCGTCTCGCTTCCCTCTTCAACTCTCGGTATCTATCCCATCCCGCACGTGTTGTGGTCGATCGTAACGTTGCGAGGTAGGCAGCCTGTTTTCTCTCCGCTGCGACACGGCACTCCTCGTCGTACCAGCTGTTCTTTTGCACTTTCCGAAAACCAATGGTTTCGGTTGCAGCTGTACGTAAGGAGTTTGAAATGCCGTCCCACAGTTCCCTTATACCGAGTTGTTGACGAGTGCTCTCAGAGAGCAGGAGTGCAAGCCGAGTAGAAAGACATTCGGCTGTCTCTTGTGATTGCAGCTTCTCGATGTCGAACCATCCTTGTGTTTGTTGGCGTGCGTTTTTTGCCGCACAGAGGCGGGTGCGAATTTTGGCTGCAACAATATAGTGGTCCGAGTCGATGTTAGGACCTCGGAGCGCACGCACATCTAAAACACTGGAGACGTGTCTTCCGTCTATCACAACATGATCGATCTGGTTGGTGGTTTTTCGATCTGGAGACAGCCAGGTAGCTTGATGTATCTTCTTATGCTGGAATCTAGTACTACAGATAACCATATTTCGGGCCCCGGCGAAGTCGATCAGCCTCAGCCCATTTGGGAATGTTTCCGCGTGGAGGCTGAATTTACCGACCGTAGTGCCAAAGATACCTTCTTTGCCCACCCTGGCATTGAAGTCGCCAAGCACGATTTTGACATCGTGGCGGGGGCATCTCTCATAAGTGCGCTCCAAGCACTCATAAAAGGCATCTCTGGTCACATCGTCCTTCTCTTCCGTCGGGGCGTGGGCGCAAATCAGCGATATGTTGAAGAACCTCGCTTTGATACGGATTGTGGCTAGACGTTCATTCTCCGGAGTGAATGATAGTACTCGGCGACGGAGTCTCTCTCCCACCACGAATCCAACACCAAACTTGCGCTCCTTTATATGTCCACTGTAGTAAATGTCACAAGGACCTACTCGTCTCTGTCCTTGTCCCGTCCATCGCATTTCTTGGACGGCGGTGATGTCAGCCTTTATCTTTACGAGGACATCTACCAGCTGGGCAGCGGCACCTTCCCAATTAAGGGACCGGACATTCCAGGTGCATGCCCTCAAATCATAGTCCTTATTTCGTTTGCCATGGTCGTCATCAAAAGGGGGGGCTCTCATCCGAGGCTGTTTTTTTCCTTTCATTGGGGGTGTTTTTTTACGTGGCGGGTCCCAAACCCAGCGCACAACCCTATGCAGGGGTTTTTCGCCTCCTCACTTTAGCTCGCCTTCAAACGGATGTTCTTAGGCTACCCAGAGGATACTTGGTCAAAGACCGGAAGTCGTGAGCTGCTTGAGTCATATGTAAAAGAATCGTTTCTGGCCACTCCCAAGTGAATGGCGATCAGAGAACTTTCCTCACTTGCGTGAACTTCTACACATGACCCCATCCTCCAAAGAATTAGAAGAATTACATAATCTTATATTTAGGTATAAAGTCCATTTTGTTGTATATATACATTTAGCAATCGATATCGAAATGCTTCAAATCATTAGTTTAACATATTTAAGCTAATTAAACCTCTTTATCTTACTGAAGTTTACAAAAGCCTTAGCGGCATAACGGCAGTGCATTCCGAAGAATTCCGTTATCATATATTTAGATATAAAGTCGATTTTCTTGTATATACACATTTAGCAATCGATATCGAAATGGCTCAAATCATTAGTTTAACGTATTAAGTTAATAAACATTTTCTAGCATACTGAAGTCTACATAAAGATATAAAGTCGATTTTCTTGTATATATGCATTAAGCAATCGATTTCGAAATGCTTCTAATAACTGGTGTAACATATCTAAGTTAATAAACCTTCTTTAACGAACTGAAGTTAACATAAAGCCATAACGGTAAACGGCAGTGCATTTAGAAGAATTCTGTAATCTTATATTTAGGTAGAAAGTCGATTTTCTTGTATATATGCATTAAGCAATCGATTTCGAAATGCTTCAAATAACTAGTGTAACATATCTAAGTTAATAAAACTTCTTAAACGAACTAAAGTTAACACAAAGCCATGGCGGCATAACGGCAGTGCATTTAGAAGAATTCCGTAATCTTATATTTAGGTATAAAGTCGATTTTCTTGTATATCACATTTAGCAATCGATATCGAAATGGCTCAAATCATTAGTTTAACATATTTAAGTTAATTAACCCCCTTTATCTTACTGAAGTCTACAAACGTCTTAACGGCATAACGGCAGTGCATGAAGAAGATTTCCGTTTTCATAGATTTAGGTATAAAGTCGATTTTCTTGTATATACACACTTAGCAATCGATATCGAAATGCCTTAAATCATTAGTTTAACATATTTAAGTTAATTAACCCTCTTTATCTCACTGAAGTCTACAAACGCCTTAACGGCATAACGGCAAAGCATTCAGAAGAATTACGTAATCTTATATTTAGTTATAAAGTCGATTTTCTTTTATATACTCATTTAGCAATCGATATCGAAATGCTTCAAATCATTAGTTTAACATATTTAAGTTAATTAACCCTCTTTATCTTACGGAAGTCTACAAACGCCTTAACGGCATAACGGCAAAGCAATTAGAAGAATTACATAATCTTATAGTTAGGTATAAAGTCGATTTTGTTGTATATACACATTTAGCAATCGATTTCGAAATGCTTCAAATCATTAGTTTAACATATTTAAGATAACTAACCCTCTTTATCTTACTGAAGTCTACAAAAGCCTTAGCGGCATAACGGCAGTGCATTCAGAAGAGTTCCGTAATCTTATATTTAGGTATAAAGTCGATTTTCTTGTATATACACATTTAGCAATCGATATCGAAATGCCTCAAATCATTAGTTTAACCTATCTAAGTTAATTAACCCTCTTTATCTTACTGAAGTCTACAAACATCTTAACGGCATATAGGCAAAGCATTTAGAAGAATTCCGTAATCTTATATTTAGGTATAAAGTCCATTTTCTTGTAAATACTCATTTAGCAATCGAAAACAAAATGCTTCAAATCATTAGTTTAACATATTTAAGTTAAAAAACCTACTTTTACGCACTGAAGTTAACACAAAGCCATGGCGGCATAACGGCAGTGCATGTAGAAGAATTCCGTTATCATATATTTAGGTATAAAGTCGATTTTCTTGTATATACTCATTTAGCAATCGATATCGAAATGCATCAAGTCACTAGTGTAACATATCTAAGTTAATAAACCTTCTTAAACGAACTGAAGTTAACATAAAGCCATAACGGCAGTGCATTTGGAAGAATTCTGTAATCTTATATTTAGGTATAAAGTCAATTTTGTTGTGTATATGCATTTAGCAATCGATTTCGAAAATCTTCAAATCATAAGTTTAACATATTTAAGTTAATTAACCTTTTTTAACGTATTGAAGTTGATATAAAGCCATGGCGGCATAACGGCAGTGCATTTAGAAAAATTCCGTAAGCTTATATTTAGGTATAAAGTCGATTTTGTTGTATATACACATTTAGCAATCGATTTCGAAATGCTTCAAATCATTAGTTTAACATATTTAAGATAACTAACCCTCTTTATCTTACTGAAGTCTACAAAAGCCTTAGCGGCATAACGGCAGTGCATTCAGAAGAGTTCCGTAATCTTATATTTAGGTATAAAGTCGATTTTCTTGTATATACACATTTAGCAATCGATATCGAAATGCCTCAAATCATTAGTTTAACCTATTTAAGTTAATTAACCCTCTTTATCTTACTGAAGTCTACAAACATCTTAACGGCATATAGGCAAAGCATTTAGAAGAATTCCGTAATCTTATATTTAGGTATAAAGTCCATTTTCTTGTAAATACTCATTTAGCAATCGAAAACAAAATGCTTCAAATCATTAGTTTAACATATTGAAGTTAAAAAACCTACTTTTACGCACTGAAGTTAACACAAAGCCATGGCGGCATAACGGCAGTGCATTTAGAAGAATTCCGTTAACTTATATTTAGGTAGAAAGTCGATTTTCTTGTATATATGCTTTAAGCAATCGATTTCGAAATGCTTCAAGTAACTAGTGTAACATATCTAAGGTTATAAACCCTCTAAAACGAACTGAAGTTAACATAAAGCCATAACGGCAGTGCATTTGGAAGAATTCTGTAATCTTATATTTAGGTATAAAGTCAATTTTGTTGTGTATATGCATTTAGCAATCGATTTCGAAAATCTTCAAATCATAAGTTTAACATATTTAAGTTAATTAACCTTTTTTAACGTATTGAAGTTGATATAAAGCCATGGCGGCATAACGGCAGTGCATGAAGAAGAATTCCGTAAGCTTATATTTAGGTATAAAGTCGATTTTGTTGTATATACACATTTAGCAATCGATATCTAAATTCTTCAAATCATTAGTTTAACATATTTAAGTTAATTAACCTTTTTTAACGTATTGAAGTTGATGTAAAGCCATGGTGGCATAACGACAGTACATTTGGAAGAATTCCGTAATCTTTTATTTAGGTATAAAGTCGATTTTCTTGTATATATGCATTAAGCAATCGATATCGAAATGCTTCAAATAACTCGTTTAACATATTTAATTTAATAAACCTTCTTTACCTAACTGAAGTTAACATAAAACCATAACGGTATAACGGCAGTGCATTTGGAAGAATTCCGTAATCTTATATTTAGGTATTAAGTCGATTTTCTTGTGTATACACATTTAGCAATCGATATCGAAATGCTTCAAATAACTGGTTTAACATATGTATTTAAGTTATTTAGCCTACTTTATCTTACTGACGTTCACATAAAGGCTTAACTGTATACCGGTAGTGCATTTAGAAGAATTCCGTTATCATATATTTAGGTATAAAGTCGATTTTCTTGTATATACTCATCTAGCAATCGATATCGAAATGCATCAAGTCACTAGTGTAACATATCTAAGTTAATAAACCTTCTTAAACGAACTGAAGTTAACATAAAGCCATAACGGTATAACGGCAGTGCATTTGGAAGAATTCCGTAATCTTATATTTAGGTATTAAGTCGATTTTCTTGTATATATGCATTAAGCAAACGATATCGAAATGCTTCAAATAACTGGTTTAACATATTTAAGTTAATAAACCTTCTTAAACGAACTGAAGTTAACATAAAGCCATAACGGTATAACGGCAGTGCATTTGGAAGAATTCCGTAATCTTATATTTAGGTATTAAGTCGATTTTCTTGTATATATGCATTAAGCAAACGATATCGAAATGCTTCAAATAACTGGTTTAACATATTTAAGTTAATAAAGCTTCTTTAACGCACTGAAGTTAACATAAAGCCATGGCGGCATAACGGCAGTGCATTTAGAAGAATTCCGTAAGCATATATTTAGGTATAAAGTCGATTTTCTTGTATATATGCATTAAGCAATCGATTTCGAAATGCTTAAAATAACTAGTGTAACATATCTAAGTTAATAAACTTTCTTAAACGAACTGAAGTTAACATAAAGCCATAACGGCATAACGGCAGTGCATTTAGAAGAATTCCGTATTCTTATATTTAGGTAGAAAGTCGATTTTCTTGTATATAGGCATTAAGCAATCAATTTCGAAATGCTTCAAATAACTAGTGTATCATATCTAAGTTAATAAACCTTCTTAAACGAACTGAAGTTAACATTAAGTCATAACGGCATAACTGCAGTGCATTTGGAAGGATTCCGTAACCTTATATTTAGGTATAAAGTCGATTTTGTTGTGTATATGCATTTAGCAATCGATTTCGAAAATCTTCAAATCATTAGTTTAACATATTTAAGTTAATAAAGCTTCTTTAACGCATTGAAGTTAACACAAAGCCATGGCGACATAACGGCAGTTCATGTAGAAGAATTCCGTAATCTTATATTTAGGTAGAAAGTCGATTTTCTTCTATATACATATATACATATATCGGAATGCCTCAAATCATTAGGTTATCTTATTTAAGTTAATTAACCTTTTTTAACGTATTGAAGTTGATATAAAGCCATAACGGTATAACGGCAGTGCATTTTGAAGAATTCCGTAATCTTATATTTAGGTATAAAATCGATTTTGATGTATATACACATTTAACAATCGATATCGAAATGCTTCAAATAACTGGTTTAACATAGGTATTTAAGTTATTTAGCCTACTTTATCTTACTGACGTTTACATAGAGGCTTAACTGTATACCGGTAGTGCATTTAGAAGAATTCCGTAGTCTTATATTTAGGTATAAAATCGATTTTCTTGTATATACAGATTTAGCGATCGATATCAAAAAGCTTCAAATAACTGGTTTAACATATTAAAGTTAATAAACCTTCATTAACGAACTGAAGTTAACATAAAGGCTTAACGGTATAACGGCAGTGCATTTAGAAGAATTCCGTAATCTTATGTTTTGGTATAAAGTCGATTTTCTTGATTACACCCATTTTACAATCGATATCGAAATGCTACAAATCATTATTTTAACATATCTAAGTTAATAAGGCTTCTTTAACGCACTGAAGTTAACATAAAGCCATGGTGGCATAACGGCAGTGCATGTAAAAGGATTCCGTAATCTTATGTTTAGGCACGAATTCGATTTTCTTGTATATACACATTTAGCAAGCGATATCGAAATGCTTCAAATCATTAGTTTAACATATTTAAGATAACTAACCCTCTTTATCTTACTGAAGTCTACAAAAGCCTTAGCGGCATAACGGCAGTGCATTCAGAAGAGTTCCGTAATCTTATATTTAGGTATAAAGTCGATTTTCTTGTATATACACATTTAGCAATCGATATCGAAATGCCTCAAATCATTAGTTTAACCTATTTAAGTTAATTAACCCTCTTTATCTTACTGAAGTCTACAAACATCTTAACGGCATATAGGCAAAGCATTTAGAAGAATTCCGTAATCTTATATTTAGGTATAAAGTCCATTTTCTTGTAAATACTCATTTAGCAATCGAAAACAAAATGCTTCAAATCATTAGTTTAACATATTGAAGTTAAAAAACCTACTTTTACGCACTGAAGTTAACACAAAGCCATGGCGGCATAACGGCAGTGCATTTAGAAGAATTCCGTTAACTTATATTTAGGTAGAAAGTCGATTTTCTTGTATATATGCTTTAAGCAATCGATTTCGAAATGCTTCAAGTAACTAGTGTAACATATCTAAGGTTATAAACCCTCTAAAACGAACTGAAGTTAACATAAAGCCATAACGGCAGTGCATTTGGAAGAATTCTGTAATCTTATATTTAGGTATAAAGTCAATTTTGTTGTGTATATGCATTTAGCAATCGATTTCGAAAATCTTCAAATCATAAGTTTAACATATTTAAGTTAATTAACCTTTTTTAACGTATTGAAGTTGATATAAAGCCATGGCGGCATAACGGCAGTGCATGAAGAAGAATTCCGTAAGCTTATATTTAGGTATAAAGTCGATTTTGTTGTATATACACATTTAGCAATCGATATCTAAATTCTTCAAATCATTAGTTTAACATATTTAAGTTAATTAACCTTTTTTAACGTATTGAAGTTGATGTAAAGCCATAACGGCATAACGGCAGTGCATTTAGAAGAATTCCGTAATCTTATATTTAGGTAGAAAGTCGATTTTCTTGTATATAGGCATTAAGCAATCAATTTCGAAATGCTTCAAATAACTAGTTATCATATTTAAGTTAATAAACCTTCTTAAACGAACTGAAGTTAACATAAAGCCATAACGGCATAACGGCAGTGCATTTGGAAGAATTCCGTAACCTTATATTTAGGTATAAAGTCGATTTTCTTGTATATATGCATTATAGCAATCGATATCGAAATGCTTCAAATCATTAGTTTAACATATTTAAGTTAATAAACTTCTTTAACGCATTGAAGTTAACATAAAGCCATGGCGGCATAACGGCAGTGCATTTAGAAGAATTCCGTAATCTTATATTTAGGTATAAAGTCGATTTTCTTGTATATACATTAACAATCGATATCGAAATGCTTCAAATAACTAGGTTAACATTATTTAAGTTAATTAACCTTCTTTAACGTACTGAAGTTACATAAAGCCATAACGGTATAACGGCAGTGCATTTAGAAGAATTCCGTATCTTATATTTAGGTATAAAATCGATTTTCTTGTATATAGCATTTAGCAATCGATATCGAAATGCTTCAAATAACTGGTTTAACATATTTAAGTTAATAAACCTTCTTAACGAACTGAAGTTAACATAAAGGCTTAACGGTATAACGGCAGTGCATTTAGAAGAATTCCGTAATCTTATATTTAGGTATAAAGTCGATTTTCTTGTATATACATTTAGCAATCGATATCGAAAATGCTTCAAATCATTAGTTTAACATATTTAAGTTAATAAAGCTTCTTTAACGCACTGAAGTTAACATAAAGCCATGGCGCATAACGGCAGTGCATGTAGAAGAATTCCGTAATCTTATGTTTAGGTAGAAAGTCGATTTTCTTGTATATACACCATTTACAATCGATATCGAAATGCTCAAATCATTAGGTTTAACATATTTAAGTTAATATAACTTCTTTAACGTACTGAAGTTAACATAAAGCCATAACGGCATAACGGCAGTGCATTTAGAAGAATTCCGTAATCTTATATTTAGGTATAAAATCGATTTTCTTGTATATACACATTTAGCAATCGATATCGAAATGCTTCAGTCATTAGTTCAATATATTTAAGTTAATTAACCTTCTTTACCTTACTGAAGTTTACATGAAGCCTTAACGGTATAACGGCAGTGCATTTAGAAGAATTTCTTAATCTTATATTTGGGTATAAAGTCGATTTTCTTGTATATACACATTTAGCAATCGATATCGAAATGCTTCAAATCATAAGTTTAACATATTTAAGTTAAACAACCTTTTTTCACGTACTGACGTTTATATAAAGCCATAACGGCAGTGCATTTAGAAGAATTTCTTAATCTTATATTTATGTATAAAGTCGATTTTCTGTATATACACATTTAGCAATCGATATTGAAATGCTTCAAATCAGTAGTTTTACATTTTCAAGTTATTTATAATGAACCTTCTTTAACGCACTGAAGTCTACATAAAGCCATAACGGTATAACTGCAGTGCATTTAGAAAAATTCCGTAATCTTATATTTAGGTATAAAGTCGATTTTCTTGTATTTACATATTTAGCAATCGATATCGAAATGTTTCAAATCATTAGTTTAACATATTTAAGTTAATTAACCATCTTTAACGTATTGAAGGTGATATAAAGCCATGGCGGCATAACGAGAGTACATTTGGAAGAATTCCGTAATCTTATATTTAGGTATAAAGTCGATTTTCTTGTAAATATACATTAAGCAATCGATTTTGAAATGCTTCAAATTATTAGTCTAACATATTTAAGTTAACAAACCTTCTTTAACGAACTAAAGTTGACATAAAGCCTTGGCGGAATAACGGCAGTGCATTTGGAAGAATTCCGTTATCCTATGTTAAGGTATAAAAACAAGTTTCTTGTATTAGCACATTTAGCAATCGATATCAAAATGCTTCAAATGATTAGTTTAACATATTTAAGTTAATAAACCTTCTTTAACGAACTGAAGTTAACATAAAGCCATAACGGCATAACGGCAGTGCATTTAGAAGAATTGCGTTATCTTATACTTAGGTATAAAGTCGATTTTGTTGTATATACACATTTAGCAGTCGATATCGAAATGCTTCAAGTCATTAGTTTAACATATTTAAGTAAACTAACCTTCTTTATATTACTAAAGTTTACATAAAGCCTAAACAGTATAACGGCAATGCATTTGAAAGAATTCCGTAATATTATATTTAGGTAAAAAGCCAATTTTGTTGTATATACAATCGATATCGAAAAGCTTCAAATCATTAGTTCAATATATTTAAGTAAATTACTCTTCTTTACATTACTAAAGTTTACATAAAGCCTTAACGGTATAACGGCAGTGTATTTCGATGAATTCCGTAATCTTATATTTATGTATAAAGTCGATTTTCTGTATATACACATTTAGCAATCGATATCGAAATGCTTCAAATCATAAGTTTAACATATTTAAGTTAATAAACCCTCTTTAACGAACTGAAGTTGGCATAAAGCCATGGCGGCATAACGGTGGTGCATGTAGAAGAATTCCATAATCTTATATTTAGGTTATAGTCTATTTTCATGTATTTACACATCTGGGAATCGATATCGAGATGCTTCAAATAATAACTTTAACATATTTAAGTTAAACAACCCTTTTTAACGTACTGACGTTTATATAAAGCCATAACGGCAGTGTATTTGGATGAATTCCGTAATCTTATATTTATGTATAAAGTCGATTTTCTGTATATACACATTTAGCAATCGATATCGAAATGCTTCAAATCATTAGTTTTACATTTTCAAGTTATTTATAATAAACCTTCTTTAACGCACTGAAGTCTACATAAAGCCTTAACGGTATAACGGCAGCGCATTTCGAATAATTTCTTAATTCTATATTTGGGTATAAAGCCGATTTTCTTGTATATACACATTTAGCAATCGATATCGAAATGCCTCAAATCATTAGTTTAACGCATTTAAGTTAATAAACCCCCTTTAACGAACTGAAGTTGGCATAAAGCCATGGCGGCATAACGGTGGTGAATGTAGAAGAATTCCATAACCTTATATTTAGGTTATAGTCTATTTTCATGTATTTACACATCAGGGAATCGATATCGAGATGCTTCAAATAATAACTTTAACATATTTAAGTTAAACAACCTTTTTAAACGTACTGACGTTTATATAAAGCCATAACTGCAGTGCATTTAGAAGAATTCCGTAATCTTATATTTAGGCATAAAGTCGATTTTCTTGTATTTACATATTTAGCAATCGATATCGAAATGCCTCAAATCATTAGTTTAACATATTTAAGTTAATTTACCATCTTTAACGTATTGAAGGTGATATAAAGCCATGGCGGCATAACGACAGTACATTTGGAAGAATTCCGTAATCTTATATTAAGTATAAAGTCGAGTTTCTTGGATATATGCATTTAGCAATCGATATCGAAATGCTTTAAATCATTAGTTCAATATATTTAAGTTAAAAAACCTACTTTAACGAACTAAAGTTGACATTAAGCCTTGGCGGAATAACGGCAGTGCATTTAGAAGAATTCCGTAATGTCATATTTAGGTACAAAATCGATTTTGTTGTATATGCATATTTAGCAATCGATATCGAAATGCTTCAAATCATTAGTTTAACATTTTTAAGTTAATTAACCCTCTTTATCTTTCTGAAGTCTACATAAAGCTTTAACGGCATAACGGCAGTGCATTTAGAAGAATTACGTAATCTTATATTTAGGTATAAAGTCGATTTTCTTGTATATAATCATTTAGCAATGATATCGAAATGCTTCAAATCATTAGTTTAACATTTTTAAGTTAATTAACCCTCTTTATCTTACTGAAGTCTACATAAAGCCTTAACGGCATAACGGCAGTGCATTTGGAAGAATTCCGTAATCTCATATTTAGGTATAAAATCGATTTTGTTGTATATGCGTATTTAGCAATCGATATCGAAATGCTTCAAATCATTAGTTTAACATTTTTAAGTTAATTAACCCTCTTTATCTTACTGAAGTCTACACAAAGCCTTAACGGTATAACTGCAATGCAGTTTGAAGAATTACGTAATCTTATATTTAGGTGTAAAGTCGATTTTCTTGTATATAATCATTTAGCAATGATATCGAAATGCTTCAAATCATTAGTTTAACATATTTAAGTTAATAAAGCTTCTTTAACGCACTGAAGTTAACATAAAGCCATGGCGGCATAACGGCAGTGCACGTAGAAGAATTCCGTAATCTTATGTTTAGGTATACATTCGATTTTGTTGTATATAAACATTTAGCATCGATATCGAGATGCTTTATTTCATTAGTTTAACATTTTTAAGTTAATAAACCTTCTTCAAGAACTGAAGTTGGCATTAGGCATAACGGCAGTGCATTTAGAAGAATTCCGTAATCTTATATTAAGGTATAAATTCGATTTTCTTGTATATACACATTTAGCAATCGTTATCGAAATGCTTGAAATCATAAGTTTAAAATATTAAGTTAATAAACATTTTTTAGCATACTGAAGTCTACATAAAGCCTTAACGGTATAACGGCATTGCATTTAGAAAAATTACGTAATGTTATAATCTTATATTTAGGTATAAAGTCGATTTTCTTGTATATACACATTTAGCAATCGATATAGAAATGCCTCAAATCATTAGTTTAACATATTTAAGTAAATTAACCTTCTTTATATTACTAAAGTTTACATAAAGCCTTAACAGTATAACGGCAGTGCATTTGAAAGAATTCCGTAATCTTATATTTAGGTAAAAAGCCAATTTTGTTTTATATACAATCGATATCGAAAAGCTTCAAATCATTAGTTCAATATATTTAAGTTAATTACCCTTCTTTACCTTACCGAAGTTTACATAAAGCCTTAACGGCATAACGGCAGTGCATTTAGAATAATTTGTTAATTCTATATTTGGGTATAAATCGATTTTCTTGTATATACACATTTAGCAATCGATATCGAAATGCTTCAAATCATAAGTTTAACATATTTAAGTTAATAAACCCTCTTTAACGAACTGAAGTTGGCATAAAGCCATGGCGGCATAACGGTGGTGCATGTAGAAGAATTCCGTAACCTTATAGTTAGGTTATAGTCTATTTTCATGTATTTACACATCTGGGAATCGATATCGAGATGCTTCAAAAAATAACTTTAACATATTTAAGTTAAACAACCTTTTTTAACGTACTGACGTTTATATAAAGCCATAACGGCAGTGTATTTCGATGAATTCCGTAATCTTATATTTATGTATAAAGTTGATTTTCTGTATATACACACTTAGCAATCGATATCGAAAAGCTTCAAATCATTAGTTCAATATATTTAAGTAAATTACTCTTCTTTACCTTACTGAAGTTTACATAAAGCCTTAACGGTATAACGGCAGTGCATTTCGAATAATTTCTTAATTCTATATTTGGGTATAAAGTCGATTTTCTTGTATATACACATGTAGCAATCGATATCGAAATGCTTCAAATCATAAGTTTAACATATTTAAATTAATAAACCCTCTTTAACGGACTGAAGTTGGCATAAAGCCATGGCGGCATAACGGTGGTGCATGTAGAAAAATTCCGTAACCTTATATTTAGGTTATGGTCTATTTCGATATCGAGATGCTTCAAATAATAACTTTAACATATTTAAGTTAAACAACCTTTTTTAACGTACTGACGTTTATATAAAGCCATAACGGCAGTGTATTTCGATGAATTCCGTAATCTTATATTTATGTATAAAGTCGATTTTCTGTATATACACATTTAGCAATCGATATCGAAATGCTTCAAATCATTAGTTTTACATTTTCAAGTTATTTATAATAAACCTTCTTTAACGCACTGAAGTCTAAATAAAGCCTTAACGGTATAACTGCAGTGCATTTAGAAGAACTCCATAATCTTATATTTAGGCATAAAGTCGATTTTCTTGTATTTACATATTAGCAATCGATATCGAAATGCTTCAAATCATTAGTTTAACATATTTAAATTAATTAACCATCTTTAACGTATTGAAGGCGATATAAAGTCATGGCGGCATAACGACAGTACATTTAGAAGAATTCCGTAATCCTATATTTAGGTATAAAGTCGAGTTTCTTGGATATATTATACATATCGAAACGCTTTAAATCATTAGTTTAACATATTTAAGTTAAAAAACCTACTTTAACGAACTAAAGTTGACATTAAGCCTTGGCGGAATAACGGCAGTGCATTTGGAAGAATTCCGTTATCCTATGTTTAGGTATAAAGTCAAGTTTCTTAAATAAGCACATTTAGCAATCGATGTCCAAATGCTTCAAATCATTAGTTTAACATATTTAAGTTAAATTACCTTCTTTAACTTACCGAAGGTGACATAAAGCCATCGCGGCATAACGGCAGTGCATTTAGAAGAATTCCGTAATCTCATATTTAGGTATAAAATCGATTTTGTTGTATATGCATATTTAGCAATCGATATCGAAATGCTTCAGATCATTAGTTTAACATTTTTAAGTTAATTAACCCTCTTTATCTTACTGAAGTCTACATAAAGCCTTAACAGCATAACGGCAGTGCATTAAGAAGATTTACGTAATCTTATATTTAGGTATAAAGTCGATTTTCTTGTATATACTCATTTAGCAATCGATATCGAAATGCTTCAAATCATTAGTTTTACATATTTATGTTAACAAACGTACTTTAACGAACTAAAGTTGACATAAAGCCTTGGCGGAATAACGGCAGTGCATTTGGAAGATTTCCGATATCCTATCTTTGGGTATAAAGTCAAGTTTCTTGTATTAGCACATTTTGCAATCGATTTCGAAATGCTCCAAATCATTAGTTTAACATATTTTAGCTAAATTACCTTCTTTAACCTACCGAAGGTGACATAAAGCCATAGCGGCATAACGTCAGTGCATGAAGAAGAATTCCTTAATCTCATGTTTAGGTATAAAATCGATTTTGTTGTATATTCGCATTTAGCAATCGATATCGAAATGCTTCAAATCAATAGTTTAACATATTTAAGTTAATTAACCTTCTTTAAAGAACGGAAGTTGGCATAAAGCCATGGCGGCATAACGGCAGTGCATTTAGAAGAATTCCGTAATCTTATACTTAGCTATAAAGTCGATTTTCTTGTATATGCACATTTAGCAATCGATAACGAAATGCATCAAATCATTAGTTTAACATATTTAAGTTAATTAACCTTCTTTATCTGACTGAAGTTTACATAAAGCCATAACCGTATAACGCCAGTGCATTTGGAAGAATTCTGTAAACTTATATTTAGGTATAATGTCGATTTTGTTGTAATTAACCTTATTTTTCTTACTGAAGTTTACGTAAAGCCATAACGGTATAACGGCAGTGCATTTGGAAGAATTCCGTAATCTTATATTAAGGTATAAAGTCGATTTTGTTGTACATACACATTTAGCAATCGATATCGAGATGGTTCAACTCATTAGTTTAACATATTTAAGTTAATAAACCTTCTTTAACGATCTGAAGTTGGCTTAAAGCCATGGCGGCATAAGGGGAGTGCATTAAGAAGAATTCCGTTGTCTTATATTTAGGTATAATGCCGATTTTGTTGTATATACACATTTAGCAATCGATATCGAGATGGCTTAACTCATTAGTTTAAATTATATAACCAATGCTTTATGTTCGCCAACCTCGTTTCAATAAATTAGCCACTAGAGCATTAGCAAAGTTGAAACAAAAATGTGACTATTTCCAAGCCCCTGATAGGAGTAGAAGAAAGAGTGATGATTTTCCTAAGAGCGCTTTAAATTATATAACCAATGCTTTATGTTTGAACCACCTCGTTCCAATAGTCTAGCCGCTAGAGTGTTAGCAAAGTTGAAAAAAAAATGTGACTATTGCCAAGCCAATGGTAGGAGTAGAAGAAAAATTGGATACTTTCCTGAGAGCTCTTTAAATTATCTGACCAATGCTTTAGTTTTGACCCATTTCATTGGTTAAATAATTTAAAGAGCTCTCAGGAGCGTCTTCAGCATTTCTTCTACATCTACCAGGGGCGTGGCAATAGTCACATTTTTATTTCAACTTTGATAACGCTTTGAGAAGAAACTATTAGAACCAGGTGAGTCGCACATAAAGCATTGGTTAGATAATTTAAAGAGCTCTTAGGAAAGTCTTCAATCTTTCTTCTACTCCTATCAGGGGCTTGGCAATAGTCACATTTTTGTTTCAACTTTGCTAACGCTCCAGCGGCTAAACTGTTGAAACGAGGTGGGTCAAACATAAAACATTGGTAAGATAATTTAAAGGGCTTTCAGGAAAGTCTTCAATCTTTCTTCTGCTCCTACCAGGCGCTTATCAATAGTAACATTTTTGTTTCAGCTTTGCTAACGCTCTAGTGGCTAAACTATTGAAACGAGGTGGGTCGAACATAAAGCATTGGTTAAATAATTTAAAGACCTCTCATGAATGTCTACAGCCTTTCTTCTACATCTACCAGGGGCGTGGCAATAGTAACAATTTTATTTCAACTTTGCTAATGCTCTGAGGCTAAACTATTGAAACGAGGTGGGTCGAACATAAAGCATTGGTTAGATAATTTAAAGGACTTTCAGGAAAGTCTTCTATCTTTCTTCTGTTCCTACCAGGGCTAGGCAATAGTCACATTTTTGTTTCAACTTTGCTAACGCTCAAGCGGCTAAACTATTAAAACGAGATGGGTCACACCTAAAGCATTGGCTAGATAATTTAAAGAGCTCTCAGGAAAGTATCCAATTTTTCTTCTACTCCTACCAGGGGCTTGGCAATAGTCACATTTTTTTTTAACTTTGCTAACACTCTAGCGGCCAAACTATTGGAACGAGGTGGGTCAAACATAAAGCATTGGTTAAAAAATTTAAAGCGCTCTCAGGAAAATCTTCAATCTTTCTTCTGCTCCTACCAGGCGCTTGGCAATAGTCACATTTTTGTTTCAACTTTGCTAACGCTCTAGTGGCTAAACTAATGAAACGAGGTGGGTCGAACATAAAGCATTGGTTAGATAATTTAAAGAGCTCTCAGGAAAGTCTTCAGCCTTTCTTCAACATATACCAGGGGCGTGGCAATAGTCACATTTTTATTTTAACTTTGCTAATGCTCTGAGGCTAAACTATTGGAAGGAGGTGGGTCCAACAATAAGCATTGGTTACATAATTTAAAGAGCTCTTAGGAAAGTCTTCAATCTTTCTTCTGCTCCTACCAGGCGCTTGTCAATAGTCACATTTTTGTTTCAACTTTGCTAACGCTCTAGTGGCTAAACTATTGAAACGAGGTGGGTCGAACATAAAGCATTGGTTAGATAATTTAAAGAGCTCTCAGGAAAATCTTCACTTTTTCTTCTTCTATCAGGGCTTGGAAATAGTCACATTTTTGTTTCAACTTTGCTAACGCTCAAGCGGCTAAACTATTAAAACGAGATGGGTCACACCTAAAGCATTGGCTAGATAATTTAAAGAGCTCTCAGGAAAGTATCCAATTTTTCTTCTACTCCTACCAGGGGCTTGGCAATAGTCACATTTTTTTTTAACTTTGCTAACACTCTAGCGGCCAAACTATTGGAACGAGGTGGGTCAAACATAAAGCATTGGTTAAAAAATTTAAAGCGCTCTCAGGAAAATCTTCAATCTTTCTTCTGCTCCTACCAGGCGCTTGGCAATAGTCACATTTTTGTTTCAACTTTGCTAACGCTCTAGTGGCTAAACTAATGAAACGAGGTGGGTCGAACATAAAGCATTGGTTAGATAATTTAAAGAGCTCTCAGGAAAGTCTTCAGCCTTTCTTCAACATATACCAGGGGGGTGGCAATAGTCACATTTTTATTTTAACTTTGCTAATGCTCTGAGGCTAAACTATTGGAAGGAGGTGGGTCCAACAATAAGCATTGGTTACATAATTTAAAGAGCTCTTAGGAAAGTCTTCAATCTTTCTTCTGCTCCTACCAGGCGCTTGTCAATAGTCACATTTTTGTTTCAACTTTGCTAACGCTCTAGTGGCTAAACTATTGAAACGAGGTGGGTCGAACATAAAGCATTGGTTAGATAATTTAAAGAGCTCTCAGGGAAAAACTTCACTTTTTCTTCTTCTATCAGGGGCTTGGAAATAGTCCCATTTTTGTTTCACGTTTGATAACGCTCTAGCGGGTAAACTATTTGAGCGAGTTGAGTCAAACATAAAGCAATGGTTAGATAATTTAAAAAGCTCTCGGTAAAGTCTTCAATCTTTCTTCTGCTCCTACCAGGCGCTTGTCAATAGTCACATTTTTGCTTCAACTTTGCTAACGCTTTAGTGGATAAACTATTGAAACGAGGTGGGTCGAACATAAAGCATTGGTTAGATAATTTAAAGAGCTCTCAGGAAAGTCTTCAGCCTTTCTTCTACATCTACCAGGGGCGTTGCAATAGTCACATTTTTATTTCAACTTTGCTAATGCTCTGAGGCTAAACTATTGAAACGAGGTGTTTCGAACATAAAGCAATGGTTAGATAATTTAAAGAGCTCTCAGGAAAGTCTTCAATCTTTCTTCTGCTCCTAACAGGGCTTGGCAATAGTCACATTTTTGTTTCAACTTTGCTAACGCTCTAGCGGCTAAACTATTGGAACGAGATGGGTCAAACCTAAAGCATTTGCTGGATAATTTAAAGAGCTCTCAGGAAAGTATGCAATTTTTCTTCTACTGCTACCAGGGGCTTGGCAATAGTCACATTTTTTTTCAACTTTGCTAACACTCTAGCGGCCAACCTATTGGAACGAGGTGGGTCAAACATAAAACATTGGTTAGATAATTTAAAGAGCTCTCAAGAAAGCCCCAATCTTTCTTCTACTCCCACCAGGGGCTTGGCAATAGTCACATTTTTGTTTCAACTTTGCTAACACTCTGAGGCTAAACTATTTGAACGAGGTGGGTCGATCATAAAGCATTGGTTAGATAATCTAAAGTGCTCTCAGAAAAGTCTTCAATCTTTCTTCTACTCCTATTAGGTGGTTGGCAATAGTCACATTTTTGTTTCAACTTTGCTAACGCTCTGAGACTAACAAACATAAACCATTGGTTACATAATTTAAAGAGCTCTCAGGAAAGTCCCCAAACTTTCTTCTACTCCTATTAGGGGCTTGGCAATAGTCACATTTTTGTTTCAACTTTGCTAACGCTCTGAGGCTAAACTATTGGAACGAAGTGGGTCAAACATAAAGCATTGGTTAGATAATTTAAACAGCTCTTAGGAAAGTCTTCAGCCTTTCTTGTACTCACACCAGGGGCATGGCAATAGTCACATTTTTGTTTCAACTTTGCTAACGCTCTAGCGGCTAAACTATTGGAACGAGATGGGTCAAACCTAAAGCATTGGCTGGATAATTTAAAGAGCTCTCAGGAAAGTATCCAATTTTTCTTCTACTACTACCAGGGGCTTGGCAATAGTCACATTTTTGTTTCAACTTTGCTAACGCTCTGAGGCTAAACTATTTGAACGAGGTGGGTCGAACATTAAGCATTGGTTAGATAATCTAAAGAGCTCTCAGAAAAGTCTTCAATCTTTCTTCTACTCCTATTAGGTGGTTGGCAATAGTCACATTTTTGTTTCAACTTTGCTAACGCTCTGAGGCTAAACTATTGGAACGAAGTGGGTCAAACATAAAGCATTGGTTAGATAATTTAAAGAGCTCTTAGGAAAGTCTTCAGCCTTTCTTGTACTCACACCAGGGCCTTGGCAATAGTCACATTTTTGTTTCAACTTTGCTAACGCTCTGAGGCTAAACTATTTGAACGAGGTGGGTCGAGCACTAAGCATTGGTTAGATAATTTATAGAGCTCTCAGAAAATTCTTCAATCTTTTTTCTACTCCTATTAGGGGCCTGGCAATAGTCACATTTTTGTTTCAACATTGCTAACGCTCTAGCGGGTAAACTATTTGAACGAGGTGAGGCAAACACAAAGCATTGGTTAGATAATTTAAAGAGCTCTCAGGAAAGACTTCAATCTTTCTTCTACTCCTACCAGGCGCTTGGCAATAGTCACATCTTTGTTTCACTTTTGACAACGCTCTATCGGGTAAACTATTTGAACGAGGTGAGTCAAACATAAAACATTAGTTAGATAATTTAAAGAGCTCTTAGGAAAATCTTCTATCTTTCTTCTACTCCTACCAGGCGCTTGGCAATAGTCACATTTTTGTTTCAACTTTGCTAACACTCTAGTGGCTAAACTATTGAAACGAGGTGGGTCAAACATAAGGCGTTGGTTAGATAATCTAACGAGCTCTTAGGAAAATCTTCACTTTTTCTTCTTCTATCAGGGGCTTGGAAATAGTCCCATTTTTGTTTCACGTTTGATAACGCTCTAGCGGGTAAACTATTTGAGCGAGTTGAGTCAAACATAAAGCAATGGTTAGATAATTTAAAAAGCTCTCGGTAAAGTCTTCAATCTTTCTTCTGCTCCTACCAGGCACTTGGCAATAGTCATATTTTTGTTTCAACTCTGCTAACGCTTTAGTCGCTAAACTAATAAAACGAGGTGGGTCGAACATAAAGCATTGGTTAGATAATTTAAAGAGCTCTCAGGAAAGTCTTCAATCTTCCTTCTACTCCTATCAGGGGCTTGGCAATAGTCACATTTTTGTTTCAACTTTGCTAACGCTCTAGCGGCTAAACTATTAGAATGAGGTGAGTCGCGCATAAAGCATTGGTTAGATAATTTAAAGAGCTCACAGGAAGGTTCCCAATTTTTCTTCTACTCCTACCAGGGGCGTGGCAATAGTCACATTTTTATTTCAACTTTGATAACGCTTTGAGAAGAAACTATTAAAGGGGGGAAAAAACCCGGTTGAAAAAGAGCTCTTAGGAAAGTCTTCAATCTTTCTTCTACTCCTATCAGGGGCTTGGCAATAGTCACATTTTCGTTTCAACTTTGCTAACGCTCTAGCGGCTAAACTATTGAAACGAGGCGGGTCAAACATAAAGCATTGCTTAGATTCTTTAAAGAGCTCTTAGGAAGATCTTCACTCTTTCTTCTACTCCTACCAGGGGTTTGGAAATAGCCACATTTTTGTTTCACTTTTGATAACGCTCTAGCGGGTAAACTATTTGAACGAGGTGAGTCAAACATAAAACATTGGTTAGATAATTTAAAGGGCATAACGATAGTGCATGTAGAAGAATTTTGTTATCTTATATTTAGGTATAAAATCGACTTCATTGTATATACACATATAGCAATCGATATCGAAATGCTTTAAATCATTAGTTTAATATATTTAAGTTAATAAAGCTTCTTTAACGCACTGAAGTTAACATAAAGCCATAACGGCAGTACATTTAGCAATCGATATCGAAATGCTTTATATCATTAGTTTAACATATTTAAGTTAATTAACCTTCTTTAACGATCTGAATTTGGCATATAGCCACGGCGGCATTACGGCAGTGCTTGTAGAAGAATTCCGTAATCTTTTACATAGGTAAAAAGTCGATTTTTTTGTATACACATTTAGATATCGATATCGAAATGCTTCAAATCATTAGATTAACATATTAAATGAATAAACATTTTTTAGCTGACTGAAGTTTACATAAAGCCTTAACGGTATAACGGCAGCGCATTTAGAAGAATTCCGTTATCTTATATTTAGGTATAAATTCGATTTTCTTGTATATACACATTTAGCAAGCGATATCGAAATGCTTCAAATCATTAGTTTAACATATTTAAGTTAATTTAGCTTCTTTATCTTACTGAAGTTTACATAAAGCCATAACGGTATACCGGCAGTGCATTTGGAAGAACTCCGTAAACTTATATTTAGGTATAAAGTCGATTTTCTTGTATATGCACATTTCGCAATCGATATCGATATGCTTCGAATCTTTAGTTTAACATATTTAAGTTAAATAACCTTCTTTATCTTACTGAAGTTTACATAAAGCCATAACGGTATAACGGCAGTGCATTTGGAAGAATTCCGCAAACTTATATTTGGGTACAAAGTCGATTTTGTTGCCTATACACATTTAGCAATCGATATCGAAATGCTTCAAATCATAAGTTTAACATATTTAAGTTTATAAACCTTCTTTAACGATCTGAAGTTGGCATATAGCCATGGCGGCATAACGGCAGTGCATTTAGAGGAATTCCGTAAGCTTATATTTAGGTACAAAGTCGCTTTTCTTGTATGTACACATTTAGCTATCGATATCGAAATGCTTCGATTCATTAGTTTAACATATTAAGTTAATAAAAATTGTTTAGCTTACTGAAGTCTACATAAAGCCTTAACGGTATAACGGCAGTGCATTTAGAAGAATTCCGTAATGTAATAATTTTATACTTATCCATAAAGTCGATTTTCTTGTATTTACACATTTAGCAATCGAAATCGATATGCTTCAAGTCATAAGTTTAACATATTTAAGTTAATTAACCTTCTTTAACCTAATGAAGGTGATATAAAGCCATGGCAGTATAACGACAGTGCATTTAGAAGAATTCCGTAATCTTATATTTAGGTATAAAGTCGATGTTGTTGTATATATACATTTAGCAATCGATATCGAAATGCTTCAAATCATTAGTTTAACATATTTAAGTTAATAAAGCTTCTTAAACGCATTGAAGTTAACATAAGACCATGGCGGCATAACGGCAGTGCATGTAGAAGAATTCCGTAATCTTATATTTAAGTATATAGTCGACTTTCTTGTATACACTCATTTAGCAATCGATGTCGAAATGCTTCAAATCATTAGTTTAACATATTTAAGTTAAAAAACCTTGTTAAGCAATCTGAAGTTGGCATATAGCCATGACGGCATAACGGCAGTGCATGCAGAAGAATTCCTTAATCTTATATTTAGGTATAAAGTCGATTTTCTTGTATATACACATTTAGCTATCGACATCGAAATGCTTCGAATCATTAGTTTAACATACTAAGTTAATAAACATTTTTTAGCTTACTGAAGTCTACATAAAGCCTTAACGGTATAACGGCAGTGCATTTAGAAGAATTCCGTAATGTTATAATTTTATACTTATGTATAAATTCGATTTTCTTGTATTTACACATTTAGCGATCGATATCGAAATGCTTCAAACCATTAGTGTAACATATTAAAAATAATTAACCTTCTTTATCGTATTGAAGGTGATATAAAGCCATGGCGGCATAACGATAGTACATTTGGAAGAATTCCGTAATCTTATGTTTAGGTATAAATTCGATTTTCTTTTATACAGACATTTAGCAAGCGATAACGAAATGCTTCAAATCATTAGTTTACATTTCGCAATCGATATCGAAATGCTTCAGATAACTGGTTTAACATATTTAAGCTAATAAACCTCCTTTAGCGAACTGAAGTTTACATTAAGCCATATCGGCACTGCATAGCATATTTAAGTTAATTAACCTTCTTTATCTTTCTGAAGTTTACATAAAGCCATAGCGGTGAACGGGCAGTGCATTTGGAAGAATTTCGTAATCTTATATTTAGGTATATAGTCAATTTTCTTGTATATGTACCTATAGCAATCGATATCGAAATGCTTCAAATCGTTAGTTTAATATATTTAAGTTCATAAACCTTCTTTAACGAACTGAAGTTGGCATAAAGCAATGGCGGCAGTGTAATTAGAAGAATTCCGTAATCTTATATTTAGGTATAAAGTCGTTTTTGTTGTATATACGCATTTAGCAATCGATATCGAAATACTTAAAATCATTAGTTTAACATATTTAAGTTAATTAAACTTCTTTAACGTATTGAAGTTGATATAAGGCCATGGCGGCATAACGACAGTACATTTGGAAGAATTCCGTAATCTTATGTTTAGGTATAAATTCGATTTTCTTTTATACAGACATTTAGCAAGCGATAGCGAAATGCTTCAATTCATTAGTTTAAGTTAATTAATCCTCTTTATCTTACTGAAGTCTACAAATGCCTTATCGGCATAACGGCAGTGCGTTTGGAAGAATTCGGTAATCTTATGCTTTGTTATAAAGTCGATTTTCTTGAATAACAGCATACGCATATAGCAATCGATATCGAAATGCTTCAAATCATTAGTTTAACATATTAAGTTAATAAATATTTTTTAGCTTACTGAAGTCTACATAAAGACATAGCAGTATAACGGCAGTGCATTTAGAAGAATTCCGTAATATTATAACTTTATATTTAGGTACAAAGTCGATTTTCTTGTATTTACACATTTAGCAATCGATATCGAAATGCTTCAAACCATTAGTTTAACATATTTAAGTTAATTAAACCTCTTTATCTCACTGAAGTCTACAAAAGCCTTAACGGCATAACGGCAGTATATTTGGATGAATTCCGTTATCTTATATTTAGGTATAAAGTCAATTTTCTTGTATATACTCATTTAGCAATCGATATCGAAATGCTTCAAATCATTAGTTTAATATATTTAAGTTTATAAAGCTTCTTTAACGCACTGAAGTTAACATAAAGCCACGGCGGCATAACGGCACTGCATTAGAAGAATTCCGTTATCTTATATTTAGGTATAAAGTCGATTTTGTTGTATATACGCATTCAGCAATCGATATCGAAATGCTGCAAATCATTAGTTTAAGTTAATTAATCTTCTTTAACGTATTGAAATTGATATAAAACCATGGCGGCATAACGACAGTACATCTGGAAGAATTCCCTAGTCTTATATTTAGGTATAAAGTCGATTTCTTGTATGTACACATTTAACAATCGATATCGAAATGCTTCAAATTAATAGTTTAGCATATCTAAGTTAATAAACCTTCTTTAACGAACGGAAGTTGGCTTAAAGCCATGGTGACATAACGGCAGTGCATTAGGAAGAAGTCCGTTATTTTATATTTAGGTATAAAGTCGATTTTCTTATATATACACATTTAGCAATCGATAACGAAATGCTACAAATCTTTAGTTTAACATATTTAAGTTAATTAACCTTCTTTATCCTACTGAAGTTTACATAAAGCCATAACGATATAACGGCAGTGCATTTAGAAAAATTCCGTAGTCTTATATTTAGGTATAAGGAAGATTTTCTTGTATATATGCATTTACCAATCGATATCGCAATGCTTCAAATCTTTAGTTAAGCATATTTAAGTTAATAAACCTCCTTTATCGAACTGAAGTTGACATAAAGCCATGGCGGCATAACGGCAGTGCATTTAGAAGAATTCCGTAATCTTATATCTAGGTATAAAGTAGATTTTCTTGTATATACACATTTACCAATCGATATCGAAATGCTTCAAATCATTAATTTAACATATTTAAGTTAATAGGCCTTCTATAACGCACTGAAGTCTACATTAAGCCTAAACGGTATAACTGCAGTACATTTAGAAGAATTACGTAATCTTATATTTAGGTATAAAGTCGATTTTCTTGTATATACACATATAGCTATCGATATCGAAATGCTTCAAATCATTAGTTTAACATATTTAAGTTAACTAACTTTCTTTAACGTATTGAAGTTGATACACAGCCATGGCGGCATAACGACAATACGTTTGGAAAAATTCCGTAACCTCATGTTTAGATATAAATTCGATTTTCTTTTATATACACATTTAGCAAGCGATATCCGTTATGGCTTAATGTTAACTTCAGTGCGTTAAAGAAGGTTTATTAACTTTAATATGTTAAAATTATGATTTCAATATCGATTCGATATCGATTGTTAAATGAGTACATACAAGAAAGTCGACTTTATACCTAAATATAAGATTACGTAATTCTTCTAAATGCACTGCCGTTATGCCGTTAAGGCTTTATGTAGACTTCAGTAAGATAGGAAGGGTTAATTAACTTACATATGTTAAACTAATGATTTGAAGCATTTCGATATCGATTGCTAAGTGTGTTTATACAACAAAATCGACTTTATACCTAAATATAAGATAACGGAATTCTTTTAAATGCACTGCCGTTATGCCGATAAGGCATTTGTAGACTTCAGTAAGATAAAGAGGATTAATTAACTTAACTATGTTAAACTAATGATTTGAAGCATTTCGATATCGATTGCTAAATGTGTATATGCAACAAAATTGATTTTATACCTAAATATAAGATTACGGTATTCTTCTACATGCACTGCCGTTATGCCGCCATGGCTTTATGTCACCTTCGGTAGGTTAAAGAAGGTAATTTAACTTAAATATGATAAACTAATGATTTGAAGCATTTCGATATCTATTTCTTAATGTGCTAATACAAGGAACTTGACTTTATACCTAAACATAGGATAACGGAATTCTTCCAAATGCACTGCCATTATTCCGCCATGGCTTTATGTCAAATTCAGTTCGTTAAAGTAGGTTTTTAAACTTAAATATGTTAAACTAATGATTTGAAGCATCTCGACATCGATTGTTAAATGTGTATATACAACAAAATCGAATTTATACCTAAATATAAGATTACGGAATTCTTCCAAATGCACTGCCGGTTTGCCGATAAGGCATTTGTAGACTTCAGTAAGATAAAGAGGACTAATTAACTTAAATATGTTAAACTAATGATTTGAAGCATTTCGATATCGATTGCTAAATATGTATATACAAGAAAATCGACTTTATACCTAAATATAAGATTACGGAATTCTTCCAAATGCACTGCCGTTATGCCGATAAGGCATTTGTAGACTTCAGTAAGATAGAGAGGGTTAATTAACTTAAATATGTTAAAGTAATGATTTGAAGCATTTCGGTATCGATTGCTAAATGTGTATATACAACAAAATCGAATTTATACCTAAATATAAGATTGCGGAATTCTTCCAAGTGCACTGCCGTTATGCCGATAAGGCATTTGTAGACTTCAGTAAGATAGAGAGGGTTAATTAACTTAAATATGTTAAACTAATGATTTGAAGCATCTCGATATCGATTGCTAAATGTGTATATACAACAAAATCGACTTTATACCTAAATATAAGATTACGGAGTTCTTCCAAATGCACTGCCGTTATGCCGGTAAGGCATTCGTAGACTTCAGTAAGATAAAGAGGATTAATTAACTTAAATATGTTAAGATAATGATTTCAAGCATTTCGATATCGATTGCTAAATGAGTACATACAAGAAAGTCGACTTTATACGTAAATATAAGATTACGGAATTCTTCTAAATGCACTGCCGTTATACCGTTAAGGCTTTATGTAGACTTCAGTAAGATAGAAAGGGTTAATTTACTTAAATATGTTAAACTAATGATTTGAAGCATTTCGATATCGATTGCTAAATGTGCATATACAAGAAAATCGACTTTATGCCTAAATATAAGATTACGGAATTCCTCCAAATGTACTGTCGTTATTCCGCTATGGCTTTATATCACCTTCAATACGTTAAAGATGGTTAATTACCTTAAATATGTTAAACTAATGATTTGAAGCATTTCGATATCGATTGCTAAATGTGTATGTACAACAAAATCGACTTTATACCTAAATATAAGATAACGGAATTCCTTTGAATGCACTGCAGTAATACCGTTAAGGCTTTATGTAAACTTCAGTAAGGTAAAAAAGGCTAAATAACTTAAAAATAACTTGAAAATGT
Source organism: Bactrocera correcta (assembly GCA_027475135.1). Taxonomy (NCBI): domain Eukaryota; kingdom Metazoa; phylum Arthropoda; class Insecta; order Diptera; family Tephritidae; genus Bactrocera; species Bactrocera correcta. Next base: position 61,667,853 of record CM050327.1, read on the forward strand.
AAAACTAATGATTTGAAGCATTTCGATATCGATTGGTAAATGTGTATATACAAGAAAATCGGCTTTATACCCAAATATAAGATTACGTAATTCTTCTAAATGCACTGCCGTTATACCGTTAAGGCTTTATATATACTTCAGTAAGGTAAAGAAGATTAATTAACTTGAATATATTGAACTAATGATTTGGAGCATTTCGATATCGATTGCTAAATGTGTATTTACAAGAAAATCGACTTTATACCTAAATATAAGATTACGGAATTCTTCCAAATGCACTGCCGTTATGCCGTAAGGCTTTTTAACCTTCAGTAAGATAAAGAGGTTAATTAACTTAAATATGTTAAACTAATGATTTGAAGCATTTCGATATCGATTGCTAAATGTGTATGTACAACAAAATCGACTTTATACCTAAATATAAGATTACGGAATTCTTCTAAATGCACTGCCGTTATGCCGTTCATGGCTTTATGTAACCTTCAGTAAGATAGTAAAGAAGGTTAATTAACTTAAATATGTTAAACTAATGATTTGAAGCATTTCGATATCGATTGCTAAATGTGCATATACAAGAAAATCGACTTTATACCTAAATATAAGATTACGGAATTCCTCCAAATGTACTGTCGTTATTCCGCTATGGCTTTATATCACCTTCAATACGTTAAAGATGGTTAATTACCTTAAATATGTTAAACTAATGATTTGAAGCATTTCGATATCGATTGCTAAATGTGTATGTACAACAAAATCGACTTTATACCTAAATATAAGATAACGGAATTCCTTCTGAATGCACTGCAGTTAATACCGTTAAGGCTTTATGTAAACTTCAGTAAGGTAAAGAAGGCTAAATAACTTAAAAATAACTTGAAAATGTAAAACTAATGATTTGAAGCATTTCGATATCGATTGCTAAATGTGTATATACAAGAAAATCGGCTTTTATACCCAAATATAAGATTACGTAATTCTTCTAAATGCACTGCCGTTATACCGTTAAGGCTTTATATAACTTCAGTAAGGTAAAGAAGATTAAATTAACTTGAATATATTGAACTAATGATTTGAAGCATTTCGATATCGATTGCTAAATGTGTATTTACAAGAAAATCGACTTTATACCTAAATATAAGATTACGGAATTCTTCCAAATGCACTGCCGTTATGCCGCCATGGCTTTTTATCACCTTCAGTACGTTAAAGATGGTTAATTAACTTAAATATGTTAAACTAATGATTTGAAGCATTTCGAATCGATTGCTAAATGTGTATGTACAACAAAATCGACTTTATACCTAAATATAAAATTACGGAATTATTCCAAATGTACTGTCGTTATGCCGCCATGGCTTTGTATAAACTTCAATACGTTAAAGAAGTTTATTAACTTAAATATGTTAAACTAATGATTTGAAGCATTTCGATATCGATTGCTAAATGTGTATATACAAGAAAATCGACTTTATACCTAATATAAGATTACGGAATTCTTCTAAATGCACTGCCGTTATCCGCCAAGGCTTTATATAAACTTCAATACGTTAAAGAAGGTTAATTAACTTAAATATGTTAAACTAATGATTTGAAGCATTTCGATATCGATTGCTAAATGTGTATATACAAAAAATCGACTTTATACCTAAATATAAGATAACGGAATTCTTCCAAATGCACTGCGTTATACCGCCAAGGCTTTATGTAAACTTCAGTACGTTAAAGAAGGATAATTAAAATAACTTAAAATGTTAAACTAATGATTTGAAGCATTTCGATACGATTGCTAAATGTGTATATACAAGAAAATCGGTTTTATACCCAAATATAAGATTACGGAATTCTTCTAAATGCACTGCCGTTATACCGTTAAGGCTTTATATAAGGTAAAGTAAGGTTAAGATAACTTAAAAATAACTTGAAAATGTAAAACTAATGATTTGAAGCATTTCGATATCGATTGCTAAATGTGTATATACAAGAAAATCGACTTTATACTAAATATAAGATTACGGTAATTCTTCTAAATGCACTGCCGTTATGCCGTTAAGGCTTTATGTAAACTTCAGTAAGATAAAGAAGGTTAAATAACTTAAATATGTTAAACTAATGATTTGAAGCATTTCGATATCGATTGCTTAATGTGTATATACAAGAAAATCGACTTTATACCTAATATAAGATTACGGAATTCTTCTAAATGCACTGCCGTTATACCGTTAAGGCTTTATATAAACTTCAGTACGTTAAAGAAGATTAATTAACTTAAATATGTTAAACTAATGATTTGAAGCATTTCGATATCGATGCTAAATGTGTATATACAAGAAAATCGACTTTATACCTAATATAAGATAACGGAATTCTTCCAAATGCACTGCCGTTATGCCGCCAAGGCTTTATGTAAACTTCAGTACGTTAAAGAAGGTTAATTAACTTAAATATGTTAAACTAATGATTTGAAGCATTTCGAAATACGATGCTAAATGTATATATACAAGAAAATCGACTTTATACCTAAATATAAGATTACGGAATTCTTCCAAATGTACGTGTCGTTATACGCCATGGCGTTATGTAACTTCAATACGTTAAAGAGGTATAATTAACTTAAATATGTTAAACTAATGATTTGAAGCATTTCGATATCGATTGCTAAATGTCATATATACAAGAAAATCGACTTTATACCTAAATATAAGATTACGGAATTCTTTAAATGCCTGCCGTTACACCGTTAAGGCTTTAAAGCAAACTTAAGTAAGGTTAAGAAGATTAATTAACTTAAATATATTAGAACTAATGATTTGAAGCATTTCCGATATCGATTGCTAAATGTGTATATACAAGAAAATTTGACTTTATACCTAAATATAAGATTACGGAATTCTTCCAAATGCACTGCCGTTATGCCGCCAAGGCTTTATGTAAACTTCAGTTCGTTAAAGAAGGTTTATTAACTTAAAATGTTAAACTAAATGATTTGAAGCATTTCAAATACGACTGCGAAATGTATATATACAAGAAAATCGGTTATACAAAAAAATACGGAATTATTCCAAATGCACTGTCAGTATACCGCCAAGGCTTTATTTAAACTTTTAATACGTTAAAGAAGGTTTATTAAATTTTAAAAATGTTAAACTAATGGTTTTAAGCATTTCGATAGCGATTGCTAAATGTGTAAATACAAGAAAATCAACTTTATACCTTAATATAAGATAACGGAATTGTTCTAAATGCACCGCCGTCATACTGTTAAGGCTTCATGTAAACTTCAGTACGATAAAGTAGGCTAATTAACTTAAATATGTTAAACTAATGATTTGAAGCATTTCGCTATCGATTGCTTAATGCATATATACATGAAAATCGACTCTATACCTATATATAAGACTACGGAATTCTTCCAAAATTACGGTTGTTATGACGCCACGGCTTTATGTAAACTTCAATACATTAAAGAAGGATAATTAACTTAAATATGTTAAACCAATGATTTGAAGCATTTCGATATCGATTGCTAAATGTGTATGTACAACAAAATCGACTTTATACCTAACTATAAGACAACGGAATTCTTCTGAGTGCACTGCAGTTATACCGTTAAGGCTTAATGTAAACTTCAGTAAGGTAAATAAGGTTAAATAACTTAAAAATAACTTGAAAATGTAAAACTAATGATTTGAAGCATTTCGATATCGATAGCTAAATGGGTATATACAAGAAAATCGACTTTATAACTAAATATAAGATTACGGAATTCTTCTACATGCACTGCCGTTATCGACTTTATACCTAAGTATAAGATAACGGAATTCTTCTGAATGCACTGCAGTTATACCGTTAAGGCTTTATGTAAACTTCAGTAAGGTAAAGAAGGCTAGATAACTTAAAAATAACTTGAAAATGTAAAACTAATGATTTGAAGCATTTCGATAGCGATTGCTAAATGTGTATATACAAGAAAATCGGTTTTATACCCAAATATAAGATTACGTAATTCTTCTAAATGCACTGCCGTTATACCGTTAAGGCTTTATATAAACTTCAGTTCGTTAAAGAAGGTTTATTAACTTAAGCATGTTAAACAAAAGATTTGAAGCATTTCAAATACGACTGCGAAATGTATATATACAAGAAAATCGGAATACGGAATACGGAATTATTCCAAATGTACTGTCAGTATGCCGCCATGGCTTTGTTTAAATTTCAATACGTTAAAGAATGTTAATTATTTAAATATGTTAAACTAATGGTTTTAAGCATTTCGATAGCGAATGCTAAATGTGTAAATACAAGAAAATCGACTTTATACCTAAATATAAGATAAAGAAATTCTTCTAAATGCACTGCCGTCGTACCGTTAAGGCTTTATGTAAGCTTCAGTACGATAAAGTAGGCTAATTAACTTAAATATGTTAAACTAATGATTTGAAGCATTTCGCTATCGATTGCTTAATGCATATATACATGAGAATCGACTCTATACCTATATATAAGACTACGGAATTCTTCCAAATGTACGGTTGTTACGACGCCACGGCTTTATGTCAACTTCAATACGTTAAAGAAGGATAATTAACTTAAATATGTTAAACCAATGATTTGAAGCATTTCGATATCGATTGCTAAATGTGTATGTACAACAAAATCGACTTTATACCTAAATAAAAGACAACGGAATTCTTCTGAATGCACTGCAGTTATACCGTTAAGGCTTTATGTAAACTTCAGTAAGGTAAATAAGGTTAAATAACTTAAAAATAACTTGAAAATGTAAAACTAATGATTTGAAGCATTTCGATATCGATAGCTAAATGGGTATATACAAGAAAATCGACTTTATAACTAAATATAAGATTACGGAATTCTTCTACATGCACTGCCGTTATACCGTTATATAAACTTCAGTAAGATAAAGAAGGTTAATTAACTTAAATTTGTTAAACTAGTTAACATAAAGCCATAACGGCATAACGGCAGTGCATTTAAAAGAATTCCGTAGTCTTATAATTAGGTATAAAGTCGATTTTGTTGTATATACACATTTAGCATTGGATATCGAAATGCTTCACATCATTATTTAAGCATATTTTAGTTAATTAACCTTCTTTAACGTATTGAAGGTGATATAAAGCCATGGCGGCATAACGACAGTACATTTGGAAGAATTCCGTAATCTTGTATTTAGGTATAAAATCGATTTTCTTGTATATACCTATTTAGCAATCGATATCGAAATGCTTCAAATCATAAGTTTAATATATTTAAGCTAATAAAGCTTCTTTAACGCACAGAAGTTAACATAATACCATGGCGGCATAACGGCAGTGCATGTAGAAGAATTCCGTAATCTTATATAAGTATTTAGTCGACTTTCTTGTATATAGACATTTAGCAATCGATACCGAAATGCTTCAAATCAATAGTTTAACATATTTGAGTTTATAGACCTTCTTTAACGAACTGAAGTTGGCATAAAGCCATGGCGGCCAAACGACAGTACATTTGGAAGAATTCCGTTATCTTATATTTAGGTATAAATTCGATTTTCTTGTATATACACATTTAGCTATCGATATCGAAATGCTTTAAATCATTATTTTAACATATTTATGTTAATTAACATTCTTTAACGTAGTGAAGGTGATATAAAGCCATGGCGGCATAACGACAGTATATTTGGAAGAATTACGTAATCTTATATTTAGGTATAAAGTGGATTTTCTTGTATTTACACATTTAGCAATCGATATCGGAATGCTTCAAATCATAAGTTTAATATATTTAAGTTAATAAGGCTTCTTTAACGCACTGAAGTTAACATAAGACCATGGCGGCATAACGGCAGTGCATGTAGAAGAATTCCGTAATCTCATATTTAAGTATATAGTCGACTTTCTTGTATATACTCATTTAGCAATCGATATCGAAATGCTTCAAATCATTAGTTTAACATATTTAAGTTAATAACCCTCTTTAACTTACTGAAGTTTACATAAAGCCAAAGCGGACAACGGCAGTGCATTTAGAAGAATTCCGTAATCTTAAATTTAGGTATAAAGTCGATTTTCTTGTATATAACATTTAGCAATCGATATCGAAATGCTTCAAATAACTGGTGTAACATATCTAAGCTAATAAACCTTCTTTAACGAACTGAAGTTGGCATAAAGCCATGGCGGCACAACGACAGTACATTTGGAAGAATTCCGTTATCTTATATTTAGGTATAAATTCGATTTTCTTGTATATACACATTTAGCTATCGATATCGAAATGCTTCAAATCATTATTTTAACATATTTATGTTAATTAACCTTCTTTAACGTAGTGAAGGTGATATAAAGCCATGGCGGCATAACGACAGTACATTTGGAAGAATTACGTAATCTTATATTTAGGTATAAAGTGGATTTTCTTGTATTTACACATTTAGCAATCGATATCGGAATGCTTCAAATCATAAGTTTAATATATTTAAGTTAATAAAGCTTCTTTAACGCACTGAAGTTAACATAAGACCATGGCGGCATAACGGCAGTGCATGTAGAAGAATTCCGTAATCTTATATTTAAGTATATAGTCGACTTTCTTGTATATAACATTTAGCAATCGATATCGAAATGCTTCAAATCATTAGTTTAACATATTTGAGTTAATAAACCTTCTTTACGACTGAAGTTACATAAAGCCATGGCGGCACAACGACAGTGCATTTAGAAGAATTCCGTTATCTTATATTTAGGTATAAAGTCGATTTTCTTGTATATACACATTTAGCAATCGATATCGAAATGCTTCAAATAACTGGTGTAACATATCTAAGCTAATAAACCTTCTTTAACAAACTGAAGTTAACATAAAGCCATAACGGCAGTGCATTTAGAAGAATTCCGTTATCTTATATTTAGGTATAAATTCGATTTTCTTGTATATACATTTAGCAATCGATATCGAAATGCTTCAAATCATTAGTTTAACATATTTAAGTTAATTAACCTTCTTTAACGACTGAAGTTGACATAAAGCCATGGCGGCATAACGGCAGTGCATTTGGAAGAATTCGTAATCTTATATTTAGGTATAAAGTCGATTTTCTTGTATATACCATTTAGCAATCGATATCGAAATGCTTCAAATCATTAGTTTAACATATTTAAGTTAATAAAGCTTCTTTAACGACTGAAGTTAACATAAACCATGGCGGCATAACGGCAGTGCATTTAGAAGAATTCCGTAATCTTATATTTAGGTATAAAGTCGATTTTCTTGTATATACACATTTAGCAATCGATATCGAAATGCTTCAAATCATTAGTTTAACATATTTAAGTTAATAAACCTTCTTTAACGAACTGAAGTTAACATAAAGCCATAACGGCAGTGCATTTGGAAGAATTTCGTAGTCTTATATTTAGGCATAAGGTCGATTTTTTTTGTATATACACTTTTTGCAATCGATATCGAAATGCTTCAAATAACTGGTTTAGCATATTTGGGTTAATAAGCCTACTTTATCTTGCTGAAGTTTACATAAAGCCTTAACGGTATAACGGCAGTGCATTTAGAAGAATTCTGTTAACTTATATTTAAGTACAAAATCGATTTTGTTGTATATACACATTTCGCAATCGATATCGAAATGCTTCAAATCTTTAGTTTAACATATTTATGTTAATAAAGCTTCTTTAATGAACTGAAGTTAACATAAAGCCATGGCGGCATAACGGCAGTGCATGTAGGAGAATTCCTTAATCTTATATTTAGGTATAAAGTCGATTTTCTTGTATATGTGCATTTAGCAATCGATATCGAAATGTTACAAATAACTGGGTTCATATATTTAAGTTAATAAACCTTCTTTAACGAACAAAAGTTAACATAAAGCCATGTCGACATAATGGCAGTGCATGTAGAAGAATTCCGTAATTTTATATTTAGGTATAAATTCGATTTTCTTGTATATACACATTTAGCAATCGATATCGAAATGCTTCAAATCATTAGTTTAACATATTTAAGTTAATTAACCTTCTTTAACGTATTGAAGTTGATATAAAGCCATGGCGGCATAACGACAGTACATTTGGATGAATTCCGTGATCTTATATTTAGGTATAAAGTCGATTTTCTTGTATATATGCATTAAGCAATCGATATCGAAATGCTTCAAATAACTGGTTTAACATATTTAAGTTAATAAACCTTCTTTATCTTACTGAAGTTTACATAAAGCCATTACGGTATAACGGCAGTGCATTTAGAAGAATTCCGTAATCTTATATTAACCTTTAACTGGTGACATGGTTTTTGTGTAACTTAACTGTTGACGAGCGGTCTAAGAGGCCGCTGCTTTATATGGTCTATAGCATCGAAACTATATACGATAGCTTACTGCAGTCTTTCAAACCATTAAATGAATGTATAAAAGGATAAAATAAAACTACTAAATAGACTCTAAATGTGATTTTTAATTATTAAGTTTCTGATACAATCTATGTAGGAACTAAAATCTAAAATCTAGAGATAAGATCAATAATCACGCTCAAAAAAATTAAATCAACAAATAATAACAAAAATATTATGTATCATTATAGTTAAGGTATATTTATTAACAAAAAAAATTAAATACTAATTTACAAATATAATTTAAAAAACTGGCAATGGTCAATCTATGGTAATTTTTATTGGCAGTCAGGGCATAATTGTTTAGCGCACTGTAAGCATACATGTTTTTTACGTGAATGGCATTGGTAATTAGACTTGCGATTTAACTTAGGAGGACAACTGCACAGGTTTTCCGTGATTTTGGTACATCGTCGGAGTTTTGTGGTTCTGGTGGAAAATCATAACCCAAAATACACGCTAAGTTGAGGCGTATATCGCGTGGAATGTGGGTATTATAAACTCTGCGCTGCATGTGTGTTAATACCGCGTTTCTGGCCAATATTTTTATGAATTGCCCACGATCAATAAAATTGGCACCATCAGCTTGATATAAAACATGTGCGTTCACCGTACTTATGTCCAACATTCGATAAAATATCACCACAGGCCACCTTCGCGATCAACGACTGCAGGTGTATATGGAGCATTTTTTATCTATTTCATCAACGCCTTCTTTTGTTGAATTGTAATAGGCAATAATTTCAAGTTTGCCTGTATTTTCATCAAAACACTCACTATGATGCATTGAAGATACTAAACGCAGTACGATTTTCTCTGCTGTGCTTCAATTTGAGTTCACGAATTTTCTCATTTGTCCACTTCAATATTTCTTCTAAGATATCCGAACTCATTATTTTCTTCCACAGTGAAAAGGGGTATCTCTCGTCGTGGACATTCAACCTCGATTCCGGCACACGAGCTATAATGTTGTGCTGGCTTGTTCGCACAACTCTGTTTGGCGAATTTTTTGCCCATTTGAAACGATTTTTGCCAAAGAAACATCTAACAAATCTTGATAACGGCTCATAATCACTGTCATCTTCTGACTGCTGATTCCCTTGAATTTGTTTTTCATCTTCAGAAGCACTTTGTTCACTATGCGAGTCGTGATCACTTTGCTCTAAGATGAAGTTTTCGGGAACATTTTCAGCTTCTGATCCACTTGAATCTTCCTGAGCCAAATAAACTTCAATCACACTGCTCGACACTACATTTTTAACTCCTAACTCCTTACGCTTCTTTTTTGTAGGTTCAGAATCACCCATTGTTAGTAAAAACTGTAAAAATACGAAAAAAATAAATAAAGCAAAATTATATTAAAAAGTTACACAAGTGGTGACGTAAGGTCTGAGAGGCCCAAGCCGAAGTTTATGTCGATATAATATACCGATATGAGACAATACGACGCAACTGTCCTACTGTACGGTGTGAACGCAATTAAACTCGAATCTACTGAGTCGTTGAAACAAAGGAAGCGCGGGGAAGGGGGTGAAATGATATTTCACTGACTCCGCTCGGCCTGTGAGACCGCTTGTCACCAGTTAAAGGTTAAGTGTAAAGTCGATTTTCTTGTACACACACATTTAGAAATCGATATCGAAATGCTTCAAATCATTAGTTTAACATATTTAAGATAATAAACCTTCTTTAACGAACTGAAGTTGGCATAAAGCCATGCCGGCATAACGGCAGTGCATTTAGAAGAATTCCGTAATCTTATATTAAGCATAAAGTCGATTTTCTTGTATATACACATTTAGAAATCGATATCGAAATGCTTCAAATCATTAGTTTAACATATTTAAGATAATTAACCTTCTTTATCTTCCTGAAGTTTACATAAAGCCATAACGGTATAACGGCAGTGCATTTGGAAAAACCCCGTAATCTCGTATTTAGCTATAAAATCGATTTTTTTGTTATAAACATTTAGCAATCGATATCAAAAAGCTTCAAACAAAGCTTTAACATATTAAACTTAATTAAACTCCTATAGGGAACTGAAGTTGACATAAAACCATAACGGCATAACGGCAGTGCATTTAGAATAATTTCGTAATCTTATATTTACGTATAAAGTCGATTTTCTTGTATATACTCATTTAGCAATCGATATCGAAATGCTTCAAATCATAAGTTTAACATATTTAAGTTAATTAACCTTCTTTAACGAATTGAAGTTGATGTAAGGCAATAGCGGCATAACGGCAGTGCACTTAGAAGAATTCCGTAATCTTATATTTAGGTATAAAGTCGATTTTCTTGCGTATACACATTTAGCAATCGATAACGAAATGCTTCAAACCACTAGTTTAACATATTTAAGTTAGTTAACCTCTTTTAACGTATTGGAGGTGATATAAAGCCATGGCGGCATAACGACAGTAAATGTGGAAGAATTCCGTAATCTTATATTTAGGTATAAAGTCGATTTTCTTGTATATATACATTTCGCAATCGATATCGAAATGCTTCAGAAAACTGGTTTAACATATTTAACTTAAT
>CM050327.1:61684811-61727811 GCA_027475135.1 Bactrocera correcta
CATGGCGGCATAACGGCAGTGAATGTAGAAGTATTCCGTAATCTAATATTTAGGTATAAAGTCGTTTTCTTATATTTACATATTTAGCAATCTATATCGATATGCTTCAAATCATTAGCTTAACATATTTAAGCAAATAACCTTCTTTAACGTATAGAAGGTGATATAAAGCCATGGCGGCATAACGACAGTACATGTGGAAAAATTCCGTAATCTTATATATAGGTATAAAGACGATTTGCTTGTATTTACTCATTTAGCAATCGATAACGAAATGCTTCAAACCATTAGTTTAACATATTTAAAATAATTAACCTTCTTTAACGTATTGAAGGTGATATGAAGCCATGGCGGCATAACGACAATACATGTGGAAGAATTCCGTAATCTTATATATAGGTATAAAGTCGATTTTCTTGTATTTACTCATTTAGCAATCGATAACGAAATGCTTCAAACCATTAGTTTAACATATTTAAAATAATTAACCTTCTTTAACGTATTGAAGGTGATATGAAGCCATGGCGGCATAACGACAATACATGTGGAAGAATTCCGTAATCTTGTATTTAGGTATACAGTCGAGTTTGTTGTATATACACATTTAGCTATCGATATCGAAGTGCTTCAAATCATTAGTTTAACATACTTAAGTTAATTAATCCTCTTTATCTTACTGAAGTCTACATAAGGCCTTAACGGTGTGACGGCAGTGCATTTAGAAGAATTCTGTAATCTTATATTTAGGTAGGTATAAAGTCGATTTTGTTGAATATACGCATTAAGCAATCGATATCGAAATGCTTCACATTATTAGTTTAACATATTTAAGATAATTAACCTTCTTTAATAAAGATAAAAATAATAATAATTAACCCTCTTTATCTTACTGAAGTCTACAAAAGCCTTAGCAACATATCGGCAGTGCATTTAGAAGAATTACGCGACTCATTAAATTAACATATTTAAGTTAATAAACCTTCTCTAACGATCTGAAAATGGCATACAGCCATGGCGGCATAACGGCTGTGCATTTAGAAGAATTCCGTTATCTTATATTTAGGTATAAAGTCGATTTTCTTGTATATTCACATTTAGCAATCGATATCGAAATGCTTCAAATCATTAGTTTAACATATTTAAGTTAATTACCCTTCTTTATCTTACTGAAGTTTAAATAAAGCCATAACGGCATAACGGCGGTATATGTAGAAGAATTCCGTAATCTTATATTTAGGTGTAAAGTCGATTTTCTTGTATATTCACATTTAGCAATCGATATCGAAATGCTTCAAATCATAAGTTTAACATATTTAAGTTAATTAAGCTTCTTTAACGCATTGAAGTTAACATAAAGCCATGGCGGCATAACGGCAGTGAATTTAGAAGAATTACGTAATCTTATATTTAGGTATAAAGTCGATTTTCTTGTATATACTCATTTAGCAATCGATATCGAAATGCTTCAAATCGTTAGTTTAACATATTTAAGTTAATTAACCTTCTTTAACGTATTGAAGTTGATATAAAGCCATGACGGCATAACGACAGTACATTTAGAAGAATTCCGTAATCTTATGTTTAGGTATAAAGTGGGTTTTCTTGTATATATGCATTAAGAAATCGATATCGAAATGCTTCAAATCATTGGTTTAGCATATTTAAAATAATAAACCTTCTTTAACGAACTGAAGTTGGCAAAAAGTCATGGCGGCATAACGGCAGTGCATTTCGAAGAATTCCGTAATCTTATATTTAGGTATAAAGTCTATTTTCTTGTATATGCACATTTAGCAATCGATATCGAAATGCTTCAAATCATTGGTTTAACATATTTAAGTTAATTAGCCTTATTTATCTTACTGAAGTTTACATAAAGCCATGGCGGCATAACGGCAGTTCATTTGGAAGAATTCCGTAATCTTATATTTAGCTATAAAGTCAATTTTGTTGTATATACACATTTAGCGATAGATATCAAAATACTTCAAATCAATAGTTTAACATATTTAAGTTAATTTACCTTCTTTAACATATTGAAGTTAATATAAAGCCATGGCGACGTAATCTTATATTTAGGTATAAAGTCGATTTTCTTGTATATATGCATTAAACAATCGATATCGAAATGCTTCAAATAACTGGTATAACATATCTAAGTTACTAAACGTTCTTTAACGAACTGAAGTTGATATAAAGCCATGGCGGCATAACGACAGTGCATTCAGAAAAATTCCGTAATCTTATATTTAGGTATAAAGTGGATTTTCTTGTATATATGCATTAGGAAATCGATATCGAAATGCTTCATATCATTATTTTAACATTATTTAAGTTAATAGAGCTTATTTAACGCACTGAAGTAACATAAAGCCATGGCGGCATAAGGGTAGTGCATGTAGAAGAATAACGTAATCTTATATTTAGGTATAAAGTCGATTTTCTTGTATATACGCATTTAGCAATCGGTATCGAAATGCTTCAAATCATTAGTTTAACATATTTAAGTTAATTAACCTTCTTTATCTTACTGAAGTTACATAAAGCCATGGCGACATTACGGCAGTGCATTTGGAAGAATTCCGTTATCTTCTATTTAGGTATAAATTCGAATCTTTTGTATATACTCATTGAGCAAGCGATGTCGAAATTCTTCAAATCATTATTTTAACATATTTAAGTTAATAAAGCTTCTCTAACGCACTGAAGTTAACAGAAAGCCATGGCGGCATAACGGCAATGCATGTAGAAGAATTCCGTAATCTTATGTTTAGGTATAAACTCGATGTATATATGCATTAAGCAATCGACATCGAAATGCTTCAAATCATTAGTTAAATATATTTAAGTTAATTAGCCTACTTTATCGTGCAAAAGTTTACATAAAGCCTTAGCGGTATGACGGCAGTGCATTTAGAAGAATTTATAAATCTTATATTTAGGTATAAAGTCGTTTTTCTTGTATATACACATTTCGCAATCGTATTTGAAATGCTTCAAATCTTTTGTTTAACATATTTAAGTCAATAAACCTTCTTTAACGGACTGAAGTTTACATAAGGCCTTGGCGGCATAACGGCAGTGCATTTAGAAGAATTCCGTAATCTTATATTTAGGTATAAAGTCGATTTTCTTGTATTTACATATTTAGCAATCGATATCGAAATGCTTCAAATCATTAGTTTAACATATTCAAGTTAATTAACCATCTTTAACGTATTGGAGGTAATATAAGGCCATGGCGGCATAACGACAGTACATTTGGCAGAATTCCGTAATCTTATATTTAGGTATAAAATTGATTTTCTTGTATATGCACATTTCGCAATCGTATCTGAAATGCTTCAAATCTTTTGTTTAACATATTTAAGTTAATAAAGCTCCTTTAACGAACTGAAGTTTACATAAGGCCTTGGCGGCATAACGGCAGTGCATTTGGAAGAATTCCGTAATCTTATATTTAGGTATAAAGTCGATTTTCTTGTATATATACATTTAGCAATCGATATCGAAATGCTTCGAATCATTAGTTTAACTTATTTAAGTTAACAAAACTTATTTTAACGAACTGAGGTTGAAAAAAAGCCATTTCGGAATAACGGCAGTGCATTTAGAAGTATTCCGTTATCTTATATTTAGGAATAAATTCGATTTTCTTGTATATACACATTTAGCAAGCGATATCGAAATGCTTCATATCATTAGTTTAACATATTCAAGTTAATTAACCATTTTTAACGTATTGGAGGTGATATAAGGCCATGGCGGCATAACGACAGTACATTTGGAAGAATTCCGTAATCTAATATTTAAGTATAAAGTCGTTTTTCTTATATTTACATATTTAGTAATCAATATCAAAATGCTTCAAATCATTAGTTTAACATATTTAAAATAATTAACCTTCTTTAACGTATTGAAGGTGATATGAAGCCATGGCGGCATAACGACAATACATGTGGAAGAATTCCGTAATCTTATATTTAGGTATACATTCGATAACGGCAGTGCATGTAGAAGAATTCCGTAATCTTATATTTAGGTATAAATTCGATTTTCCTGTATATACACATTTAGCAATCGATATCGAAACGCTTCAAATCATAAGTATAACATATTTAAGTTAATTACCCTTCTTTATCTTACTGAAGTTTAAATAAAGCCATAACGGCATAACGGCGGTATATTTACAAGAAGTCCGTAATCCTATATTTAGGTGTAAAGTCGATTTTCTTGTATATTCACATTTAGCAATCGATATCGAAATGCTTCAAATCATAAGTTTAACATATTTAAGTTAATAAAGCTTCTTTAACGCATTGAAGTTAACATAAAGCCAAGGCGGCTTAACGGCAGTGAATTTAGAAGAATTACGTAATCTTATATTTAGGTATAAAGTCGATCTTCTTGTATATACTCATTTAGCAATCGATATCGAAATGCTTCAAATCGTTAGTTTAACATATTTAAGTTAACTAACCTTCTTTAACGTATTGAAGTTGATATAAAGCCATGATGGCATAACGACAGTACATTTAGAAGAATTCCGTAATCTTATATTTAGGTATAAAGTCGATTCTCTTGTATATACACATTTCGCAATCGTATCTGAAATGCTTCAAATCTTTTGTTTAACATATTTAAGTAAATAAAGCTTCTTTAACGAACTGAAGTTTACATAAGGCCTTGGCGGCATAACGGCAGTGCATTTGGAAGAATTCCGTAATCTTATATTTAGGTATAAAGTCGATTTTCTTGTATATATACATTTAGCAATCGATATCGAAATGCTTCGAATCATTAGTTTAACTTATTTAAGTTAACAAAACTTATTTTAACGAACTGAGGTTGACAAAAAGCCATTTCGGAATAACGGCAGTGCATTTAGAAGTATTCCGTTATCTTATATTTAAGAATAAATTCGATTTTCTGGTATATACACATTTAGCAAGCGATATCGAAATGCTTCATATCATTAGTTTAACATATTCAAGTTAATTAACCATCTTTAACGTATTGGAGGTGATATAAGGCCATGGCGGCATAACGACAGTACATTAGGAAGAATTCCGTAATCTAATATTTAAGTATAAAGTCGTTTTTCTTATATTTACATATTTAGTAATCAATATCGAAATGCTTCAAATCATTTGTTTAACATATTTAAAATAATTAACCTTCTTTAACGTATTGAAGGTGATATGAAGCCATGGCGGCATAACGACAATACATGTGGAAGAATTCCGTAATCTTATATTTAGGTATAAAGTCGATTTTCTTGTATTTACATATTTAGCAATCGATATAGAAGTGCCTCAAATCACTGGTTTAACATATCTAAAATAATTAACCTTCTTTAACGTATTGAAGGTGATACAAAGCCATGGCGGCATAACGACATTACATTTGGAAGAATTCCGTAATCTTATATTTAGGTATAAAGTCGATTTTCTAGTATTTACACATTTACCAATCGATATCGAAATGCTTCAAGACATTAGTTTAACATATCTAAAATAATTAACCTTCTTTAACGTATTGAAGGTGATACAAAGCCATGGCGGCATAACAACAGTACATTTGGAAGAATTCCGTAATCTTATATTTAGGTATAAAGTCGATTTTCTTGTATTTACATATTTAGCAATCGATATAGAAGTGCCTCAGATCACTAGTTTAACATACTTAAATCAATTAATCCTCTTTATCTTTTTGAAGTCTACAAAAGCCTTAACGGCATAACGGCAGTGCATTTAGAAGAATTCCCTTATCTTATATTTAGGTATTAAGTCGATTTTGTTGTATATACGCATTTAACAATCGACATCGAAATGCTTCAAATCATTAGTTTAACATATTTAAGATAATTAACCCTCTTTACCTTATTGAAGTCTACAAAAGCCTTAACGGCATAACGGCAGTGCATTTAGAAGAATTCCGTAATCTTATATTTAGGTATAAAGCCGAATTTCTTGTATATACCCATTTAGCAATCGATATCGAAATGCTTCGAATCATTAGTTTAACTTATTTAAGTTAACAAAACTTATTTTAACGAACTGAGGTTCACAAAAAGCCATTTCGGAATAACGGCAGTGCATTTAGAAGTATTCCGTTATCTTATATTTAGGAATAAATTCGATTTTCTTGTATATTCACATTTAACTATCGAAATCAAAATACTTCAAATCATTAGTTTAACATATTAAGTTAATAAACATTTTTTAGCTTACTGAAGTTTACATAAGGCCTTAACGGTATAACGGCAGTGCATTTAGAAGAATTCCGTAATGTTATATTTTTATATATAGATATAAAGTCGATTTTCTTGTATTTACACATTTAGCAATCGATATCGAAATGCTTCAAAACATTAGTTTAACATATCTTAAATAATTAACCTTCGTTAACTCATTGAAGGTGTTACAAAGCCATGGCGGCATAACGGCAGTACATTTGGAAGAATTCCGTAATCTTATATTTAGGTATAAAGTCGATTTTCTTATATTTACACATTTAGCAATCGATATCGAAATGCTTCAAAACATTAGTTTAACATATCTAAAATAATTAACCTTCTTTAACGTATTGAAGGTGATACAAAGCCATGGCGGCATAACGACAGTACATTTGGAAGAATTCCGTAATCTTATATTTAGGTATAAAGTCGATTTTCTAGTATTTACACATTTACCAATCGATATCGAAATGCTTCAAGACATTAGTTTAACATATCTAAAATAATTAACCTTCTTTAACGTATTGAAAGTGATCAAAAGCCATGGCGGCATAACGACAGTACATTTGGAAGAATTCCGTAATCTTATATTTAGGTATAAAGTCGATTTTCTTGTATTTACATATTTAGCATCCGATATAGAAGTGCCTCAAATCACTAGTTTAACATATTTAAATTAATTAATACTTTTTATCTTTTTGAAGTCTACAAAAGCCTTACGGCATAACGGCAGTGCATTTAGAAGAATTCCGTTATCTTATATTTAGGTATTAAGTCGATTTTGTTGTATATACGCATTTAGCAATCGACATCGAAATGCTTCAAATCATTAGTTTAACATATTTAAGATAATTAACCCTCTTTACCTTATTGAAGTCTACAAAAGCCTTAACGGCATAACAGCAGTGCATTTAGAAGAATTCCGTAATCTTATATTTAGGTATAAAGCCGATTTTCTTGTATATACCCATTTAGCAATCGATATCGAAATGCTTCAAATAATTAATTTAACATATTTAAGTTAATAAACCTTCTTTAACTCACTGAAGT
Source organism: Bactrocera correcta (assembly GCA_027475135.1). Taxonomy (NCBI): domain Eukaryota; kingdom Metazoa; phylum Arthropoda; class Insecta; order Diptera; family Tephritidae; genus Bactrocera; species Bactrocera correcta. The sequence continues at coordinate 61,692,100 of CM050327.1, forward strand.
CTACATAAAGCCTTAACGGTATAACTGCAGTGCATTTAGAAGAATTCCGTAATCTTATATTTAGGTATAAAGTCGATTTTCTTGTATTTACATATTTAACAATCGATATCGAAATGCTTCAAATCATTAGTTTAACATATTTAAGTTAATTAACCTCTCTATCTTACTGAAGTCTACATAAGGCCTTAACGGCATAACGGCAGTGCATTTAGAAGAATTCCGTTATCTTATAATTAGGTATAAATTCGATTTTCTTGTATATACCCATTTAGCAAGCGATATCGAAGTGGTTCAAATCATTAGTTTAACATATTTAAGTTAATTAACCTTCTGTAACGTATGGATGTTGATATAAGGCCATGGCGGCATAACGGCAGTGCATTAAGAAGAATTCCGTAATCTTATATTTAGATATAAAGTCGATTTTCTTGTATATACACATTTAGCAATCTATAACGAAATGCTTCAAATCATGAGTTTAACATATTTAAGTTAATTAACGTTCTTTATCTTACTGAAGTTTACATAAAGCCATAAAGGTATAACGGCGGTGCATTTGGAAGAATTCCGTAATCTTATATTTAGGTAAAAAGTCGATTTTGTTGTATATACACATTTAGCAATCGAAATCGGAATGCTTCAACTCATTAGCTTAACATATTTAAGTTAATAAACCTTCTTTAACGATCTGAAGTTGACATATAGCCATGGCGGCATTACGGCAGTGCATGTAGAAGAATTCCGTCATAATATATATAGATATAAAGTCGATTTTCTTCTATTTACACATTTAGCAATCGATATCGAAATGCTTCAAACCATTAGTTTAACATATTTAAAATAACTAACCTTCTTTAACCTATTGAAGGTGATAAAAAGCCATGGCGGCACAACGACAGTACACTTGGAAGAATTCCGTAATCTTATATTTAGGCGTAAAGTCGATTTTCTTGTATACACACATTTAGGAATCGATAACGAAATGCCTCAAACCATTAGTTTAACATATTTAAATTAATTAATCTTCTCTGTCTTACTGAAGTTTACATAAAGCCAAAAAGGTATAACGGCAGTGCATTTGGAAGAATTCCGTAATCCTATATTTAGGTATAAAGTCGAGTTTGTTGTATATACACATTTAGCAATCGATATCGAGATGCTTCAACTCATTGGCTTAACATATTTAAGTTAATAAACCTTCTTTAACGATCTGAAGTTGGCATATAGCCATGGCGCCATTACGGTAGTGCATGTAGAAGAATTCCGTTATCATATAGTTAGGTATAAAGTCGATTTTCTTGTATATACACATTTAGCTATCGATATCGAAATGCTTTAAATCATTACTTTAACATATGAAGTTAACAAACATTTTTTAGCTTACTGAAGTCTACATAAAGCCTCAACGGTATAACGGCAGTGCATTTAGAAGAATTCTGTAATTTTATAATTTTATATTTAGGTATAAAGTCGATTTTCTTGTATTTACACATTTAGCAATCGATATCGAAATGCTTCAAACCATTAGTTTAACATATTTAAAATAATTAACCTTCTTTAACGTATTGAAGGTGATAAAAAGCCATGGCGTATTGCCTAAGTATAAGATTATGTAGACTTCAGTGCGCTAAAGGAGCTTTATTAACTTAAATATGTTAAACTAATGATTTGAAGCATTTCGATATCGATTGCTAAATGTGCATATACAAGAAACTCAAATTTATACCTTAATATAAGATAACGGAATTCTTCTAACTGCACTGCCGTTATGCCGTTAAGGCTTTATGTAGACTTCAGAAAGACATCGAGGGTTAATTAACTTAAATATGTTAAACTAATGATTTGAAGACTTTCGATATCGAATGCTAAATATGTAAATGCCAGAAAATCGACTTCATACCTAAATATAAGATTACGGAATTCTTCTACATACACTGCCGTTATGCCGCCATGGCTATATGCCAACTTCAGATCGTTAAAGAGGGTTTATTAACTTAAATATGTTAAACTAATGAGTTGAAGCATTTCGATATCGATTGGTACATGTGTATATACAAGAAAATCGATTTTATACCCAAATAAAAGATTACGGAATTCACCCAAATATACTGCCGTTATGCCCTTATGGCCTTATGTAAACTTCAGTAAGATAAAGAGGGTTAATTAACTTAAATATGTTAAACTAATGATTTGAAGCATTTCGATATCGATTGCGAAATATGTAAATACAAGAAAATCGACTTTATACGTAAATATAAGATTACGGAATTCTGCTACATGCACTGCCGTTATGCCGCCATGGCTTTATGCCAACTTCAGTTCGTTAAAGAAGGTTAATTAACTTATATATGTTAAACTAATGATTTGAAGCATTTCGTTATCGATTGCTAAATGTGTATATACAACAAAGTCGACTTTATACGTAAATATAAGATTACGGAACTCTTCCAAATGCACTGCCGTTATACCGTTATGGCTTTATGTAAACTTCAGTAAGATATAGAAGGTTTATTAACTTAAATATGCTAAACTATTGATTTGAGGCATTTCGATATCGATTGCTAAATGTGTATATGCAACAAAATCGACTTTATACCTAAATATAAGATAACGGAATTCTTCTAAATGCACTGCCGTTATGCCGTTAAGGCTTTATGTAGACTTCAGAAAGACATCGAGGGTTAATTAACTTAAATGTGTTAAACTAATGATTTGAAGACTTTCGATATCGATTGCTAAATATGTAAATACAAGAAAAGCGACTTTATACCTAAATATAAGATAACGGGATTCTGCTACATGCACTGCCGTTATGCCGCCATGGCTTTATGCCAACTTCAGTTCGTTAAAGAAGGCTAATTATTTTAAATATGTTAAACTAATGGTTTGAAGCATTTCGATATCGATTGCTAAATGTACAAGAAAATCGACTTTATACATAAATATAAGACTACGGAATTCTTCTAAATGCACTGCCGTTATGCCGCCATGGCTTCATAACAACTTCAAAAAGTTACAGAAGGTAAATTAACATAAATATGTTAAGCCAATGAGTTGAAGCATCTCGATATCGATTGCTAAATGTGTATATACAACAAAATCGACTTTATATATATGCATTTAGCAATTGATATCGAAATGCTTCAAATCATTAGTTTAACATATTCAAGTTAATTAACCTTCTTTACTGAAGTCTACATAAAGCCATTAAGGTATAACGGCAGTGCATTTGGAAGAATTCCGTAATCTTATATTTAGGTATAAAGTCGGTTTTTTGTATATACACATTAAGCAATCGATATCGAGATGCTTCAGCTCATTGGCTTACCGTATTTAAGTTAATAAACTTTCTTTAACGATCTGAAGTTGGCATATAGCCATGGCGGCATTACGGCAGTGCATGTAGAAGAATTATGTTATCACATATTTAGGTATAAAGTCGCTTTTCTTGTATGTACACATTTAGCAAGCGATATCGAAATGTTTCAAATCATTAGTTTAACATATTTAAGTTAATTTACCTTCTTTAAAGTATTAAAGTTGTTATAAGGCCATGGCGGCATAACGGCAGTGCATTTAGAAGAATTCCGTAGTCTTATATTTAGGTATAAAGTCGATTTTCTTGTACTTACGCATTTAGCAATCGATATCGAAATGCTTCAAATCATTGGTTTAACATAGTTAAGTTAATTAATCTTTTTTATCTTACTAAAGTCTACAAAAGCCTTAACGGCATAAAGGCAGTGCATTAAGAAGAGTTCCGTAATCTTATATTTAGGTATAAAGTCGATTTTGTCGTATATACGCATTTAGCAATCGATAACGAAATGCTTCAAATCATTAGTTTAACATATTTAAGTTAATAAACCTTCTTTAACGATCTGAAGTTGGCTTAAAGCTATGGCGGCATAACGGCAGTGCATTTAGAAGAATTCCGTTATCTTATATTTAGGTATAAATTCGATTTTGTTGTATATACACATTTAGCAATCGGTATCGAGATGCTTCAAGTCGTTAGTTTAACATAATTAAGTTAATTGACCTTCTTTAACGTATTGAAGTTGATATTAGGCCATGGCGGCATAACGACAGTACATTTGGAAGAATTCCGTAATCTTATGTTTAGGTATAAATTCGATTTTATTGTATATGCACATTTAGCAAGCGATATGGAAATGCTTCAAATCATTAATTTAACATATTTAAGTTAATTAACCTTCTTTAACGTATTGAAGTTGATATAAGCCATGGCGGCATAACGACAGTACATTTGGGAGAATTCCGTTATCTTATTTTTTGGCATAAAGTCGATTTTCTTTTATATACACATTTAGCAATCGATATCGAAATGCTTCAGATAACTGAAGTGGACATAAAGCCATAACGGCAGTGCATTTGGAAGAATTCCGTAGTCTCATATTTAGGCACAAAGTCGATTTTCTTGTATATGCACATTTTGCAATCAATATCGAAATTCTTCAAATAACCGGTTTAGCACGTTTAAATTAATTAACCTTCTTCAACGTAATGAAGGTGATATAAAGCCATGGCGGCATAACGCTGTGCATGTAGAAGAATTCCGTAATCTTATATTTAGGTATATAGTCGATTTTCTTGTATTTAAACATTAAGCAATCGATATCGAAATACTTCAAATCATTAGTTTAACATATTTAAATTAATTAACCTTCTTTAACGTAATGAAGGTGATATAAAGCCATAGCGGCATAACGACTGTGCATGTAGAAGGATTGCGTAATCTTTTATTTAGGTATATAGTCGATTTTCTTCTATTTACACATTAAGCAATCGATATCGAAATGCTTCAAATCATTAGTTTAACATATTTAAATTAACTAACCTTCTTTAACGTAATGAAGGTGATATAAAGCCATGGCGGCGTAACGACTGTGCATGTAGAAGAATTCCGTAATCTTATATTTAGGTATATAGTCGATTTTCTTGTATTTACACATTAAGCAATCGATATCGAAAATCTTCAAATCATTAGTTTAACATATTTAAGTTAGTTAACATTCTTTAAAGAACGAAAGTTGGCATAAGGCCATGGCGGCATATCGGCAACGCATGGAGAAGAATTCCGTGATCTTATGTTTAGGTATAAATTCGATTTTGTTGTATATAAACATTTAGCAATCAGTATCGAGATGCTCCAACTCATTAGTTTAACATATCTAAGTTAACTAACCTTCTTTAACGTATTGAAGTTGATATTAGGCCATGGCGGCATAACGACTGTACATTTGGAAGAATTCCGTAATCTTATGTTTAGGTATAAATTCGATTTTATTGTATATACACATTTAGCAAGCGATATCGAAATGCTTCAAATCATTAGTTTAGCATATTTAAGTTAATTAACCTTCTTTAACGTATTGAAGTTGATATAAAGCCATGGCGGCATAACGACTGTGCATGTAGAAGAATTCCGTAGTCTTATATTTAGGTATAAAGTCGATTTTCTTGTATTTACGCATTTAGCAATCGATATCGAAATGCTTCAACTCATTAGTTTAACATATTTAAGTTAATAAACCTTCTTTAACGATCTGAAGTTGGCATAGAGCCATGGCGGCATAACGGCAGTGCATGTAGAAGAATTCCGTAATCTTATATTTAGGTATAAAGTCGATTTTTTTGAATTTACATATTTAGCAATCGACATCGAAATGCTTCAAATCATTAGTTTAACATATTTAAGTTAATTTACCCTCGATGTCTTACTGAAGTCTACATAAAGCCTTAACGGCATAACGGCAGTGCATTAAGAAGAATTCCGTAGTCTTATATTTAGGTATAAAGTCGATTTTCTTGTATGTACACATTTAGCAAGCGATATCGAAATGTTTCAAATCATTAGCTTAACATATTTAAGTTAATTTACCTTCTTTAAAGTATTGAAGTTGTTATAAAGCCATGGCGGCATAACGGCAGTGCATTTAGAAGAATTCCGTAGTCTTATATTTAGGTATAAAGTCGATTTTCTTGTATTTACGCATTTAGCAATCGATATCGAAATGCTTCAAATCATTAGTTTAACATAGTTAAGTTAATTAAGCCTCTTTATCTTACTGAAGTCTACAAAAGCCTTAACGGCATAAAGGCAGTGCATTTAGAAGAGTTCCGTAATCTTATATTTAGGTATAATGTCGATTTTGTCGTATATACGCATTTAGCAATCGATAACGAAATGCTTCAAATCATTGCTTTAACATATTTAAGTTAATTAACCTTCTTTAACGAACTAAAGTTAACATAAAGACATAACGGCAAAACCGCAGTGCATTTAGAAGAATTCCGTTATCTTACATTTGGGTATAAAATCGATTTTCTTGTATTTACGCATTTAGCAATCGATATCGAAATGCTTTAAACCATTAGTTTACCATATTTAAAATAATTAACCTTCTTTAACATATTGAAGGTGATAAAAAGCCATGGTGGCATAACGACAGTACATTTGGAAGAATTCCGTTATCTTATATTAGGTATAAAGTCGATTTTGTTGTATATACGCATTTAGCAATCGATAACGAAATGCTTCAAATCATTAGTTTAACATATTTAAGTTAATTAACCTTCTTTAACGAACTAAAGTTAACATAAAGCCATAACGGCATAACGGCAGTGCATTTAGAAGAAATCCGTTATCTTATATTTAAGTATAAAGTCGATTTTGTTGTATATACGCATTTAGCAATCGTTAACGAAATGCTTCAAATCATTACTTTAACATATTTAAGTTAATAAACCTTCTTTCACGAACGGAAGTTAACATAAATCCATAACGGCATAGCGGCAGTGCATTTAGAAGAATTCCGTATACTTATATTTAGGTATAAAGTCGATTTTCTTGTATATACGCATTTAGCAATCGATATTGAAATGCTTCAAACCATTACTTTAACATATTTAAGTTAATAAACCTTCTTTCACGAACGGAAGTTAACATAAAGCCATAACGGCATAGCGGCAGTGCATTTAGAAGAATTCCGTATACTTATATTTAGGTATAAAGTCGATTTTCTTGTATATACATATTTAGCAACCGATATCGAAATGCTTCAAATACTAGTTTAACATATTTAAGTTAATTAACCTTCTTTATCTTACTGAAGATTACATAAAGCCATAACGGTATAACGGCAGTGCATTTGGAAGAGTTCCGTAATCTTATATTTAGGTATAAAGTCTATTTTCTTGTATATACACATTTAGCAATCGATATCGAAATGCTTCAAATCATTAGTTTAACATATTTAAGTTAATAAAGCTCCTTTAACGCACTGAAGTCTACATAAAGCCTTGATGGTATAACTGCAGTAGATTTAGAAGAATTCCGTTATCTTATATTTAGGTATCAAGTCGATTTTCTTGTATGTATGCATTAACCAATCGATATCGAATTGCTTAAAATCATTAGTTTAACATATTTAAGTTAATTAACCCTCGATGTCTTACTGAAGTCTACATAAAGCCTTAACGGCATAACAGCAGTGCATTTAGAAGAATTCCGTTATCTTATATTTAGGTATAAATTCGATTTTGTTGTATATACAGATTTAGCAATCGGTATCGAGATGCTTCAAGTCGTTAGTTTAACATAATTAAGTTAATTAACCTTCTTTAACGTATTGAAGTTGATATAAGCCATGGCGGCATAACGACAGTACATTTGGAAGAATTCCGTTATCTTATATTTAGGTATTAAGTCGATTTTCTTGTATATACAAATTTAGCAATCGATATCGAAATGCTTCAAATCATTAGTTTAACATATTTAAGTTAATAAACCTTCTTCAACGAACGGAAGTTGGCATAAAGCCATGGCGGCATAACGGCAGTGCATGTAGAAGAATTCCGTTAGCTTATATTTAGGTATAAAGTCGATTTTGTTGTATATACTCATTTAGCAATCAATATCGAAATGCTTCAAATCATTAGTGTAACATATTTAAGTTAATAAACCTTCTTTAACGTATTGAAGGTGATACAAAGCCATGGCGGCATAACGACAGTACCTGAGGAAGAATTCCGTAATCCTATGTTTAGATATAAATTCGATTTTCTTTTATATACACATTTAGCAATCGATATCGAAATGCTTCAGATAACTGAAGTGGACATAAAGCCATAACGGCAGTGCATTTAGAAGAATTCCGTAGACTCATATTTAGGCACAAAGTCGATTTTCTTGTATATGCACATTTAGCAAGCGATATGGAAATGCTTCAAATAATAGTTTAACATATATAAGTTAATGAGCCTTCTTTATCTTACTGAAGTTTACAGAAAGCCATAAAGGTATAACGGCAGTGCATTTGGAAGAATTCCGTAATCCTATATTTAGGTATAAAGTCGAGTTTGTTGTATATACACATTTAGCAATCGATATCGAGATGCTTCAACTCATTGGCTTAACATATTTAAGTTAATAAACCTTCTTTAACGATCTGAAGTTGGCATATAGCCAAGGCGGCATTACGGCAGTGCATGTAGAAGAATTCCGTTATCATATATTTAGGTATAAAGTCGATTTTCTTGTATATACACATTTAGCTATCGAAATGCTTCAAATCATTAGTTAAACATATTAAGTTAATAAACGTTTTTTAGCATACTGAAGTCTACATAAAGCCTAAACGGTATAACGGCAGTGCACTTAGAAGAATTCCGTAATGTTATAATTTTATATTTAGGTATAAAGTCTTGTATTTACACATTTAGCAATCGATATCGAAATGCTTCAAACCATAAGTTTAACATATTTAAAATAATTAACCTTCTTTAACGAATTGAAGGTAATATAAAGCCATGGCGGCATAACAGCAGTACATGTGGAAGAATTCCGTAATCTTATATTTAGGTATAAAGTCGATTTTCTTATATATATATATTTGGCAATCGATATCGAAATGCTTCAGATAACTGAAGTTGACATAAAGCCATAACGGCAGTGCATTTGGAAGAATTCCGTAGTCTCATATTTAGGCACAAAGTCGATTTTTTTGTATATGCACATTTTGCAATCAATATCGAAATTCTTCAAATAACTGGTTTAGCACATTTAAATTAATTAACCTTCTTCAACGTAATGAAGGTGATATAAAGCCATGGCGGCATAACGCTGTGCATGTAGAAGAATTCCGTAACCTTATATTTAGGTGTATAGTCGATTTTCTTGTATTTAAATATTAAGCAATCGATATGGAAATGCTTCAAATCATTAGTTTAACATATTTAAATTAATTAACCTTCTTTAACGTAATGAAGGTGATATAAAGCCATGGCGGAATAACGACTGTGCATTTAGAAGGATTCCGTAATCTTATATTTAGGTATATAGTCGATTTTTTGTACATATTTATGGATAAAGTGGATTTTGTTAACATATTTAAGTTCATAAACCTTCCTTAACTTACTGAATCTTACATAAAGCCATAACGGTATAACGGCAGTGCATTTGGAAGAATTCCGTAATCTTATGTTTATATATAAAGTCGATTTTGTTATATATACACATTTAGCAATCGATATCGAGATGCTTCAACTCATTAGTTTAACATATTTAAGTTAATTAACCTTCTTTAACGTATTGAAGTTTATATAAGGCCCTCGCGGTATAACGACAGTACATTTGGAAGAATTCCGTATACTTATATTTAGGTATAAAGTCGATTTTCTTGTATATACATATTTAGCAATCGATATCGAAATGCTTCAAATACTAGTTTAACATATTTAAGTTAATTAACCTTCTTTATCTTACTGAAGATTACATAAAGCCATAACGGTATAACGGCAGTGCATTAAGAAGAGTTCCGTAATCTTATATTTAGGTATAAAGTCGATTTTCTTGTATATACACATTTAGCAATCGATATCGAAATGCTTCAAATCATTAGTTTAACATATTTAAGTTAATAAAGCTCCTTTAACGCACTGAAGTCTACTTAAAGCCTTGATTGTATAACTGCAGTAGATTAAGAAGAATTCCGTAATCTTATATTTAGGTATCAAGTCGATTTTCTTGTATGTATGCAGAAACCAATCGATATCGAAATGCTTAAAATCATTAGTTTAACATATTTAAGTTAATTAACCCTCGATGTCTTACTGAAGTCTACATAAAGCCTTAACGGCATAACAGCAGTGCATTTAGAAGAATTCCGTTATCTTATATTTAGGTATAAATTCGATTTTGTTGTATATACACATTTAGCAATCGGTACCGAGATGCTTCAAGTCGTTAGTTTAACATAACTAAGTTAATTAACCTTCTTTAACGTATTGAAGTTGATATTAGGCCATGGCGGCATAACGACAGTACATTTGGAATAATTCCGTAATCTTATGTTTAGGTATAAATTCGATTCTATTGTATATGCACATTTAGCAAGCGATATGGAAATGCTTCAAATCATTAATTTAACATATTTAAGTTAATTAACCTTCTTTAACGTATTGAAGTTGATATAAGCCATGGCGGCATAACGACAGTACATTTGGAAGAATTTCGTAATCTTATATTTAGGTATAAAGTCGATTTTCTTGTATATATATATTTCGCAATCGATATCGAAATGCTTCAGATAACTGAAGTGGACATAAAGCCATAACGGCAGTGCATTTAGAAGAATTCCGTAGACTCATATTTAGGCACAAAGTCGATTTTCTTGTATGTGCACATTTAGCAAGCGATATGGAAATGCTTCAAATAATATTTTAACATATTTAAGTTAATTAACCTTCTTTATCTTACTGAAGTTTACATAAAGCCATAAAGGTATAACGGCAGTGCATTTGGAAGAATTCCGTAATCCTATATTTAGGTATAAAGTCGAGTTTGTTGTATACACACATTTAGCAATCGATATCGAGGTGCTTCAACTCATTGGCTTAACATATTTAAGTTAGTAAACCTTCTTTAACGATCTGAAGTTGGCATATAGCCAAGGCGGCATTACGGCAGTGCATGTAGAAGAATTCCGTTATCATATATTTAGGTATAAAGTCGATTTTGTTGTATATACACATTTAGCTATCGAAATGCTTCAAATCATTAGTTAAACATATTAAGTTAATAAACGTTTTTTAGCATACTGAAGTCTACATAAAGCCTAAATGGTATAACGGCAGTGCACTTAGAAGAATTCCGTAATGTTATAATTTTATATTTAGGTATAAAGTCTTGTATTCACACATTTAGCAATCGATATCGAAATGCTTCAAACCATTAGTTTAACATATTTAAAATAATTAACCTTCTTTAACGAATTGAAGGTAATATAAAGCCATGGCGGCATAACAGCAGTACATGTGGAAGAATTCCGAAATCTTATATTTAGGTATAAATTCGATTTTCTTATATATATATATTTGGCAATCGATATCGAAATGCTTCAGATAACTGAAGTTGACATAAAGCCATAACGGCAGTGCATTTGGAAGAATTCCGTAGTCTCATATTTAGGCAGAAAGTCGATTTTTTTGTATATGCACATTTTGCAATCAATATCGTAATTCTTCAAATAACTGGTTTAGCACATTTAAATTAATTAACCTTCTTCAACGTAATGAAGGTGATATAAAGCCATGGCGGCATAACGCTGTGCATGTAGAAGAATTCCGTAGTCTTATATTTAGGTATATAGTCGATTTTCTTGTATTTAAACATTAAGCAATCGATATCGAAATGCTTCAAATCATTAGTTTAACATATTTAAATTAATTAACCTTCTTTAACGTAATGAAGGTGATATAAAGCCATGGCGGAATAACGACTGTGCATGTAGAAGGATTCCGTAATCTTATATTTAGGTATATAGTCGATTTTCTTCTATTTACACATTAAGCAATCGATATCGAGATGCTTCAAATCATTAGTTTAACATATTTAAATTAATTAACCTTCTTTAACGTAATGAAGGTGATATAAAGCCATGGCGGCATAACGACTGTGCATGTTGAAGAATTCCGTAATCTTATATTTAGGTATATAGTCGATTTTCTTGTATTTACACATTAAGCAATCGATATCGAAAATCTTCAAATCATTAGTTTAACATATTTAAGTTAATTAACTTTCTTTAACGAACTAAAGTTAACATAAAGCCATAACGACATAACGGCAGTGCATTTAGAAGAATTCCGTAATATTATATTTAGATGTAAAGTCGATTTTGTTGTATATACACATTTAGCAATCGGTATCGAGATGCTTCAAGTCGTTAGTTTAACATAATTAAGTTAATTAACCTTCTTTAACGTATTGAAGTTGATATTAGGCCATGGCGGCATAACGACAGTACATTTGGAAGAATTCCGTAATCTTATGTTTAGGTATAAATTCGATTTTATTGTATATACACATTTAGCAAGCGATATCGAAATGCTTCAAATCATTAGTTTAACATATTTAAGTTAATTAACCTTCTTTAACGTATTGAAGTTGATATAAAGCTATGGCGGCATAACGACAGTACACTTGAAGAATTCCGTAGCCTTATATTTAGGTATAAAGTCGATTTTTTGTACATATTTATGGATAAAGTGGATTTTGTTAACATATTTAAGTTCATAAACCTTCTTTAACTTACTGAAGCTTACATAAAGCCATAACGGTATAACGGCAGTGCATTTGGAAGAATTCCGTAATCTTATGTTCATATATAAAGTCGATTTTGTTATATATACACATTTAGCAATCGGTATCGAGATGCTTCAAGTCGTTAGTTTAACATAACTAAGTTAATTAACCTTCTTTAACGTATTGAAGTTGATATTAGGCCATGGCGGCATAACGACAGTACATTTGGAAGAATTCCGTAATCTTGTGTTTAGGTATAAATTCGATTTTCTTGTATATGCACATTTAGCAAGCGATATCGAAATGTTTCAATTAATTAGTTTAACATATTTACGTTCATAAGCCTTCTTTAACGAACTGAAGTTGGCATAAAGCAATGGCGGAATAATGGCAGTGTATGTAGAAGAATTCCGTAATCTTATGTTAAGGTATAAAGTCGATTTTCTTGTATACACACATTTGGGAATCGATAGCGAAATGCCTCAAACCATTAGTTAAACATATTAAGTTAATTAACCTTCTTTATCTTACTGAAGTTTACATAAGGCCATAAAGGTATAACGGCAGTGCATTTGGAAGAATTCCGTAATCCTATTGTTAGGTATAAAGTCGATTTTGTTGTATATACACATTTAGCAATCGATATCGAGATGCTTCAACCCATTGGCTTAACATATTTAAGTTAATAAACCTTCTTTAACGAACTAAAGTTAACATAAAGCCATAACGGCATAACGGCAGTGCATTTAGAAGAATTCCGTTATCTTATATTTAGGTATAAAGTCGATTTTCTTGTATTTACGCATTTAGCAATCGATATCGAAATGCTTCAAACCATTAGTTTAACATATTTAAGTTAATAAACCTTCTTTAACGAACGGAAGTTAACATGAAGCCATAACGGCATAACGGCAGTGCATTTAGAAGAATTCCGTTACTTATATTTAGGTATAAAGTCGATTTTTTTATTTACGCATTTAGCAATCGATATCGAATGCTTCAAACCATTAGTTTAACATATTTAAGTTAACATAAGCCATAACGGCATAGCGGCAGTGCATTTAAAGAATTCCGTAATTTTATATTTAGGTATAAAGTCGATTTTCTGTATATTTATATTTAGCAATCGATATCGAAATGCTTCAAATAATAGTTTAACATATTTAAGTTAATTAACCTTCTTTATCTTACTGAAGTCTACAAAAGCTTAAACGGCATAACGGCAGTGTATTTGGAAGAGTTCCGTAATCTTATATTTATGTATAAAGTCGATTTTGTTGTATATACGCATTTAGCAATCGATAACGAAATGCTTCAAATAATTAGTTTAAAATATTTAAGTTCATTAATCCTCTTTATTTTACTAAAGTCTGCAAAAGCCTAAACGGCATAACGGCAGTGTATGTGGAAGAGTTCCGTAATCTTATATTTATGTATAAAGTCGATTTTGTTGTATATGCGCATTTAGCAATCGATAACGAAATGCTTAAAATGATTAGTTTAACATATTTAAGTTAATTAACCTTCTTTAACGAACTAAAGTTAACATAAAGCCATAACGACATAACGGCAGTGCATTTAGAAGAATTCCGTAATCTTATATTTAGATATAAAGTCGATTTTGTTGTATATACGCATTTAGCAATCGATATCGAAATGCTTCAAACCATTAGTTTAACATATTTAAGTTAATAAACCTTCTTTAACGAACGGAAGTTAACATAAAGCCATAACGGCATAGCGGCAGTGCATTTAGAAGAATTCCGTAATTTTATATTTAGGTATAAAGTCGATTTTCTTGTATATTTATATTTAGCAATCGATATCGAAATGCTTCAAATAATAGTTTAACATATTTAAGTTAATTAACCTTCTTTATCTTACTGAAGTTTACATAAGGCCATAACGGTATAACGGCAGTGCATTTGGAAGAGATCCGTAATCTTGTATTTAGGTATAAAGTCGACTTTGTTATATATACACATTTAGCAATCGATAACGAAATGCTTCAAAGTATTAGTTTAACATATTTAAGTTAATTAACCTTCTTTAACGAACTGAAGTAGACATAAAGCCATGGCGGCTTAACGGCAGTGCATGGAGCAGAATTCCGTTATCTTATATTTAGGTATAAAGTCGATTTTCTTGTATATACACATTTAGCAATCGATATCGGAATGCTTCAAATCGTTAGTTTAACATATCTAAGTTAATAAAGCTCCTTTAACGCACTGAAGTCTACATAAAGCCTTGACGGTATACCTGCAGTGCATTTAGAAGAATTCCGTTATCTTATATTTAGGTATAAAGTCGATTTTCTTGTATTAACATATTTAGCAATCGATATCGAAAGGCTTCAAATCATTAGTTTAACATATTTAAGTTAACTAACCCTCGATGTCTTACTGAAGTCTACATAAAGCCTTAACGGCATAACAACAGTGCATTTAGAAGAATTGCGTCATCTTATATTTAGGAATAAATTTGATTTTCTTTTATATACACATTTGGCAAGCGATATCGAAATGCTTTAAATCATTAGATTAAAATATTTAAGTTAATTAACCTTCTTTAACGTATTGAAGTGTTTATAAAGCCATGACGGCATAACGACAGTACATTTAGAAGAATTCCGTAGTCTTATATTTAGGTATAAAGTCGATTTTCTTGTATATGCACAATTAGCAATCGATAACGAAATGCTTCAAATAACTGGTTTAACATTTTTAAGTTAATAAACCTTCTTTAACGAACAGAAGTTAACATAAAGCCATAGCGGTATAACGGCAGTGCATTTGGAAGAATTCCGTAATCTTACATTTACGTATAAAGTCGATTTTGTTGTATATACACATTTAGCAATCGATATCGAGATGCTTCAACTCATTGGCTTAACAAATTTAAGTTTATAAACCTTCTTTAACGATCTGAATTTGGCATATAGCCATGGCGGCATAACGGCAGTGCATGTAGAAGAATTCCGTAATCTTATATTTATGTATAAAGTCGATTTTCTTGTATACACACATTTAAGAATCGATACCGAAATGCCTCAAAACATTAGTTTAACATTTTGAAGTAAATTAACGTTCTTTATCTTACTGAAGTTTACACAAAGCCATAACGGTAAACGGCAGTGCATTTGGAAGAATTCCGTAAACTTATATTTAGTTATAAAATCGATTTTCTTGTATATACACATTTAGCAATCGGTATCGAGATGCTTCAGATAACTGAAGTTGACATAAAGCCATAACGGCAGTGCATTCGAAAGAATTCCGTAGTCTCATATTTAGGCACAAAGTCGATTTTCTTGTATATGCACATTTTGCAGTCAATATCGAAATGCTTCAATTCATTAGTTTAACATATTAAAGTTCATAAACCTTCTTTATCGAACTGAAGTTGGCATAAAGCAATGGCGGCATAACGGCAGTGCATGTAGAAGAATTACGTAATCTTATATTTAGGTATAAAGTCGATTTTCTTTTATATACACGTTTAGCTATCGATATCGAAATGCTTAAAATCATTAGTTTAACATATTTAAGTTCATAAAACTTTTTTATCGAACTGAAGTTGGCATAAAGCAATGGCGGCATAACGGCAATGCATTTAGAAGAGTACCGTAATCTTATATTTAGATATAATGTCGATTTTCTTGTATATACCATTTAGCAATCGATATCGAAATGCTTCAAATCATTAGTTTAACTTATTTAAGTTAATAAACCTTCTTTAACGAGCGGAAGTTGGCTTAAAGTGATGGCGGCATAACGATAGTACATTTGGAAGAATTCCGTAATCTTATGTTTAGGTATAAATTCGATTTTCTTGTATATACACATTTCGCAATCGATATCGAAATGCTTCAAATCTATAGTTTAACATATTTAAGTTAATTAATCTTCTTGAACGTATTGAATTTGATATAAAGCCATGGCGGCATAACGGCAGTGCATTTAGAAGAGTTACGTAATCTTATATTTAGGTATGAATTCGATTTTCTTGTATATGCTCATTAGGCAATCGATATCGAAATGCTCCTAATCATTAGTGTAACATATTTAAGATAATAAACCTTCTTTAACGTATTGAAGGTGATACAAAGCCATGGCGGCATAACGACAGTACATTTGGAAGAATTGCGTAATCTTATGTTTAGGTATAAGTTCGATTTTCTTCTATATACACATTTCGCAATCGATATCGAAATGCTTCAAATCATTAGTTTAACATATTTAAGTTAATAAACCTTCTTTAACGTATTGGAGGTGATACAAATCCATGGCGGCATAACGACAGTACATTTGGAAGAATTGCGTAATCTTATGTTTAGGTATAAATTCGATTTTCTTGTATATACACATTTCGCAATCGATATCGAAATGCTTCAAATCATTAGTTTAACATATTTAAGTTAATTAATTCTCTTTATCTTACTGAAGTCTACAAACCCCTTAACGGCATAACGGCAGTGCATTTGGAAAAGTTCCGTAATCTTATATTTAGGTATTAAGTCGATTTTGTTGTATATACGCATTTAGCAATCGACATCGAAATGCTTCAAATCATTAGTTTAACATATTTAAGTTAATATACACATTTAGCAATCGACAACGAAATGCTTCAACTCATTAGTTTAACATAGTTAAGTTAATTAACCTACTTTAACGTATTGAAGTTTATATAAGGCCATGGCAGCATAACGACAGTACATTTGGTAAAATTCTGTAATCTTATGTTTAGGTATAAATTCGATTTTCTTGTATCATTAGTTTAACATATTTAAGTTAATTAATCCTCTTTATCTTACTGAAGTCTACAAACCCCTTAACGGCATAACGTCAGTGCATTTGGAAGAGTTCCGTAATGTTATATTTAGATATTAAGTCGATTTTGTTGTATATACGCATTTAGCAATCGACATCGAAATGCTTCAAATCATTAGTTTAGCATATTTAAGTTAATATACACATTTAGCAATCGACAACGAAATGCTTCAACTCATTAGTTTAACATAGTTAAGTTAATTAACCTACTTTAACGTATTGAAGTTTATATAAGGCCATGGCGGCATAACGACAGTACATTTGGAAGAATTCCGTAATCTTATGTTTAGGTATAAATTCGATTTTCTTGTATATACACATTTAGCAAGCGATATCGAAATGCCTCAAATCATTAGTTTAACATATTTAAGTTCATAAACCTTCTTTAACGAACTGAAGTTGGCATAAAGCAATGGCGGCATAACGGCAGTGCATGTAGAAGAATTCCGTAATCTTATATTTAGGTATAAAGTCGATTCTCTTTTATATACACGTTTAGCAATCGATATCGAATTGCTTCAAATCATTAGTTTAACATATTTAAGTTCATAAACCTTTTTTATCGAACTGAAGTTGGCATAAAGCAATGGCGGCATAACGGCAATGCATTTAGAAGAGTACCGTATTCTTATATTTAGGTATAAAGTCGATTTTCTTGTATATACCATTTAGCAATCGATATCGAAATGCTTCAAATCATTAGTTTAACATATTTAAGTTAATAAACCTTCTTTAACGAACGAATGTTGGCTTAAAGTCATGGCGGCATAACGACAGTACATTTGGAAGAATTCCGTAATCTTATGTTTCGGTATAAATTCGATTTTCTTGTATATACACATTTAACAAGCTATATCGAAATGCTTCAAATCATTAGTTTAACATATTTAAGTTAAATAATCTTCTTTAACGTATTGAAGTTGATATAAAGCCATGGCGGCATAACGGCAGTGCATTTAGAAGAATTACGTAAACTTATATTTAGGTATGAATTCGATTTTCTTGTATATGCTCATTAGGCAATCGATATCGACATGCTCCAAATCATTAGTGTAACATATTTAAGTTAATAAACCTTCTTTAACGTATTGGAAATTCACGAAGCACTTAAGGATCACGGTTTTAACCCCAAAAATGTTGCAAATATTTTTAATAAAAAGAAAATCCCACAGCCTATGTTCAAAGTTGAGTTAGAACCAGAAAACAAACAACTTGGAAAAAATTGTGTGCACCCCATTTACAAACTACAATATTTGCTACATCATAGAATCACGGTGGAGGAACCGCATAAAAGAAACGGCCCTGTACAATGCACCAATTGCCAAGGGTATGGTCACACCAGGTCTTACTGCACACTTCGCGCAGTATGTGTAGCTTGCGGAGAGTTGCATGATTCTGCCACCTGCACGTCAAACAAAAAGAACCCAATTGTAAAAAAGTGTGGAAACTGCGGTGGAAACCACACAGCAAACTACAGAGGATGTCCAGTCTACAAGGAGCTAAAAAATCGGATCAACCAACGCGTAGTCTCCGAACGCAATCATAATGTACCGAACGTTGTATCCTCCAATATGAATCCGCTGACAGCTCCATCAAAAACCGTCACGGGCGTATCGTTTGCAAACGTCCTAAAATCAGGCCTAGGAAAACCCATAACTACAGCAACAGCGAGTCTAATTGAGCCGCAAGAACAGCAGCCCCACGTTCAATCTGGTAGTCAATCGAATATCGAAGCAATGATAGCGTCAATTGCAAAATAGCATGATGAACTTCATAACATTCATGCAGAACACAATGCAAGAACTCATGCGAAATCAAAACACATTGCTGCAACTGCTTGCTAACCAAAGTTCAAAATAATGAGCTCGCTTAAAATTGTTTTATGGAATGCAAATGGTATACCTCGCCATAAACTGGAGCTGGCAATATTTCTCAACGACAAGGAAATAGATATAATGCTTCTTGCAGAAACTCACCTAACCAATAAATACAACTTTAATGTATCGGGATATACCTTCTATTGTACGAATCATCCAGATGGAAAGGCGCATGGTGGAACTGGTATCTTAATCAGAAGTCGCATTAAACACCATTCTTTAACTGGAACTGCTGAAAATTATCTGCAAGCAACATCAATATGCGTGCAGACAAAGCAAGGTGATATTACTTTGTCCGCCGTTTATTGTCCCCCACGTTTCCCGATTACAGAAAAGCAATTTATAGATTTCTTCAGCTCGCTGGGAGAGTGCTTTCTTGCTGCAGGTGATTATAACGCGAAACACCCTCACTGAGGTTCCCGGTTATGTAATCCTAAAGGCAAGCAATTATATAACGCCCTTATATGTAAAAGAAACAAACTGGACTACGTATCTCCTGGAAAGCCTACATATTGGCTGACAGACCCGAATAAGCTGCCAGATTTAATTGACTTCGCAGTAACTAGGAAAATTCCTCACAGCCTTTTTACTGCAGAAACAAGAGCAGACCTCTCATCAGACCACTCACCAGTTCTCTTCACTTTGCGGCATCAGTCACACTATAAAGAGCTGCCTTATATGCTCACGTCAAAAGCTACAAACTGGTTAAAGTACAAAAAATACATCAGCACACACATAGAACTCGAACCAAAGTTAGATACACCGGTCGATATTGAAAATACCATCGCAGCATTCGAATCAACCATTATAACAGCCGCCAAAATTTCAACTCCTCAAAAAGGTTACCTGGAAAACAAAAAGCATAGCTTAACTAATAGGGAAATTGAAATACTCGCATTACAAAAACGACGCCTACGAAGGGAGTGGCAGGTTCATAGATCACCAGCCTCAAAACAACTGTTGATAGCGGCCACACATGCACTGACGAGAGCCCTCAGAAGTGAGGAACAGCGTGCGCAGTACCAGTATATTCAAAAGCTGTCACCGACTAGTACAAAGCACCCATTGTGGAAAGCACATCAAACTCTAAATGCGCCAATAGAGTGTGAAATGCCAATACGTGACAATAATGGCAAATGGGCTCGGAGTGATGCAGAAAAGTCAGCAACTTTCGCTGCTCATCTAAAAAATGTCTTCCAGCCAAACCCAGAAACTAATGACTTTACACTTCCAACCGTACCCTATTTGATGGAATCTGAGCCAGTGAAATTAGTACCTGAAGAGATATCAAAAATAATTATGGAGAAATTAAATCCAAGAAAAGCTCCTGGGCACGACTTAATTACTCCAAAAATGATTATTGAGCTACCAAATTGTGCTATAATCTGTATCTGTATGTTTTTCAATGCAATCACAAAACAAGCTCACTTTCCGCAACAATGGAAAAAGTCAACTATAGTGATGATACCTAAGCCTGGAAAGGACAAAACGCAGCCATCCTCCTATAGGCCCACCAGCTTGTTATCGTGCATGTCGAAATTATTTGAAAGACTTCTTATGCTCCGCATTAAGCCACATCTTGAAACCCACAACATAATACCATCTCACCAATTTGGCTTCAGGGAAAAGCATGGAACGATCGAGCAAGTACATAGGATCACATCTGAAATTCGAACAGCTTTTGAAAAAGGGGAATATTGTTCTGCAATATTTCTTGATGTCGCCCAGGCTTTTGATCGAGTATGGTTAGATGGTCTTATATATAAAATAAAAACGCTACTCCCGCAAAACACCCACGAACTGTTTAAAACCTACCTTTATGATCGAAATTTTGTAGTTCGATGTAACACCACTACATCTGAAGCCCAAACGATTGAAGCTGGTGTACCACAAGGCAGTGTTCTTGGCCCAATGCTATATGTTTTATACACTTCAGATATCCCAGTAAGCGACCGCTTGACTATGTCTACTTTTGCCGATGACACTGCAATAATCAGCCGCTCCAAGTGCCCAATTCATGCAAATGCGCTGCTAGGAAATCATATCGTAGCTGTGGCCAACTGGCTCGCAAACTGGAGGATAAAGGTTAACGAGCAAAAATGTAAGCACGTTACATTTACCCTAAACAAGAGCAGCTGTTCGCCTTTGACACTGAACAACGTACAAATACCACAAAGCAATCATGTTACTTACCTAGCGGTCCATCTGGATAGGCGACTTACTTGGCGAAACCACATAGAGGCTAAAAGGACTTACCTTAAGTTAAAGGCACGTTCTTTGCATTGGCTTATTAACTCTCGCTCAGCCCTGAGTCTGGAGTATAAAATCATTATATACAACACTGTTTTAAAACCAATCTGGACCTATGGGTGTGAGCTGTGGGGCAACGCGAGTAGCAGCAACATCGAAATTCTTCGTCGTGCGCAATCAAAAATTCTTCGTACAATCACCGGAGCACCGTGGTATATCCGAAATGAGAACATCCAACGCGACTTAAGAATTCCAGACGTACGAACTGAAATAGAGCAACGAAGCGCGAAGTATGCATTGAAACTTTCGGTTCACCCAAACCAACTAGCAAGATCGCTATTGCGTGTGAACAGGAGCTCAAGATTACGTAGAAACGACTTACCAGCCCAGACGTGATATATCTTAGGCCCAGTTTAAAAAAAATAATCACGCATGTAGGGTGTAAATTAAGTGAGTAGTTTAAGATTCGAAAACTTATTGTTAGGCTCTTAAGTAGGGTAGATTCAATAAATAATAGGAAAGCTAATAAAAAAAAAAAAAAAAAAACAAAAAACGTATTGGAGGTGATACAAAGCCATGGCGGCATAACGACAGTATATTTGGAAGAATTCCGTAATCTTATGTTTAGGTATAAATTCGATTTTCTTGTGTATACACATTTAGCAATCGATATTCAAATGCTTCAAATCATTAGTTTAACATATTTAAGCTAATTAATCCTCTTTATCTTACTGAAGTCTACAAACCCCTTAACGGCATAACGACAGTGCATTTAGAAGAATTCCGTAATCTTATATTTAGGTATTAAGTCCATTTTTTTGTATATACTCATTTAGCAATCCATATGGAAATGCTTCAAAACATTATTTTAACATATTTAAGTTAATTAACCCTCTTTATCTTACTGAAGTCTACAAACGCCTTAACGGCATAACGGCAGTGCATTTGGAAGATTTCCGTAATCTTATATTTAGGTATAAAGTCGATTTTCTTGTATATACAGTTTAGCAATCGATATCGAAATGCTTCAAATCATTAGTTTAACATATTTAAGTTAATAAACCTTCTTTAACGAACGGAAGTTGGCTTAAAGTCATGGCGGCATAACGGCAGTGCATTTAGAATAATTCCGTAATCTTATATTTAGGTATAAAGTCGATTTTCTTGTATACACACATTTAGGAATCGATATCGAAATGCCTCAAATCATTAGTTTAACATATATAAGTTAATTAACTTTTCTATCTTACTGAAGTTTACATAAAGCCATAACGGTAAACGGCAGTGCATTTGGAAGAATTCCGTAAACTTATATTTAGGTACAAAGTCGATTTTGTTGCGTATACAACCATAGCAATCGATATTGATATGCTTCAAATAATTAGTTTAAAATATTTAAGTTAATTAACCTTCTTTAACGTATTGAAGTTGATATAAAGCCATGGCGGCATAACGACAGTACATTTGGAAGAATTCCGTAGCCTTATATTTAGGTATAAAGTCGATTTTTTGTATATATGCATTAAGCAATCGATATCGAAATGCTTCAAATAACTGGTTTAACATATTTAAGTTCATAAACCGTCTTTAACTTACTGAAGTTTACATAAAGCCATAGCGGTATGACGGCAGTGCATTTGGAAGAATTCCGTAATCTTATATTTAGGTATAAAGTCGATTTTTTGTATATACACATTTAGCGTTCGGTATCGAAATGCTTCAAATAATTAGTTTAACATATTTAAGTTAATTAACCTTCTTTATCTTATTGAAGTTTACATAAAGCCATAACGATATAACGGCAGTGCGTTTGGAAGAATTCCGTTATCTTATGTTCTTGAATAAAGACGATTTTCTTGTATATACTCATACAGCAATCGATATCGAAATTCTACAAATCATTATTTTAACATATTTAAGTTAATAAAGCTTCTTTAACGCACTGAAGTTGACTTAAAGCCATGGCGGCATAACGGCAGTGCATGTAGAAGAATTCCGTAATCTTATATTTAGGTATAAAATCGATTTTGTTGTACATACATATTTAGCAATTGATATCGAAATGCTTCAAATCATTAGTTTAACATATTTAAGTTAATTAATCTTTTTTATCTTATTGAAGTTTACACAAAGCCATAACGGTATAACGGCAGTGCATTTGGAAGAACTCCGTTATCTTATATTTAGGTATAAAGTCAATTTTCTTGTATTTACACATTTAGCAATCGACAACGAAATGCTTCATATCATTAGTTTAACATATTTAAGTTAATTAACCTTCTTTATCTTACCAAAGTTTAGATAAAGCCATAACGGTATAACGGCAGTGCATTTGGAAGAATTCCGTAATCTTATATTTAGGTATAAAGTATATTTTCTTGTATATACACATGTTGCAATCGATATCGAGATGCTCTAACTCATTAGCTTAACATATTTAAGCTAATAAACCTTCTTTAACGGTCTGAAGTTGACATATAGCCGTGGCGGCATTACGGCAGTGCATGTAGAAGAATTGTGTTATCATATATTTAGATATAAAGTCGATTTTCTTGTATATAAACATTTAGCTATCGACATCGAAATGCTTCAAATCATTAGTTTACCATATTAAGTAAGTAAACATTTTTTAGCTTACAGAAGTCTACATAAAGCCTTAACGGTAAAACGGCAGTGCATTAAGAAGAATTCCGTAATGTTATAATTTTATATTTTGGTAAAAAGTCGATTTTCTTGTATTTACACATTTAGCAATCGATATCGAAATGCTTTAAACCATTACTTTAACATATTTAAAATAATTAACCTTCTTTAACGTATTGAAGGTGATAAAAAGCCATGGCGGCATAACGACAGTACATGTGGAAGAATTCCGTAATCTTATATTTAGGTATAAAGTATATTTTCTTGTATTTACATATTTAGCAATCGATATCGAAATGCTTCAAATCATTAGTTTAACATATTAAGTTAATAAACATTTTTTAGCTTACTGAAGTCTACAAAAGCCTTAACGGCATAACGGCAGTGCATTTGGAAGAGTTCCGTAATCTTATATTGATGTATTAAGTCGATTTTGTTGAATATACGCATTAGGCAATCGATATCGAAATGCTTTAAATCATTAGTTTAACATATTTCAGATAATTAACGTTCTGTAACGTTTTGAAATTGATATAAAGCCGTGGCGGCATAACGGCAGTGCATTTAGAAGAATTCCGTAATCTTATATTTAGGTATAAAATCGATTTTGTTGTATATACATATTTAGCAATCGATATCGAGATGCTTCAACTCATTATCTTAACATATTTAAGTTAATAAACCTTCTTTAACGATCTGAAGTTGGCATATAGCCATGGCGGCATAACGGCAGTGCATGTAAGAGAATTCCGTAATCTTATATTTAGGTATAAAGTCGATTTTCTTGTATTTGCATATTTAGCAATCGATATCGAGATGCTTCAACTCAACAGTTTAACATATTTAAGTTAATTAACCCTCTTTATCTTACTAAAGTCTACAAACGCCTTAACGGCATAACGGCAGTGCATTTGGAAGAATTCCGTTATCTCATATTTAGGTATAAAATCGATTTTGTTGTACATACATATTTAGCAATTGATATCGAAATGCTTCAAATCATTATTTGAACATATTTAAGTTAATTAACCTTCTTTAACGTATTGAAGTTGATATAAAGCCATGGCGGCATAACGGCAGTGCATTTAGAAGAATTCCGTAATCATATAGTTAGGTATAAAGTCGATTTTCTTGTATATACACATTTAGCTATCGCTATCGAAATGCTTCAAACCATTAGTTTGACATATTTAAAATAATTAACCTTCTTTAGCGTATTGAAGGTGATATAAAGCCATGGCGACATAACGACAGTACATGTGGAAGAATTCCGTAATCTTATATTTAGGTATAAAGTCGATTTTCTTGTATATACACATTTAGCTATCGCTATCGAAATGCTTCAAATCATTAGTTTAACATATTTAAGTTAATTAACCTTCTTTAACGTATTGAAGTTGATATAAAGCCATGGCGGCATAACGGCAGTGCATTTAGAAGAATTCCGTAATCTTATATTTAGATATAAAGTCGTTTTTCTTGTGTATACACATTCAGCAATCGATATCGAGTTGCTTCAACTCATTAGCTTAACACATTTAAGTTAATAAACCTTCTTTAACGAACTGAAGTTGGCATATAGCCATGGCGGCATAACGGCTGTGCATGTAGAAGAATTCCGTAATATTATATTTAGGTATAAAGTCGATTTTCTTATATATACACATTTAGCAATCGATATCGAGATGCTTCAACTCAACAGTTTAACATATTTAAGTTAATTAACCCTCTTTATCTTACTAAAGTCTACAAACGCCTTAACGGCATAACGGCAGTGCATTTGGAAGAATTCCGTTATCTCATATTTAGGTATAAAATCGATTTTGTTGTACATACATATTTAGCAATTGATATCGAAATGCTTCAAATCATTATTTGAACATATTTAAGTTAATTAACCTTCTTTAACGTATTGAAGTTGATATAAAGCCATGGCGGCATAACGGCAGTGCATTTAGAAGAATTCCGTAATCATATAGTTAGGTATAAAGTCGATTTTCTTGTGTATACACATTTAGCAATCGATAACGAAATGCTTCAAATCATTAGTTTAACATATTTAGGTTAATTCACCTTCTTTAACGTATTGCAGGTGATGTAAAGCCATGGCGGCATAACGACAATACATGTGGAAGAATTCCGTAATCTTATATTTAGGTATAAAGTCGATTTTTTGAATATACGCATTAAGCAATCGATATCGAAATGCTTTAAATCATTAGTTTAACATATTTAAGATAATTAACCTTCTTTAATGTTTTGAAGTTGATATAAAGCCATGGCGGCATAACGGCAGTGCATTCAGAAGAATTCCGTAATCTTATATTTCAGTATAAAGTCGATTTTGTTGTATATACACATTTAGCAATCGATAACGAAATGCTTCAAACCATTAGTTTAACATATTTAAAATAATTAACCTTCTTTAACGATCTGAAGTCGGCATATAGCCATGGCGGCATAACGGCAGGGCATGTAGAAGAATTCCGTAATCCTATATTTAAGTATAAAGTCGATTTTCTTGTATTTACATATTTAGAAATCGATATCGAATAGCTTCAAATCATTAGTTTAACATATTTAAGTTAATTAACTATCTTTAACGTATTGAAGTTGGTATAAAGCCATGGCGGCATAACGGCAGTGCATTTAGAAGAATTCCGTAATCTTATATTTAGGTATAAAGTCGATTTTCTTGTATATACACATTTAGCAATCGATAACGAAATGCTTCAAACCACTAGATTAATATATTTAAAATAATTAACCTTCTTTAAAGTTTTGAAGTTGATATAAAGCCATGGCGGCATAACGGCAGTGCATGTAGAAGAAGTCCGTAATCTTATATTTAGGTATAAAGTCAATTTTCTTGTATTTACATATTTAGCAATCGATATTGAAATGCTTTAAATTATTAGTTTTACATATTTAAGTTAATTAACCTTCTTTAACGTATTGAAATTGATATAAAGCCATGGCGGCATACCGGCAGTGCATTTAGAAGAATTCCGTAATCTAATATTTAGGTATAAAGTCGATTTTCTTGTATATACACATTTAGCAATCGATAACGAAATGCTTCAAACCATTAGTTTAACATAGTTAAAATAATTAACCTTCTTTAACGTATTGAAGTTGATATAAAGCCATGGCGGCATAACGGCAGTGCATTTAGAAGAATTCCGTAATCATATCGTTAGGTATAAAGTCGATTTTCTTGTGCATACACATTTAGCAATCGATAACGAAATGCTTCAAATCATTAGTTTAACATATTTAAGTTAATTCACCTTCTTTAACGTATTGCAGGTGATATAAAGCCATGGCGGCATAACGGCAGTGCATTTAGAAGAATTCCGTAATCATATAGTTAGGTATAAAGTCGATTTTCTTGTGCATACACATTTAGCAATCGATAGCGAAATGCCTCAAATCATTAGTTTAACATATTTAAGTTAATTCACCTTCTTTAACGTATTGAAGTTGATATAAAGCCATGGCGGCATAACGGCAGTGCATTTAGAAGAATTCCGTAATCTTATATTTAGGTATAAAGTCGATTTTCTTGTATATACACATTTAGCAATCGATATCGAGATGCTTCAACTCATTAGCTTAACACATTTAAGTTAATAAACCTTCTTTAACGAACTGAAGTTGGCATATAGCCATGGCGGCATAACGGCAGTGCATGTAGAAGAATTCCGTAATCTTATAATTAAGTATAAAGTCGATTTTCTTGTATTTACATATTTAGAAATCGATATCGAAATGCTTCAAATCATTAGTTTAACATATTTAAGTTAATTAACCTTCTTTAACGTATTGAAGTTGATATAAAGCCATGGCGGCATAACGGCAGTGCATTTAGAAGAATTCCGTAATCATATAGTTAGGTATAAAGTCGGTTTTCTTGCGCATACACATTTAGCAATCGACAACGAAATGCTTCAAATCATTAGTTTAACATATTTAAGTTAATTCACCTTCTTTAACGTATTGCAGGTGATATAAAGCCATGGCGGCATAACGACAGTACATGTGGAAGAATTCCGTAATCTTATGTTTAGGTATAAAGTCGATTTTCTTGTATATACACATTTAGCAATCGATATCGAAATGCTTCAAATCATTATTTTAACATTTTTAAGTTAATTAAGCTTCTTTAACGCACTGAAGTTAACACAAAGCCATAACGGCATAACGGCAGTGCATTTAGAAGAATTCCGTTATCTTATATTTAGGTATAAAGTCGATTTTCTTGTATATACACATTTAGCAATCGATAACGAAATGCTTCAAATCATTAGTTTAACATATTTAAGTTAATTCACCTTCTTTAACGTATTGCAGGTGATGTAAAGCCATGGCGGCATAACGACAGTACATGTGGAAGAATTCCGTAATCTTATATTTAGGTATAAAGTCGATTTTCTTGTATATACACATTTAGCTATCGATATCGAATTGCTTCAAATCATTAGTTTAACATATTTAAGTTAATTAATCCTCTTTATCTTACTGAAGCCTACAAAAGCCTTAGCGGCATATCGGCAGTGCATTTAGAAGAATTCCATAATCTTATATTTAAGTATAAAGTCGATTTTCTTGTATATACACATCTAGCTATCGATATCGAAATGCTTCAAATAATTTGTTAAACATATTTAAGATAATTAACCCTCTTTATCTTACTGAAGTCTACAAAAGTCCTAGCGGCATATCGGCAGTGCATTTGGAAGAATTACATAACTCATTAGCTTAACATATTTAAGTTAATAAACCTTCTTTAACGATCTGAAGTAGCATATAGCCATGGCGGCATAACGGCAGTGCATTTAGAAGATATCCGTTGCCTTATATTTAGGTATAAAGTCGATTTTGTTGAATATACGCATTAAGCAATCGATATCGAAATGCTTCAAATCATTAGTTTAACATATTTAAGATAATTAACCTTCTTTAACGGTTTGAAGTTGATATAAAGCCATGGCGGCATAACGGCAGTGCATTTAGAAGAATTCCGTAATCTTATATTTCGGTATAAAGTCGATTTTGTTGTATATACACATTTAGCAATCGATAACGAAATGCTTCAAACCATTATTTTAACATATTTAAAATAACTAACCTTCTTTAACGATCTGAAGTTGACATATAGCCATGGCGGCATAACGGCAGTGCATGTAGAAGAATTCCGCAATCTTATATTTAAGTATAAGGTCGATTTTCTTGTATTTTCATATTTAGAAATCGATATCGAAATGCTTCAAATCATTAGTTTAACATATTAAGTTAAATAACTATCTTTAACGTATTGAAGTTGATATAAAGCCATGGCGGCATAACGGCAGTGCATTTAGAAGAATTCCGTAAACTTATATTTAGGTATAAAGTCGATTTTCTTGCATATACACATTTAGCAATCGATAACGAAATGCTTCAAACCATTAGTTTAACATATTTAAAATAATTAACCTTCTTTAACGTACTGAAGGTGATATAAAGCCATGGCGACATAACGACAGTACATGTGGAAGAATTCCGTAATCTTATATTTAGGTATAAATTCGATTTTCTTTTATATACACATTTAGCTATCGATATCGAAATGCTTCAAATCATTAGTTTAACATATTTAAGTTAATTAATCCTCTTTATCTTACTGAAGCCTACAAAAGCCTTAGCGGCATATCGGCAGTGCATTTAGAAGAATTACGTTACTCATTAGCTTAACATATTTAAGTTAATAAACCTTCTTTAACGATGTGAAGTTGGCATATAGCCATGGCGGCATAACGGCAGTGCATTTGGAAGAATTCCGTTGCCTTATATTTAGGTAAAAAGTCGATTTTGTTGAATATACGCACTAAGCAATCGATATCGAAATGCTTCAAATCATTAGTTTAACATATTTAAGATAATTAACCTTCTTTAACGTTTTGAAGTTGATATAAAGCCATGGCGGCATAACGGCAGTGCATTTAGAAGAATTCCGTAATCTTATATTTAGGTATAAATTCGATTTTCTTGTATATACACATTTAGCAATCGATATCGAGATTCTTCAACTCATTAGCTTAACACATTTAAGTTAATAAACCTTCTTTAACGAACTGAAATTGGCATATAGCCATGGCGGCATAACGGCAGTGCATGTAGAAGAATTCCGTAATCTTATATTTAAGTATAAAGTCGATTTTCTTGTATTTACATATTTAGAAATCGATATCGAAATGCTTCAAATCATTAGTTTAACATATTTAAGTTAATTAACCTTCTTTAACGTAATGAAGTTGATATAAAGCCATGGCGGCATAACGGCAGTGCATTTAGAAGAATTCCGTAATCATATAGTTAGGTATAAAGTCGATTTTCTTGTGTATACACATTTAGCAATCGATAACGAAATGCTTCAAATCATTAGTTTAACATATTTAAGTTAATTCACCTTCTTTAGCGTATTGCAGGTGATATAAAGCCATGGCGGCATAACG
Source organism: Bactrocera correcta (assembly GCA_027475135.1). Classification (NCBI taxonomy): domain Eukaryota; kingdom Metazoa; phylum Arthropoda; class Insecta; order Diptera; family Tephritidae; genus Bactrocera; species Bactrocera correcta. Next base: position 61,722,809 of record CM050327.1, read on the forward strand.
ACAGTACATGTAGAAGAATTCCGTAAACTTATATTTAAGTATAAAGTCGATTTTCTTGTATTTACTCATTTAGCAATCGATATCGAAATGCTTCAAATCATTATTTTAACATTTTTAAGTTAATTAAGCTTCTTTATAGCACTGGAGTTAACACAAAGCCATAACGGCATAACGGCAGTGCATTTAGAAGAATTCCGTTATCTTATATTTAGGTATAAAGTCGATTTTTTTGTATATACACATTTAGCTATCGATATCGAAATGCTTCAAATCATTAGTTTAACATATTTAAGATAATTAACCCTCTTTATCTTACTGAAGTCTGCAAAAGCCTTAGCGGCATATCGACAGTGCATTTAGAAGAATTACGTAACCCATTAGCTTAACATATCTAAATTAATAAATCTTCTTTAACGATCTGAAGTTGGCATAACGGCAGTGCATTTAGAACAATTCCGTTATCTTATATTTAGGTATAAAGTCGATTTCCTTGTATATACACATTTAGCAATCTATAGCGAAATGTTTCAAATCATTATTTTAACATATCTAAGTTAATTAACCTTCTTTATCTTACTGAAGTTTACATAAAGCCATAAAGGTATAACGGCAGTGCATTTGGAAGAGTTCCGTAATCTTATATTTAGGTATATAGTCGATTTTCTTGTATGTACACATTTAGCAATCGATATCGAAATGCTTCAAATCATTAGTTTAACATATTTAAGTTAATAAACCTTCTTTAACGCACTGAAGTTAACATAAAGCCCTGGCGGCATAACGGCAGTGCATTTAGAAGAATTCCGTTATCTTATATTTAGGTATATAGTCGATTTTCTTGTATTTGCACATTTAACAATCGATATCGAAATGCTTCAAATCATTATTTTAACATATTTAAGTTAATAAAGCTTCTTTAACGCACTGAAGTTAACATAAAGCCCTGGCGGCATAACGGTCGATTTTCTTGTATATATGCATTTAGCAATCGATATCGAAATGCTTCAAATCATTAGTTTAACATATTTAAGTTAACAAAACTTATTTTAACGAACTGAGGTTCAAACAAAGCCTTGGCGGAATAGCGGCAGTGCATTTAGAATAATTCCGTTATCTTATATTTAGGAATAAATTCGATTTTCTTGTATTTACTCATTAAGCAATCGATATCGAGATGCTTCAACTCATTAGCTTAACATATTTAAGTCAATAAACCTTCTTTAACGTACTGAAGTTGATATAAAGCCATGGCGGCATAACGACAGTACATTTGGAAGAATTCCGTAGTCTTATATTTAGGCATAAAGTCGATTATCTTGTATACACACATTTTGCAATCGATATCGAAATGCTTCCAATAACAGGGTTAGCTTATTTAAGTTAAACTAATAATTTGAAGCATTTCGATATCGATAGTTAAATGTGTATATACAAGAAAATTGACTTTATACCTAAATATAAGATAACGGAATTCTTCTAAATGTACTGCCGTTATGCCGCCATGGCCTTATATCAACTTCAGTACGTTAAAGAAGGTTTATTAACTTAAATATGTTAGGATAATGAGTTGAAGCATCTCGATATCGATTGCTTAATGAGTAAATACAAGAAAATCGACTTTATACCTAAATACAAGATTACGGAATTCTTCCACATGTACTGTCGTTATGCCGCCATGGCTTTATATCACCTTCAATACGTTAAAGAAGGTTAATTATTTTAAATATGTTAAACTAATGATTTGAAGCATTTCGTTATCGATTGCTAAATGGGTATATACAACAAAATCGACTTTATACCCAACTATAAGATTACGGAATTCTTCCACATGTATTGTCGTTATGCCGCCATGGGTTTATATCACCTTCAATACGTTAAAGAAGGTTAATTATTTTAAATATGTTAAACTGATGATTTGAAGCATTTCGATATCGATTGCTAAATATGTAAATACAAGAAAATCGACTTTAGACCTAAATATAAGATTACGGAATTCTTCCAAATGTACTGTCGTTATGCCGCCATGGCTTTATATCACCTCCAATAGGATAAAAATGGATAATTAACTTAAATATGTTAAACTAATGATTTGAAGCATTTCGTTATCGATTGCTTAATATGTAATTACAAGAAAATCGACTTTTTACCTAAATATAAGATTACGGAATTCTTCTAAATGCACTGCAGTTATACCGTTATGACTTTATGTAGACTTCAGTGTGTTAAAGAAGGTTTATCATAAATAACTTGAAAATGTAAAACTAATGATGTGAAGCATTTCGATATCGATTGCTAAATGTGTATATACAAAAAAATCGAATTTATACCTAAATATAAGATGTTATGCCGCCATGGCTTTGTGTAAACTTCAGTGCGTTAAAGTAGGTTTGTTAACTTAAATATGTTAAACTAATGATTTGAAGCATTTCAAAATCGATTGCTAGATGCATATGTACAAGAAAATCGACTTCATACCTAAATATAAGATTACGGAATTCTTCCAAATGTACTGTCGTTATGTCGCCATGGCTTTATCTCAACTTCAATACGTTAAAGAAGGTTAATTAACTTAAATATGTTAAACTATTGAGTTAAAGATTTTCGAAATCGATTGCTAAATGCATATAAACCACAAAATCGACTTTATATCTAAATATAAGATTACGGAATTCTTCCAAATGTACTGTCGTTATGCCGCCATGGCTTTATATCAACTTCAATACGTTAAAGAAGGTTAATTAACTTAAATTTGTTAAACTAATGATTTGAAGCATTTCGATATCGATTGCTAAATGTGTATATACAAAACAATCGAATTTATACCTAAATATAAGATTACGGAATTCTTCTACATGCACTGCCGTTATGCCGCCATGGCTTTGTGTTAACTTCAGTGCGTTAAAGTAGGTTTGTTAACTTAAATATGTTAAACTAATGATTTGAAGCATTTCGTTATCGATTGCGAATTGTGTATATAAAAGAAAATCGACTTTATACCTAAATAAAAGATTACGGAATTCTTCTACATGCACTGCCGTAATGCCGCCGTGGCTATATGCCAATCCAGATCGTTAAAGAAGGTTTATTAACTTAAATATGTTAAGCTAATGAGTTGAAGCATCTCGATATCGATCGCTAAATGAGTATATACAACAAAATCGACTTTATACCTAAATATAAGATTACGGAATTCTTCCAAATGCACTTCCGTTATACCGTTATGGCTTTATGTAAACTTAAGTAAGATAAAGAAGGTTAATTAACTTAAATATGTTAAACTAATGATTTGAAGCATTTCGTTATCGATTGCTAAATGTGTATATAAAAGAAAATCGAATTTATACCTAAATATAAGATTACGGAATTCTTCCAAATTACTGTGGTTATGGCGCCATAGCTTTATTTCACCTTATGATTTGAAGCATTTCGATATCGATTGCTAAATGTGTATATACAACAAAATCGAATTTATACCTAAATATAAGACAACGGAATTCTCCTAAATGCACTGCCGTTATACCGGTTAGGCTTTATGTAGACTTCAGTAAGCTAAAAAATGTTTATTAACTTAATACGTTAAACTAATGAATTGAAGCATCTCGATATCGATTGCTAAATGAGTATATACAAGAAAATCGACTTTATACCTAAATATAATTTTTCGTAATTCTTCTTAATGCACTGCCGTTATGCCGTTAAGGCTTTTGTAGACTTAAGTAGGATAAAGATGGTTACTTAACTAAAATATGTTAAACTAATGATTTGAAGCATTTCGATATCGTTAGCTAAATGTGTATATACAAAAAATCGACTTTATACCTAAATATAAGACTGCGGAATTCTTCCAAATGTACTGTCGTTATGCCGCCATGGCTTTATATCACCTTCAATACGCTAAAGAAGATTAATTAACTTAAATATGTTAAACGAAAGATTTGAAGCATTTCAAATACCATTGCGAAATGTGTATATACAAGAAAATCGACTTTATACCTAAATATAAGTTTACGGAATTCTTCTAAATATGTTAAACTAATGATTTGAAGCATTTCGATATCGCTTGCTAAATGTGTATATACAAGAAAATCAAATTTATTCCTAAATATAAGATAACGGAATTCTTCTAAATGCACTGCCGTTATTCCGCCAAGGTTTTGTGTGAACCTCAGTTCGTTAAAATAAGTTTTGTTAACTTAAATATGTTAAACTAATGATTTGAAGCATTTCGATATCGATTGCTAAATGCATATATACAAGAAAATCGACTTTATACCTAAATATAAGATTACGGAATTCTTCCAAATGTACTGTCGTTATGCCGCCATGGCTTAATGTCACCTTCAATACGTTAAAGACAGTTAATTAACTTAAATATGTTAAACAAAAGATTTGAAGCATTTCATATACGATTGCGAAATGTGTATATACAAGAAAATCGACTTTATACCTAAATATAAGATTAATAAATTCTTCTAAATGCACTGCCGTCATACCGTTAAGGCTTTATGTAAACTTCAATACGATAAAGTAGGCTAATTAACTTAAATATGTTAAACTAATGATTTGAAGCATTTCGATATCGATTTCTAAATAGTAAAGACAAGAAAATCGACTTTATACCTACATATAAAATTACAGAATTCTTCTAAATGCACTGCCGCTATACCGTTATGGCTTTATGTAAACTTCAGATAGTTAAAGATGGTTTATTACCTTAAATATGTTAAACTAATGATTTGAAGCATTTCTGTTTCGATTGCTAAATGTGTATATACAAGAAAATCGACTTTATACCTAAATATAAGATTACGGAATTCTTCTAAATGCACTGCCGTTATGCCGCCATGGTTTATGTCAACTTCAATACGTTAAAGAAGGTTAATTAACTTAAATATGTTAAACTAATGATTTGAAGCATTTCGATATCGATTTCTAAATAGTAAATACAAGAAAATCGACTTTATACCTACATATAAAATTACGAATTCTTCTAAATGCACTGC
>CM050327.1:61728311-61802411 GCA_027475135.1 Bactrocera correcta
ATCTCCGGTAGAAAAGTTATTCCATCTTAACCAAAAAACGCGAGGTGAAGCAAAAGCTATTGTTTCGAAAGCGCCACTGACGAATGACGGATTCGCTTTGGCTTGGAATAATTTGTTGTGTAGATATGAAAACAAGCGAGTGCTTGTCAACACACAATTGAATTTATTGTTCAAGCTCCCGCACATCTCAACAGAATCTGAGACCGAACTCAGAAATTTACAGCGGAAGATTAATAGCTGCATTTCAGTTTTACAAATACATGGCATCAATACAGATAGCTGGGATGCCATATTTACGTACTTGTGTTCTATCCGACTACCGGACTATACACTGTCGCTTTGGGAACAATCTCTGGATTCGGATTCAGAGATCCCAACATGGGTTGAGTTAGACAAGTTTCTAACCAAACGGGTTAAAACGCTAGAGAGAGTATCAAACCTCAAAGGCGAGTTGAGTACTCAACCCAATATTAAGTCGGCTGATGGTGAGGATCGGATACCAACCTTGAAGTCAAGGATTGGATCTAAACCCCTCAATGCCCATCACGCCAAGACAAATACAATCAAATGTAAACTGTGCTCATCTCAATCGCACATTTTGAAAACTTGTCAAAGATTCATTGAGATGCAGCCTAATGCATGGTTAAATGCTGTCAGAAAAATCCACGTCTGCCTAAATTGTTTATCGGACTCACATGAAGTCAAAAATTGTAAGAGTATGTTTAATTGTAATAAATGTAAACAGAGATATCACTCTATGATCCACCGGGATCAGAGTGAGGATATAGCTAAGATATCTGGCAGCACCGACACTACTGAGGTTTCTACTAAATCTCATGTGGCCTCTATTAAGGCCAATATTTCAAATGTGCCTACGAGTCGAAGCATGCTCTTAGGTACAGCTATGGTGACCATATGTCACAACGAGAGCACCTTCACTGTCAGAGCCCTGATTGATTCGGGATCTGAAGCAACCTTCGTAAGCAACAGCCTGCAGGAGCGCTTAAAACTGCCAAGCAGAAAGGTCAGCGCGCAAGTTTCAGGATTGAACAATACCGTATCAGGACGAGTTCAATCGGTATGCTCGATCACAATTGGCTCGCCCCGTAACAAAAGTTTGAAACTAGAAGCGGAAGCTTTGGTACTGCCAAAATTGACTGGGCTGCTTCCATCCAGGTCAATTAACTCTTCAATTGTCAAAAGGTTACCTAATATCCCTTTAGCGGATAATAATTTCTATACAAGTCAAAAGGTTGACTTGTTGATCGGAGCAGATCTTTACCCGAAAATTATACTAAATGGGGTAAAATTGAAAATTTTCGGATCCCTTGCTGCACAACGAACAGTGTTTGGTTGGGTTATAACAGGTTCCGTTCCCTCCGAAGAAAGGAAGATAAATGGCAAAGGCGACGGACAAAATTCAGTAATAACTAGACAACAAATACAGAACAATGTTTGTAGTATAATAGATACTAATTATATATTTATACAACAGAAACAACATCAGCAGCATCAACAGCGGCACCAGCTACAACAGGATCAAACCTACGATGATGGCGAAAGAAATGATGCGACCGTCTTATCGAATTACACCGATACACATTGTGGCGTCGGTGGGCCGACACTGCATGCAGCAGCGCTATCTCTATCAACAACATCCGTAGGCAGCACACCGCCGAGCAGCGCTGAAGCGACACATACCAACAATTTCGGTCATTACATGCGTGCCGCTGAAACGGTGGCAGCATCGGCTGCCACAGCTGTAACGCAGCGACATGCCCATCACAAACGTTGCCGCCATCGTCAGCTATGGCGGTCTCATCAGACAAGCAACACTATGCCACGAGCAACACAGTGGCGCCATTGTCGGATGCCTTTCACCACCAGCAGATGCAGCTACAGCTACAACAGCAACGTTATCAACAGCAAACAGCCTATTATCACCAGCAACAGCAGGCGCCGCCGTCGCAATCGCAGCAAGAAGACCAATCAGCAACGCATGTGACGTCACAAGAGCCGTCTACACAATACCAACATGCGGCGGCAACAACAATAGCAGTAAATCAACATGCAGCGCGCAGCAACAGACAAGCAGCGCAGTCGACAGCCACACACCACACGACGAACACAACACAGCAGCAGCAACCTGCAGCAATGGCGCACGCGTTGACACGCGCCACACAGCAACAACAACAACCGTGTCAACGGACGCAAAGCTCTGACCAGCGAGGCCTCTCCCGCATACCACATGCCCAAGATCGAGCCAGACTCGAGTCGTCACGCCGACTTCGGCATGCCGGTAACTTCCTTTCGGATTGGCGGCATGGCAACGATCGACTGAGACTCGATTCGTCTCAGCGACATTGCCCGGACCGAACCAGACTCGATTCGTCTCGACGGCCACCCCATCCGAGGCGAAGGCGTGGACGAAACGCTCGACGTCAAGCAGATGCACGCCATACTTGTATCATCAAGGAACGGCACGCAACACTGCCTTGCCAGCAAAGACTTCCGGCGTCATATAATATCGCCACAATAAAGTGCACTGGCTGCCAACGCTTCTCACATTCACCACCTACCCAGGATCGAGTTAGACTCGATTCGTCTCGCCGACCTCGGAAGGTGGTGACTTCTATGCAGATTGGCGGCATGGCAATGACCGACTAAGATTCGATTCATCTCAGCGGCATTTCCCGGACCGAACTAGACTCGATTCGTCTCGTCGGCCACCCCATCTGCAAAGAAGACGTGGAAAAGGAAGTGCAGGAGCCAGTTAGTTAAGTTAGTTAAGTTAGTTTTAAGTAATTTATTGTAAACTGCATTTGCAGTAATACTGTAAGGCGGGGAGAATGTTGACGCCGCCCCCGCCCAATTTCTTTTGCCACGTCTGTATCGGCAGATTAATCTTTTCTTTTTCTCTTTTTCGAACTTTTTTCGAAGTATTAATTCGCGCGCAACTAAACACTTACTAAAAGTTGCGCGCTCTCTTCTTTTGCGACCGCTTGGCGATACAGACGTAGGTAAGTGTGGTTCTAATTTGTTTATAATTAAATATAAGTATTATATGAAATTTTTGGTTTTTTATTTAATACTCCTGTGGAATCATTTGCGCCGACCGTTTCCCCACGGCCAACCACATCATCGGAACGAGCTAGCACCGTGCTCCACCACCCGAATTATCAGTACCTAAATATAAAATTACGGAATTCTTCAACATGCACTGCCGTTATGCCGCCATGGCTATATGGAAACTTCAGATCGTTAAAGAAGGTTTATTAACTTAAATATGTTAAACTAATGATTTGAAGATTTTCGATATCGATTGCTAAATGTGTAAATCCAAGAAAATCGACTATATACCTAGATATAAGATTACGGAATTCTTCTACATGCACTGCCGTTAAAGCGCCATGGCTTTATGTTAACTTCAGGCATTAAAGAAGCTTTATTAACCTAAATATGTTAAACTAATGATTTGAAGCATTTCGATATCGATTGCTAAATGAGTATATACAACAAAATCGACTTTATACCTAAAAATAAGGTTACGGAATTCTCCTAAATGCGCTGCCGTTATGCCGTTAAGGCTTTTGTGGACTGCAGTAAGATAAAGAGGGTTAATTATCTTAAATATGTTAAACTAATGATTTGAAGCATTTCGATATCGATTGCTAAATGAGTATATACAAGAAAATCGACTTTATACCTAAATATAAGATTAAGTAATTCTTCTAAATGCTTTGCCGTTATGCGTAAAGGCTTTTGTAGACTTCAGTAAGATAAAGAGGATAAATTAACTTAAATATGTTAAACTAATGATTTGAAGCATTTTGATATCGATTGCTAAATGACTATATACAAGAAAATCGACGTCATACCTAAATATAAGATTACGGAATTCTTCTAAATGCACTGCTGTTATGCCGTTAAGGCTTTTGTAGACTTCAGTAAGATAAAGAGCGTTAATTATCTTAAATATCATAATCTAATGATTTGAAGCATTTCGATATCGATTGCTTAATGCGTATATTCAACAAAATCGACTTTATACCTAAACATAAGATTACGGAACTCTTATAAATGCACTGCCGTTATGTCGTTAAGGCTTCTTTAGACTTCAGTAAGATAAAGAGGATTAATTAACTTAAATATGTTAAACTAATGATTTGAAGCATTTTGATATCGATTGCTAAATGACTATATACAAGAAAATCGACGTCATACCTAAATATAAGATTACGGTATTCTTCTAACTGCACTGCTGTTATGCCGTTAAGGCTTTTGTAGACTTCAGTAAGATAAAGAGGATTAATTAACTTTATTATGTTAAACTAATGATTTGAAGCATTTTGATATCGATTGCTAAATGAGTATATACAAGAAAATCGACTTTATACCTAAAAATAAGGTTACGGAATTCTACTAAATGCGCTGCCGTTATGCCGTTAAGGCTTTTGTAGACTTCAGTAAGATAAAGAGGGTTAATTATCTTAAATATGTTAGACTAATGATTTGAAGCATTTCGATAGCGATTGCTTTATGCGTATATTCAACAAAATCGACTTTATACCTAAACATAAGATTACGGAACTCTTCCAAATGCACTGCCGTTATGCCGTTAAGGCTTTTGTAGACTTCAGTAAGTTAAAGAGGATTAATTAACTTAAATATGTTAAACTAATGATTTGAAGCATTTTGATATCGATTTCTAAATTTGTAAATACAAGAAAATCGACTTTATACCTAAATATAAGATAACGGAATTCTTCTACATGCACTGCCGTTATGCCGCCATGGCTATATGGAAACTTCAGATCGTTAAAGAAGGTTTATTAACTTAAATATGTTAAACTAATGATTTGAAGATTTTCGATATCGATTGCTAAATGTGTAAATCCAAGAAAATTCACTATATACCTAGATATAAGGTTACGGAATTCTTCTACATGCACTGCCGTTATAGCGCCATGGCTTTATGTTAACTTCAGGCGCTAAAGAAGCTTTATTAACCTAAATATGTTAAACTAATGATTTCAAGCATTTCGATATCGATTGCTAAATGAGTATATACAAGAAAATCAACTTTATACCTAAATATAAGATTACGGAATTCTTCTAAATGCACTGCCGTTATACCGTTAAGGCTTTTGTAGACTTCAGTAGGATAAAGAAGGTTAATTATCTTAAATATGTTAAACTAATGATTTGAAGCATTTCGATGTCGATTGCTAAATGCGTATATACAACAAAATCGACTTAATACCTAAATATAAGATTACGGAACTCTTCCAAATGCACTGCCGTTATGCCGTTAAGGGGTTTGTAGACTTCAGTAAGAAAAAGAGGATTAATTAACTTAAATATGTTAAACTAATGATTTGAAGCATTTCGATATCGATTGCGAAATGTGTATATAGAAGAAAATCGAATTTATACCTAAACATAAGATTACGCAATTCTTCCAAATGTACTGTCGTTATGCCGCCATGGCTTTGTATCACCTTCAATACGATAAAGAAGGTTTATTAACTTAAATATGTTACACTAATGATTTGGAGCATTTCGATATCGATTGCCTAATGAGCATATACAAGAAAATCGAATTCATACCTAAATATAAGATTACGTAACTCTTCTAAATGCACTGCCGTTATGCCGCCATGGCTTTATATCAAATTCAATACGTTCAAGAAGATTAATTAACTTAAATATGTTAAACTATAGATTTGAAGCATTTCGATATCGATTGCGAAATGTGTATATACAAGAAAATCGAATTTATACCTAAACATAAGATTACGGAATTCTTCCAAATGTACTATCGTTATGCCGCCATCACTTTAAGCCAACTTCCGCTTGTTAAAGAAGGTTTATTAACTTAAATATGTTAAACTAATGATTTGAAGCATTTCGATATCGATTGCTAAATGGTATATACAAGAAAATCGACATTATATCTAAATATAAGATTACGGTACTCTTCTAAATGCATTGCCGTTATGCCGCCATTGCTTTATGCCAACTTCAGTTCGATAAAAAAGGTTTATGAACTTAAATATGTTAAACTAATGATTTTAAGCATTTCGATATCGATAGCTAAACGTGTATATAAAAGAAAATCGACTTTATACCTAAATATAAGATTACGGAATTCTTCTACATGCACTGCCGTTATGCCGCCATTGCTTTATTGCCAACTTCAGTTCGATAAAGAAGGTTTATGAACTTAAATATGTTAAATTAATGAATTGAAGCATTTCGATATTGATTGCAAAATGTGCATATACAAGAAAATCGACTTTGTGCCTAAATATGAGACTACGGAATTCTTTCGAGTGCACTGCCGTTATGGCTTTATGTCAACTTCAGTTATCTGAAGCATCTCGATACCGATTGCTAAATGTGTAAATACAAGAAAATCGAATTTTTACCTAAATAAAAGAATACGGAATTCTGCCACATGTACTGTCGTTATGCCGCCATGGCTTTATATCAACTTCAATACGTTAAGGAAGGTTGATTAACTTAAATATGTAAAACTAATGATTTGAAGCCTTTCGATATCGATTGCTTAATGAGTATATACAACAAAATATACTTTATACCTAAATATAAGATTACGGAATTCTTCCAAATGCACTGCCGTTATACCGTTATAGCTTTATGTAAACTTCAGTATGATAAAGAAAGTTTATTAACTTAAATATGTTAAACTAATGATTTGAAGCATTTCGATATCGATTGCTAAATGTGTATATACAAGAAAATCGACTTTATACCTAAATATAAGATTACGGAATTCTGCAAATGCACTGGCGTTATGCCGTTATGGCTTTATATCACCTTCAATACGTTAAAGAAGGTTAATTATTTTAAATATGTTACACTAATGGTTTGAAGCATTTCGATATCGATTGCTTAATGTGTAAATACAAGAAAATCGACTTTATACCTAAATTTAAAATTATATCATTACGGAATTCTTCTAACTGCACTGCCGTTATACCGTTAAGGCTTTATGTAGACTTCAGTAAGCTAAAAAATGTTTATAAACCAAATATGTTAAACTAATGATTTGAAGCATTTCGATATCGATAGCTTAATGTGTATATAAAAGCAAATCTACTTTATACCTAAATAAAAGTTTACGGAATTCTTCTACATGCACTGCCGTTATGCCGCCATGTTTATATGCCGACTTCAGATCGTTAAAGGAGGTTTATTAACTTAAATATGTTAAGCTAATGAGTTGAAGCATCTCGATATCGATTGGTAAATGTGTATATACAACAAAATCCACGTTATACCTAAATATAAGACTACGGAATTCTTCCAAATACACTGCCTTTATACCGTTATGGTTTTATGTAAACTTCAGTAAGATAAAGAAGGTTTGTTGACTTAAATATGTTAAACTAATGATATGAAGAATTTCGTTATCGATTGCTAAATGTGTATATACAAGGCAATCGACTTTATACCTAAATATAAGATAACGGAATTCTTCTACATGCACTGCTGTTATGCCGCCATGGCTTTATGCCAACTTCAGTTCGTTAAAGAAAGTTTATTAACTTAAATATGTTAAACTAATGAGTTGAGTTATACCGTTATGGCTTTATGTAAACTTCAAAAGGATAAAGAAGGTTAATTAACTTAAATATGTTAAACTAATGATTTAAAGCATTTCGTTATCGATTGCTAAATGTGTATATACAAAAAAGTCGACTTTATACCTAAATATAAGATTACTGAATTCTTCCAAATGCACTGCCGTTACACCGCCATGGCCTTATTCCAACTTCCGTTCGTTAAAGAAGGTTTATTAACTTAAATATGTTAAACTAATGATTTGAAGCATTTCGATATCGATTGCTAAGTGTGTATATACAACAAAATCGACTTTATACCTAAATATAAGATTACAGAATTCTTCCAAATGCACTGCCGTTATGCCGTTATGGCTTTATGTTAACTTCAGTTCGTTAAAGAAGGTTTATTAACTTAAATATGTTTAACAAGTTATTTGAAGCATTTTGATATCGATTGCTAATGTGTACATACAAGAAAATCGACTTTATACCTAAATATAAGATTACGGAATTCTTCTAAATGCACTGCGTTATGCCGCCATGGCTTTATAACTTTAATACGTTAAGAAGTTAATTAACTTAAATATGTTAAACTAATGAATTGAAGCATTTCGATATCGATTGCTAAATGGTATATAACCAAATCGACTTATACTTTAATATAAGATAAGGGAATTCTTCAAATGCACTGCCGTTTACCCTTATAGCTTTATGGGAAACTTCAGTGATAAAGAAGGTTTATTAACTTAAATATGTTAAACTTGATTTGAAGCATTTCGAATCGATTTCTAAATGTGATATACAAGAAATTTTATCTAAATATAAGATAAGGGAATTCTGCCAAAGCTGCGTACACCGTTATGGCTTTATGTAAACTTCAGTAAGATAAAGAAGTTAATTAACTTATATATGTTAAACTTAGGGTTTAAAGCAGCGTTAAAACGATTGAATTTGTATATACTTCAATCATTAGTTTAACATATTTAAGTTGATTAACCTTCTTTATCTTACTGAAGTTTACATAAAGCCATAACGGTATAACGGCAGTGCATTAAGAAGAATTCCGTTATCTTATATTTCGTTATAAATTCGATTTTCTTGTATATACACATTTAGCAATCGATATCGAAATACTTCAAATTATTAGTTTAACATATTTAAGTTAATGAACCTTTAACGCACAGAAGTCTACAAAAAGCCTTTACGGCATAATGGCAGTGCATTAAGAAGTATTCCGTTATCTTATATTTAGATATAAATTCGATTTTCTTGTATATACACATTTAGCAATCGATATCGAAGTGCTTCAAATTATTAGTTTAACATATTTAAGTTAATGAACCTTTAACGCACAGAAGTCTACAAAAAGCCTTAACGGCATAACCGCAGTGCATTTAGAATAATTCCATAATCTTCTATTTAGGTATAAAGTCGATTTTCTTGTATATGCACATTTAGCAATGGATAACGAAATGCTTCAACTCATTAGTTTAACATATTTAAGTTAATTAACCTTCTTTATCTTACTGAAGTTTACATAAAGCCATAACGGTATAACGGCAGTGCATTTGGAAGAATTCAGTAATCTTATATTTAGGTATAAAGTCGATTTTCTTGTATATACACATTAACAATCGATAACGAAATGCTTCAAACCATTAGTTTAACATCTTTAAGTTAATCAACCTTCTTTAACGTTTTGGAGGTGATATAAAGCCATGGCGGCATACGACAGTACATTTGGAAGAATTCCGTAATCTTATATTTAGCTATCAAGTCGATTTTCTTGTATATACAGTTTAGCAATTGATATCGAAATGCTTCAAAACATTAATTTAACATATTTAAGTTAATAAACCTTCTTTAACGAACGGAAGTTGGCTTAAAGTCATGGCGGCATAACGGCAGTGCATTTAGAAGGATTCCGTAATCTTATATTTAGGTACAAAATCGATTTTCTTGTATACACACATTTAGCATTCGATATCGAAATGCTTCAAATCATTAGTTTAACATATTTAAGTTAATTAACCTTCTTTATCTTATTGAAGTTTACGTAAAGCCATAACGGTATAACGGCAGTGCATTTGGAAGAATTCCGTTATCTTATGTTCGGGTATAAAGACGATTTTCTTGTATATACTCATACAGCAATCGATATCGAAATTCCCCAAATCATTAGTTTAACACATTTAGCTTAGTTAACCTTCTTTATATTACTTAAGTCTACAAAAGCCTAAACGGCATAACGGCAGTGCATGCAGAAGAATTCCATAATCTCATATTTAGGTATAAAATCTATTTTGTTGTATATACACATTTAGCAAACGATATCGAAATGCTTCAAATCATTAGTTTAGCATATCTAAGTTAATTAACCCTCTCTATCTTAATGAAGTCTACAAAAGCCTTAACGGCATAACGGCAGTGCCTTTGGAAGAATTACGTAATCTTATATTTAGGTATAAAGTCGATTTTCTTGTATATACTCATTTAGCAATCGATATCGAAATGCTTCAAATCATTAGTTTTACATATTTAAGTTAATTAACCTTCTTTAACGTATTAAAATTGATATAAAGCCATGGCGTCATAACGGCAAAAAATTTGGAAGAATTCCTTAATCTTATATTTAGGTATAAAGTCGAGTTTCTTGTATATATGCTTCTAGCAATCGATATCGAAATGCCTCAAATCATTAGTTTAACATATTTAAGTTAACAAAACTTATTTTAACGAACTGAAGTTGACATAAAGCCACGGCGCAAGAACGGCAGTGCATTTAGAAGAATTCCGTTATCTTATATTTAGGTATAAATTCGATTTTCTTGTATATACACATTTAGCAATCGATAACGAAATGCTTTAAATCATTAGTTTAACATATTTAAGTAAATAACCTTCTAAAACGTATTGAAGTTGATATAAAGCCATGGCGGCATAACGACAGTACATGTGGAAGAATTCCGTAATCTTATATTTAGGTATAAAGTATATTTTCTTGTATATAAACATTAAGCTATCGATATCGAAATGCTTCAAATCATTAGTTTACCATATTAAGTAAATAAACATTTTTTAGCTTACAGAAGTCTACATAAAGCCTTAACGGTACAACGGCAGTGCATTAAGAAGAATTCCGTAATGTTATAATTTTATATTTTGGAGAAAAGTCGATTTTCTTGTATTTACACATTTAGCAATCGATATCGAAATGCTTTAAACCATTAGTTTAACATATTTAAAATAATTAACCTTCTTTAACGTATTGAAGGTGATATAAAGCCATGGCGGCATAACGACAGTACATGTGGAAGAATTCCGTAATCTTATATTTAGGCATAACGTATATTTTCTTGTATTTACATATTTAGCAATCGATATCGAAATGCTTCAAATCATTAGTTTAACATATTTAAAATAATTAATCTCCTTTAACGTATTGAAGGTGATATAAAGCCATGGCGGTATAACCACAGTACATGTGGAAGAATTCCGTAATCTTATATTTAGGTATAAAGTCAAATTTCTTGTATTTACTCATTTAGCAATCGATATCGCAATGCTTCAAATCATTATTTTAACATATTTAAGTTAATTAACCTTCTTTAACGAACGGAAGTGTGCATAAAGCCCTAACGCCATAACGGCAGTGCATTTAGAAGAATTCCGTAATCTTATATTTAGGTATAAAGTCGATTTTCTTGTATTTACACATTTAGCAATCGACAACGAAATGTTTCATATCATTAGTTTAACATATTTAAGATAATTAACCTTCTTTAACGTTTTGAAGTTGATATAAAGCCATGGCGGCATAACGTCAGTACATGTGGAAGAATTCCGTTGTCTTATATTTAGGTATAAAGTCGATTTTCTTGTATATACACATTTAGCTATCGATATCGAAATGCTTCAAATCATTAGCTTAACATATTTAAGTTAATAAAGCTTTTTTAACGATCTGAAGTTGGCATATAGCCGTGGCGGCACAACGGCAGTGCATGTAGGAGAATTCCGTAATCTTATATTTAGGTATAAAGTCGGTTTTTTTGTATTTGCATATTTAGCAATCGATATTGAAATGCTTCAAATCATTAGTTTAACATATTTAAGTTAATTAAACTTCTTTAACGTATTGAAATTGATATAAAGCCATAGCGGCATAACGGCAGTGCATTTAGAAGAATTCCGTAATCTTATATTTAGGTATAAAGTCGTTTTTCTTGTATATACACATTTCGCAATCGATAACGAAATGCTTCAAACCATTAATTTAACATATTTAAAATAATTAATCTTCTTTAACGTATTGAAGGTGATATAAAGCCATGGCGACATAACAACAGTACATGTAGAAGAATTCCGTAATCTTATATTTAGGTATAAAGTCGATTTTCTTCTATATATACACATTTAGCTATCGATATCGAAATGCTTCAAATCGTTAGTTTAACATATTTAAGATAATTAACCCTCTTTATCTTACTGAAGTCTACAAAAGCCTTAGCGGCATATCGGCAGTGCATTTGGAAGAATTACGTAACTCATTAGCTTAACATATTTAAGTTAATAAATCTTCTTTAACGATCTGAAGTTGGCATATAGCCATGGCGTCATAACGGCAGTGCATTTAGAAGAATACCGTTGCCTTATATTTAGGTATAAAGTCGATTTTGTTGAATATACGCATTAAGCAATCGATATCGAAATGCTTCAAATCATTAGTTTAACATATTTAAGATAATTAACCTTCTTTAACGTTTTGAAGTTGATATAAAGCCATGGTGGCATAACGGCAGTGCATTTAGAAGAATTCCGTAATCTTATATTTCGGTATAAAGTCGATTTTGTTGTATATACACATTTAGCAATCGATAACGAAATGCTTCAAACCATTAGTTTAACATATTTAAAATAATTAACCTTCTTTAACGACCTGAAGTTGGCATATAGCCATGGCGGCATAACGGCAGTGCATGTAGGAGAATTCCGTAATCTTATATTTAGGTATAAAGTCAATTTTCTTGTATTTACATATTTAGCAATCGATATTGAAATGCTTCAAATCATTAGTTTTACATATTTTAGTTAATTAACCTTCTTTAACGTATTGAAGTTTATATAAAGCCATGGCGGCATAACGGCAGTGCATTTAGAAGAATTCCGTAATCTTATATTTAGGTATAAAGTCGATTTTCTTGTATATACACACTTCGCAATCGATATCGAGATGCTTTAACTCATTAGCTTAACACATTTAAGTTAATAAACCCTCTTTATCTTTCTGAAGTCTACAAAAGCCTTAGCGGCATATCGACAGTGCATTTAGAAGAATTACGTATTTCATTAGCTTAAAATATTTCAGTTAATAAACCTTCTTTAACGATCTGAAG
The DNA here is from genome assembly GCA_027475135.1 of Bactrocera correcta. Classification (NCBI taxonomy): domain Eukaryota; kingdom Metazoa; phylum Arthropoda; class Insecta; order Diptera; family Tephritidae; genus Bactrocera; species Bactrocera correcta. Next base: position 61,741,300 of record CM050327.1, read on the forward strand.
TTGGCATATAGCCATGGCGGCATAACGGCAGTGAATTTAGAAGAATTCCGTTATCTTATATTTAGGTATAAAGTCGATTTTCTTGTATATACACATTTAGCTATCGATATCGAAATGCTTCAAACCATTAGTTTAACATATTTAAAATAATTAATCTCCTTTAACGTATTGAAGGTGATATAAAGCCATGGCGGTATAACCACAGTACATGTGGAAGAATTCCGTAATCTTATATTTAGGTATAAAGTCAAATTTCTTGTATTTACTCATTTAGCAATCGATATCGCAATGCTTCAAATCATTATTTTAACATATTTAAGTTAATTAACCTTCTTTAACGAACGGAAGTTGGCATAAAGCCCTAACGCCATAACGGCAGTGCATTTAGAAGAATTCCGTAATCTTATATTTAGGTATATAGTCGATTTTCTTGTATATACACATTTAGCTATCGATATCGAAATGCTTCAAATCATTACTTTAACATATTTAAGATAATTAACCCTCTTTATCTTACTGAAGTCTGCAAAAGCCTTAGCGGCATATCGACAGTGCATTTATAAGAATTACGTAACTCATTAGCTCAACATATTTAAATTAATAAACCTTCTTTAAGAAATGGTGGCATAACCGCAGTGCATGTAGAAGAATTCCGTAATCTTATATTTAGGTATAAAGTCGATTTTCTTGTATTTACATATTTAGCAATCGATATCGAAATGCTTCAAACCATTAGTTTAACATATTTAAAATAATTAACCTTCTTTAACGTATTGAAGGTGATATAAAGCCACGACGGCATAACGGCAGTGCATGTAGAAGAATACCGTAATCTTATATTTAGGTATAAAGTCGATTTTCTTATATATACAAATTTAGAAATCGATATCGAGATGCTTCATCTCAACAGTTTAACATATTTAAGTTAATTAACCCTCTTTATCTTACTAAAGTCTACAAAAGCCTTAACGGCATAACGGCAGTGCATTTGGAAGAACTCCGTAATCTCATATTTAGGTATAAAATCGATTTTGTTGTATATACATATTTAGCAATCGATATCGAAATGCTTCAAATCATTATTTGAACATATTTAAGTTAATTAACCTCCTTTAACGTATTGAAGGTGATATAAAGCCATGGCGGCATAACGACAGTACATGCGGAAGAATTCCGTAATCTAATATTTAGGTATAAAGTCGATTTTCTTGTATATACACATTTAGCAATCGATATCGAGATGCTTCAACTCAACAGTTCAACATATTTAAGTTAATTAACCCTCTTTATCTTACTAAAGTCTACAAAAGCCTTAACGGCATAATGGCAGTCCATTTGGAAGATTTCCGTAATCTCATATTTAAGTATAAAATCGATTTGGTTGTAGATACATATTTAGCAATCGATATCGAAATGCTTCAAATCACTAGTTTAACATATTTAAATTAATTAACCTTCTTTATCTTATTGAAGTTTACATAAAGCCATAACAGTATAACAGCAGTGCATTTGGAAGAACTCCGTTATCTTATATTTAGGTATAAAGTCGATTTTCTTGTATATAAACATTTAGCAATCGATATCGAAATGCTTCAAATCATTAGTCTAACATACTAAGAAGTACTCCGTAATCTTATATTTAGGTATAAAGTCGATTTTCTTGTATTTACACATTTAGCAATCGAAACGAAATGTTTCAATCATTAGTTTAACATATTTAAGTTAATTAACCTTCCTTATCTTACTGAAGTTTAGATAAAGCCATAACGGTATAACGGCAGTGCATTTGGAAGATTTTCGTAATCTTATATTTAGGTATAAAGAGTATTTTCTTGTATATACACATTTTGCAATCGATATCGAGATGCTTTAACTCATTAGCTTGACATATTTACGTTAATAAACCTTCTTTAACGGTCTGAAGTTGACATATAGCCATGGCGGCATAACGGCAGTGAATTTAGAAGAATTCCGTTATCTTATATTTAGGTATAAAGTCGATTTTCTTGTATATACACATTTAGCTATCGATATCGAAATCCTTCAAACCATTAGTTTAACATATTTAAAATAATTAATCTCCTTTAACGTATTGAAGGTGATATAAAGCCATGGCGGTATAACCACAGTACATGTGGAAGAATTCCGTAATCTTATATTTAGGTATAAAGTCAAATTTCTTGTATTTACTCATTTAGCAATCGATATCGCAATGCTTCAAATCATTATTTTAACATATTTAAGTTAATTAACCTTCTTTAACGAACGGAAGTTGGCATAAAGCCCTAACGCCATAACGGCAGTGCATTTAGAAGAATTCCGTAATCTTATATTTAGGTATATAGTCGATTTTCTTGTATATACACATTTAGCTATCGATATCGAAATGCTTCAAATCATTACTTTAACATATTTAAGATAATTAACCCTCTTTATCTTACTGAAGTCTGCAAAAGCCTTAGCGGCATATCGACAGTGCATTTAGAAGAATTACGTAACTCATTAGCTCAACATATTTAAATTAATAAACCTTCTTTAAGAAATGGTGGCATAACCGCAGTGCATGTAGAAGAATTCCGTAATCTTATATTTAGGTATAAAGTCGATTTTCTTGTATTTACATATTTAGCAATCGATATCGAAATGCTTCAAACCATTAGTTTAACATATTTAAAATAATTAACCTTCTTTAACGTATTGAAGGTGATATAAAGCCACGACGGCATAACGGCAGTGCATGTAGAAGAATACCGTAATCTTATATTTAGGTATAAAGTCGATTTTCTTATATATACAAATTTAGAAATCGATATCGAGATGCTTCATCTCAACAGTTTAACATATTTAAGTTAATTAACCCTCTTTATCTTACTAAAGTCTACAAAAGCCTTAACGGCATAACGGCAGTGCATTTGGAAGAACTCCGTAATCTCATATTTAGGTATAAAATCGATTTTGTTGTATATACATATTTAGCAATCGATATCGAAATGCTTCAAATCATTATTTGAACATATTTAAGTTAATTAACCTCCTTTAACGTATTGAAGGTGATATAAAGCCATGGCGGCATAACGACAGTACATGCGGAAGAATTCCGTAATCTAATATTTAGGTATAAAGTCGATTTTCTTGTATATACACATTTAGCAATCGATATCGAGATGCTTCAACTCAACAGTTCAACATATTTAAGTTAATTAACCCTCTTTATCTTACTAAAGTCTACAAAAGCCTTAACGGCATAATGGCAGTCCATTTGGAAGATTTCCGTAATCTCATATTTAAGTATAAAATCGATTTGGTTGTATATACATATTTAGCAATCGATATCGAAATGCTTCAAATCACTAGTTTAACATATTTAAGTTAATTAACATTCTTTATCTTATTGAAGTTTACATAAAGCCATAACAGTATAACAGCAGTGCATTTGGAAGAACTCCGTTATCTTATATTTAGGTATAAAGTCGATTTTCTTGTATATAAACATTTAGCAATCGATATCGAAATGCTTCAAATCATTAGTCTAACATACTAAGAAGTACTCCGTAATCTTATATTTAGGTATAAAGTCGATTTTCTTGTATTTACACATTTAGCAATCGACAACGAAATGTTTCATATCATTAGTTTAACATATTTAAGTTAATTAACCTTCCTTATCTTACTGAAGTTTAGATAAAGCCATAACGGTATAACGGCAGTGCATTTGGAAGATTTTCGTAATCTTATATTTAGGTATAAAGAGTATTTTCTTGTATATACACATTTTGCAATCGATATCGAGATGCTTTAACTCATTAGCTTGACATATTTACGTTAATAAACCTTCTTTAACGGTCTGAAGTTGACATATAGCCTTGGCGGCATTACGGCAGTGCATGTAGAAGAATTCCGTTATCATATATTTAGATATAAAGTCGATTTTCTTGTATATAAACATTAAGCTATCGATATCGAAATGCTTCAAACCATTAGTTTAACATATTTAAAATAATTAGCCATCTTTAACGTATTGAAGGTGATATAAAGCCATGGCGGTATAACCACAGTACATGTGGAAGAATTCCGTAATCTTATATTTAGGTATAAAGTCAAATTTCTTGTATTTACTCAATTAGCAATCGATATCGCAATGCTTCAAATCATTATTTTAACATATTTAAGTTAATTAACCTTCTTTAACGAACGGAAGTTGGCATAAAGCCCTAACGCCATAACGGCAGTGCATTTAGAAGAATTCCGTAATCTTATATTTAGGTATAAAGTCGATTTTCTTGTATATACACATTTAGCTATCGATATCGAAATGCTTCAAATCATTACTTTAACATATTTAAGATAATTAACCCTCTTTATCTTACTGAAGTCTGCAAAAGCCTTAGCGGCATATCGACAGTGCATTAAGAAGAATTACGTAACTCATTAGCTCAACATATTTAAATTAATAAACCTTCTTTAACGATCAGAAGTTGGCATATAGCCATGGTGGCATAACCGCAGTGCATGTAGAAGAATTCCGTAATCTTATATTTAGGTATAAAGTCGATTTTCTTGTATTTACGTATTTAGCAATCGATATCGAAATGCTTCAAACCATTAGTTTAACATATTTAAAATAATTAACCTTCTTTAACGTATTGAAGGTGATATAAAGCCACGACGGCATAACGGCAGTGCATGTAGAAGAATACCGTAATCTTATATTTAGGTATAAAGTCGATTTTCTTATATATACAAATTAAGAAATCGATATCGAGATGCTTCATCTCAACAGTTTAACATATTTAAGTTAATTAACCCTCTTTATCTTACTAAAGTCTACAAAAGCCTTAACGGCATAACGGCAGTGCATTTGGAAGAATTCCGTAATCTCATATTTAGGTATAAAATCGATTTTGTTGTATATACATATTTAGCAATCGATATCGAAATGCTTGAAATCATTATTTGAACATATTTAAGTTAATTAACCTCCTTTAACGTATTGAAGGTGATATAAAGCCATGGCGGCATAACGACAGTACATGCGGAAGAATTCCGTAATCTAATATTTTAGTATAAAGTCGATTTTCTTGTATATACACATTTAGCAATCGATATCGAGATGCTTCAACTCAACAGTTTAACATATTTAAGTTAATTAACCCTCTTTATCTTACTAAAGTCTACAAAAGCCTTAACGGCATAATGGCAGTCCATTTGGAAGATTTCCGTAATCTCATATTTAAGTATAAAATCGATTTGGTTGTATATACATATTTAGCAATCGATATCGAAATGCTTCAAATCACTAGATTAACATATATAAGTTAATTAACCTTCTTTATCTTATTGAAGTTTACATAAAGCCATAACAGTATAACAGCAGTGCATTTGGAAGAACTCCGTTATCTTATATTTAGGTATAAAGTCGATTTTCTTGTATATAAACATTTAGCAATCGATATCGAAATGCTTCAAATCATTAGTCTAACATACTAAGAAGTACTCCGTAATCTTATATTTAGGTATAAAGTCGATTTTCTTGTATTTACACATTTAGCAATCGACAACGAAATGTTTCATATCATTAGTTTAACATATTTAAGTTAATTAACCTTCTTTATCTTACTGAAGTTTAGATAAAGCTATAACGGTATAACGGCAGTGCAATTGGAAGAATTCCGTAATCTTATATTTAGGTATAAAGTATATTTGGTTGTATTTGCATATTTAGCAATCGATATTGAAATGCTTCAAATCATTAGTTTAACATATTTAAGTTAATTAACCTTCTTTAACGTATTGAAATTGATATAAAGCCATAGCGGCATAACGGCAGTGCATTTAGAAGAATTCCGTAATCTTATATTTAGGTATAAAGTCGATTTTCTTGTATATACACATTTAGCAATCGATAACGAAATGCTTCAAACCATTAATTTAACATATTTAAAATAATTAACCATCTTTAACGTATTGAAGGTGATATAAAGCCATGGCGACATAACGACAGTACATGTGGAAGAATTCCGTAATCTTATATTTAGGTATAAAGTCGATTTTCTTGTATATACACATTTAGCTATCGATATCGAAATGCATCAAATCATTAGTTTAACATATTTAAGATAATTAACCCTCTTTATCTTACTGAAGTCTACAAAAGCCTTAGCGGCATATCGGCAGTGCATTTGGAAGAATTACGTAACTCATTAGCTTAACATATTTAAGTTAATAAATCTTCTTTAACGATCTGAAGTTGGCATATAGCCATGGCGTCATAACGGCAGTGCATTTAGAAGAGTTCCGTTGCCTTATATTTAGGTATAAAGTCGACTTTGTTGTATATACACATTTAGCAATCGCTAACGAAATGCTTCAAACCATTAGTTTAACATATTTAAAATAATTAACCTTCTTTATCTTACTGAAGTCAACAAAAGCCTTAGCGGCATATCGGCAGTGCATTTAGAAGAATTACGTAACTCATTAGCTAAAAATATTTCAGTTAATAAACCTTCTTTAACGATCTGAAGTTGGCATATAGCCATGGCGGCATAACGGCAGTGCATGTAGGACAATTCCGTAATCTTATATTTAGGTATAAAGTCGATTTTCTTGCATTTACATATTTAGCAATCGATATTGAAATGCTTCAAATCATTAGTTTTACATATTTTAGTTAATTAACCTTCTTTAACGTATTGAAATTGATATAAAGCCATGGCGGCATAACGGCAGTGCATTTAGAAGAATTCTGTAATCTTATATTTAGGTATAAATTCGATTTTCTTGTATATACACATTTAGCAATCGATAACGAAATGCTTCAAACCATTAGTTTAACATATTTAAAATAATTAACCTTCTTTATCTTACTGAAGTCAACAAAAGCCTTAGCGGCATATCGGCAGTGCATTTAGAAGAATTACGTAACTCATTAGCTAAAAATATTTCAGTTAATAAACCTTCTTTAACGATCTGAAGTTGGCATATAGCCATGGCGGCATAACGGCAGTGAATTTAGAAGAATTCCGTTATCATATATTTAGGTATAAAGTCGATTTTCATGTATATACACATTCAGCTATCGATATCGAAATGCTTCAAACCATTAGTTTAACATATTTAAATTAATTAACCTCCTTTAACGTATTGAAGGTGATATAAAGCCATGGCGGTATAACCACAGTACAAGTGGAAGAATTCCGTAATCTTATATTTAGGTATAAAGTCAAATTTCTTGTATTTACTCAATTGGCAATCGATATCGCAATGCTTCAAATCATTATTTTAACATATTTAAGTTAATTAACCTTCTTTAACGAACGGAAGTTGGCATAAAGCCCTAACGCCATAACGGCAGTGCATTTAGAAGAATTCCGTAATCTTATATTTAGGTATGAAGTCGATTTTCTTGTATATACACATTTAGCTATCGATATCGAAATGCTTCAAATCATTACTTTAACATATTTAAGATAATTAACCCTCTTTATCTTACTGAAGTCTGCAAAAGCCTTAGCGGCATATCGACAGTGCATTTAGAAGAATTACGTAACTCATTAGCTCAACATATTTAAATTAATAAACCTTCTTTAACGATCAGAAGTTGGCATATAGCCATGGTGGCATAACCGCAGTGCATGTAGAAGAATTCCGTTATCTTATATTTAGGTATAAAGTCGATTTTCTTGTATATACATATTTAGCAATCGATATCGAAATGCTTCAAATCATTAGTTTAACATATTTAAGTTAATTAACCTTCTTTATCTTACTGAAATTTACATAAAGCCATAAAGGTATAACGGCAGTGCATTTGGAAGAATTCCGTAATCCTATATATAGTCGAATTTCTTGTATTTGCACATTTAGCAATCGATATCGAAATGCTTCATATCATTAGTTTAACATATTTAAGTTAACAAAACTTATTTTTACGAACTGAGGTTCACACAAAGCCTTGGCGGAATAACGGCAATGCATTTAGAAGAATTCCGTTATCTTATATTTAGAAATAAATTCGATTTTCTTGTATATACACATTTCGCAATCGTATTTGAAATGCTTCAAATCTTTTGTTTAACATATTTAAGTTAATAAACCTTCTTTAACGAACTGAAGTTTACATAAGGCCTTGGCGGCATAACGGCAGTGCATTTGGAAGAATTCCGTAATCTTATATTTAGGTAAAAAGTCGATTTTCTTGTATATACACATTAAGCAATCGATATCGAAATGCTTCAAATCATTAGTTTTACATTTTCAAGTTATTTATAATAAACCTTCTTTAACGCACTGAAGTCTACATAAAGTCATAACGGTATAACTGCAGTGCATTTGGAAGAATTCCGTTATCTTATATTTAGGTATAAAGTCGATTTTCTTGTATTTACATATTTAGCAATCGATATCGAAATGCTTCAAATCATTAGTTTAACATATTTAAGTTTATTAACCATCTTTATCGTATTGAAGGTGATATAAAGCCATGGCGGCATAACGACAGTACATTTGGAAAAATTCCGTAATCTTATATTTAGGTATAAAGTCGAGTTTCTTGTATACATGCATTTAGCAATCGATATCGAAATGCTTCAAATCATTAGTTTAACATATTTAAGTTAACAAAACTTATTTTAACGAACTGAAGTTGACATAAAGCCGTGGCGGAAGAACGGCAGTGCATTTAGAAGATTTCCGTTATCTTATATTTAGGTATAAATTCGATTTTCTTGTATATACACATTTAGCAATCGATAACGAAATGCTTCAAATCATTCTTCTTCTTCTTTACTGGCGTAGACACCGCTTATGCGATTATAGCCGAGTCAACAACAGCGCGCCAGTCGTTTCTTCTCTTCGCTACGTGGCGCCAATTGGATATTCAAAGCCAAGCCAGGTCCCTCTCCACTTGGTCCTTCCAACGGAGTGGAGGTCTTCCTCTTCCTCTGCTTCCCGCGGCGGGTACTGCGTCGAATACTTTCAGAGCTGGAGTGTTTTCATCCATCCGGACAACATGACCTAGCCAGCGTAGCCGCTGTCTTTTAATTCGCTGAACTATGTCAATGTCGTCGTATATCTCGTACAGCTCATCGTTCCATCGAATGCGATATTCGCCGTGGCCAACGCGCAAAGGACCATAAATATTTCGCAGAACTTTTCTCTAGAAAACTCGCAACGTCGACTCATCGGTTGTAGTCATCGTCCAAGCCTCTGCACCATATAGCAGGACGGGAATAATGAGCGGCTTATAGAGTTTGGTTTTTGTTCGTCGAGAGAGGACTTTACTTTCCAATTGCCTACTCAGTCCGAAGTAGCACCTGTTGATTTCCAGGCTGACATTGTTGGTGGTGTTAATGCTAGTTCCTAAATAGACGAAATTATCTACAACTTCAAAGTTATGACTGTCAACAGTGACGTGGGAGCCAAGTCGCGAGTGCGACGACTGTTTGTTTGATGACAGGAGATATTTCGTCTTGCCCTCGTTCACTGCCAGACCCATTTGAGTTGCTTCCTTGTTCAGTCTGGAGAAAGCAGAACTAACGGCGCGGGTGTTGAGGCCGATGATATCAATATCATAGGCATACGCCAGCAGCTGTACACTCTTGTAAAAGATTGTACCTGCTCGATTAAGTTCTGCAGCTCGAATAGTTTTCTCGAGCAGCAGATTGAAAAAGTCACACGATAGGGAGTCGCCTTGTCTGAAACCTCGTTTGGTATCGAACGGCTCGGAGAGGTCCTTCCCGATCCTGACGGAGCTTTTCGTGTTGCTCAACGTCAGTTTACACAGCCGTATTAGTTTTGCGGGGATACCAAATTCAGACATCCATTTCGTGCTGTCGAAAGCAGCTTTGAAATCGACGAAGAGGTGGTGTGTGTCGACTCTCCTTTCACGGGTCTTTTCCAAGATTTGGCGCATCGTGAATATCTGGTCGGTTGTTGATTTACCAGGTCTAAAGCCACACTGATAAGGTCCAATCAGATTGTTGACGGTGGGCTTTAATCTTTCACACAATACGCTCGACAGAACCTTATATGCGATGTTGAGGAGGCTAATCCCACGGTAGTTGGCGCAGATTGTGGGGTCTCCTTTTTTGTGGATTGGGCATAGCACACTTAAATTCTAATCGTTGGGCATACTTTCGTCCGACCATATTTTGCAGAGAAGCTGATGCATGCACCTTATCAGCTCTTCGCCGCCGTGTTTGAATAGCTCGGCCGGCAATCCATCGGCCCCTGCCGCTTTGTTGTTTTTCAGGCGGGCAATTGCTATTCGAACTTCTTCATGGTCGGGCAATGGAACGTCTGCTCCATCGTCATCGATTGGGGTATCGGGTTCGCTTTCTCCTGGTGTTGTGCGTTCACTGCCATTCAGCAGGCTGGAGAAGTGTTCCCTCAATAATTTAAGTATGCTCTGGGCATCGGTAACTAGATCACCTTTGGGGGTTCTACATACAAGAGTATGCTCCGGTCTTGAAACCTTCTGTAAGCCGCCGCATCTTTTCGTAAAATTTTCGAGCATTACCCCTGTCGGCCAGCTTATCAAGCTCTTCGTACTCACGCCTTTCGGCCTCTTTCTTTTTCTGTCTACAAATGCGTCTCGCTTCCCTCTTCAACTCTCGGTATCTATCCCATCCCGCACGTGTTGTGGTCGATCGTAACGTTGCGAGGTAGGCAGCCTGTTTTCTCTCCGCTGCGATACGGCACTCCTCGTCGTACCAGCTGTTCTTCTGCACTTTCCGAAAACCAATGGTTTCGGTTGCAGCTGTACGTAAGGAGTTTGAAATGCCGTCCCACAGTTCCCTTATACCGAGTTGTTGACGAGTGCTCTCAGAGAGCAGGAGTGCAAACCGAGTAGAAAAACGTTCGGCTGTCTGTTGTGATTGCAGCTTCTCGACGTCGAACCATCCTTGTGTTTGTTGGCGTGCGTTTTTTGCTGCACAGAGGCGGGTGCGTATTTTGGCTGCAACAATATAGTGGTCCGAGTCGATGTTAGGACCTCGGAGCGCACGCACATCTAAAACACTGGAGACGTGTCTTCCGTCTATCACAACATGATCGATCTGGTTGGTGGTTTTTCGATCCGGAGACAGCCAGGTAGCTTGATGTATCTTCTTATGCTGGAATCTAGTACTACAGATAACCATATTTCGGGCCCCGGCGAAGTCGATCAGCCTCAACCCATTTGGGGATGTTTCCTCGTGGAGGCTGAATTTACCGACCGTAGTGCCGAAGATACCTTCTTTGCCCACCCTGGCGTTGAAATCGCCAAGCACGATTTTGACATCGTGGCGGGGGCATCTCTCATAAGTGCGCTCCAAGCACTCATAAAAGGCATCTTTGGTCACATCGTCCTTCTCTTCCGTCGGGGCGTGGGCGCAAATCAGCGATATGTTGAAGAACCTCGCTTTGATGCGGATTGTGGCTAGACGTTCATTCATAGGAGTGAATGATAGTACTCGGCGACGGAGTCTCTCTCCCACCACGAATCCAACACCAAACTTGCGCTCCTTTATATGGCCACTGTAGTAAATGTCACAAGGACCTGCTCGTCTCTGTCCTTGTCCCGTCCATCGCATTTCTTGGACGGCGGTGATGTCAGCCTTTATCTTTACGAGGACATCTACCAGCTGGGCAGCGGCACCTTCCCAATTAAGGGACCGGACATTCCAGGTGCATGCCCTCAAATCATAGTCCTTATTTCGTTTGCCATGGTCGTCATCAAAAGGGGGGTCTCTCATCCGAGGCTGTTTTTTCCTTTTCATTGGGGGTGTTTTTTTACGTGGCGGGTCCCAAACCCAGCGCACAACCCTATGCAGGGGATGTTTCGCCTTCTCACTTTAGCTCGCCTTCAAACGGATGTTCTTAGGCTACCCAGAGGATACTTGGTCAAAGACCGGAAGTCGTGAGCTGCTTGAGTCATATGTAAAAGAATCGTTTCTGGCCACTCCCAAGTGAATGGCGATCAGAGAACTTTCCTCACTTGCGTGAACTTCTACACATGACTCCATCCTTCAAATAATTAGTTTACCATATTTAAGTTAATTCACCTTCTTTAACGTATTGCAGGTGATATAAAGCCATGGCGGCATAACGGCAGTGCCTTTAGAAGAATTCCGTAATCATATAGTTAGGTATAAAGTCGATTTTCTTGTGTATACACATTTAGCCGTCGATAACGAAATGCTTCATATCATTAGTTTAACATACTTAAGTTAATTCACCTTCTTTAACGTATTGCAGGTGATATAAAGTCATGGCGGCATAACGACAGTACATGTGGAAGAATTCCGTTATCTTATATTTAGGTATAAAGTCGATTTTCTTGTATTTACTCATTTAGCAATCGATATCGAAATGCTTCAAATCATTATTTTTACATTTTTAAGTTAATAAAGCTTCTTTAACGCACTGAAGCTAACACAAAGCCATAACGGCAGTGCATTTAGAAGAATTCCGTTATCTTATATTTAGGTATAAAGTCGATTTTCTTGTATTTACACATTTAGCAATCGACAACGAAATGTTTCATATCATTAGTTTAACATATTTAAGTTAATTAACCTTCCTTATCTTACTGAAGTTTAGATAAAGCCATAACGGTATAACGGCAGTGCATTTGGAAGATTTTCGTAATCTTATATTTAGGTATAAAGAGTATTTTCTTGTATATACACATTTTGCAATCGATATCGAGATGCTTTAACTCATTAGCTTGACATATTTACGTTAATAAACCTTCTTTAACGGTCTGAAGTTGACATATAGCCGTGGCGGCATTACGGCAGTGCATGTAGAAGAATTCCGTTATCATATATTTAGATATAAAGTCGATTTTCTTGTATATAAACATTAAGCTATCGATATCGAAATGCTTCAAACCATTAGTTTAACATATTTAAAATAATTAGCCATCTTTAACGTATTGAAGGTGATATAAAGCCATGGCGGTATAACCACAGTACATGTGGAAGAATTCCGTAATCTTATATTTAGGTATAAAGTCAAATTTCTTGTATTTACTCAATTAGCAATCGATATCGCAATGCTTCAAATCATTATTTTAACATATTTAAGTTAATTAACCTTCTTTAACGAACGGAAGTTGGCATAAAGCCCTAACGCCATAACGGCAGTGCATTTAGAAGAATTCCGTAATCTTATATTTAGGTATAAAGTCGATTTTCTTGTATATACACATTTAGCTATCGATATCGAAATGCTTCAAATCATTACTTTAACATATTTAAGATAATTAACCCTCTTTATCTTACTGAAGTCTGCAAAAGCCTTAGCGGCATATCGACAGTGCATTAAGAAGAATTACGTAACTCATTAGCTCAACATATTTAAATTAATAAACCTTCTTTAACGATCAGAAGTTGGCATATAGCCATGGTGGCATAACCGCAGTGCATGTAGAAGAATTCCGTAATCTTATATTTAGGTATAAAGTCGATTTTCTTGTATTTACGTATTTAGCAATCGATATCGAAATGCTTCAAACCATTAGTTTAACATATTTAAAATAATTAACCTTCTTTAACGTATTGAAGGTGATATAAAGCCACGACGGCATAACGGCAGTGCATGTAGAAGAATACCGTAATCTTATATTTAGGTATAAAGTCGATTTTCTTATATATACAAATTAAGAAATCGATATCGAGATGCTTCATCTCAACAGTTTAACATATTTAAGTTAATTAACCCTCTTTATCTTACTAAAGTCTACAAAAGCCTTAACGGCATAACGGCAGTGCATTTGGAAGAATTCCGTAATCTCATATTTAGGTATAAAATCGATTTTGTTGTATATACATATTTAGCAATCGATATCGAAATGCTTGAAATCATTATTTGAACATATTTAAGTTAATTAACCTCCTTTAACGTATTGAAGGTGATATAAAGCCATGGCGGCATAACGACAGTACATGTGGAAGAATTCCGTAATCTAATATTTTAGTATAAAGTCGATTTTCTTGTATATACACATTTAGCAATCGATATCGAGATGCTTCAACTCAACAGTTTAACATATTTAAGTTAATTAACCCTCTTTATCTTACTAAAGTCTACAAAAGCCTTAACGGCATAATGGCAGTCCATTTGGAAGATTTCCGTAATCTCATATTTAAGTATAAAATCGATTTGGTTGTATATACATATTTCGCAATCGATATCGAAATGCTTCAAATCACTAGATTAACATATATAAGTTAATTAACCTTCTTTATCTTATTGAAGTTTACATAAAGCCATAACAGTATAACAGCAGTGCATTTGGAAGAACTCCGTTATCTTATATTTAGGTATAAAGTCGATTTTCTTGTATATAAACATTTAGCAATCGATATCGAAATGCTTCAAATCATTAGTCTAACATACTAAGAAGTACTCCGTAATCTTATATTTAGGTATAAAGTCGATTTTCTTGTATTTACACATTTAGCAATCGACAACGAAATGTTTCATATCATTAGTTTAACATATTTAAGTTAATTAACCTTCTTTATCTTACTGAAGTTTAGATAAAGCTATAACGGCAGTGCAATTGGAAGAATTCCGTAATCTTATATTTAGGTATAAAGTATATTTGGTTGTATTTGCATATTTAGCAATCGATATTGAAATGCTTCAAATCATTAGTTTAACATATTTAAGTTAATTAACCTTCTTTAACGTATTGAAATTGATATAAAGCCATATCGGCATAACGGCAGTGCATTTAGAAGAATTCCGTAATCTTATATTTAGGTATAAAGTCGATTTTCTTGTATATACACATTTAGCAATCGATAACGAAATGCTTCAAACCATTAATTTAACATATTTAAAATAATTAACCATCTTTAACGTATTGAAGGTGATATAAAGCCATGGCGACATAACGACAGTACATGTGGAAGAATTCCGTAATCTTATATTTAGGTATAAAGTCGATTTTCTTGTATATACACATTTAGCTATCGATATCGAAATGCTTCAAATCATTAGTTTAACATATTTAAGTTAATTAATCCTCTTTATCTTACTGAAGCCTACAAAAGCCTTAGCGGCATATCGGCAGTGCATTTAGAAGAATTCCGTAATCTTATATTTAGGTATAAAGTCGATTTTCTTGTATATACACATTTAGCTATCGATATCGAAATGCTTCAAATCATTAGTTTAACATATTTAAAATAATTAACCTTCTTTAACGTATTAAAGGTGATATAAAGCCATGGCGACATAACGACAGTACATGTGGAAGAGTTCCGTAATCTTATATTTAGGTATAAAGTCGATTTTCTTCTATATATACACATTTAGCTATCGATATCGAAATGCTTCAAATCATTAGTTTAACATATTTAAGATAATTAACCCTCTTTATCTTACTGAAGTCTACAAAAGCCTTAGCGGCATATCGGCAGTGCATTTGGAAGAATTACGTAACTCATTAGCTTAACATATTTAAGTTAATAAATCTTCTTTAACGATCTGAAGTTGGCATATAGCCATGGCGTCATAACGGCAGTGCATTTAGAAGAGTTCCGTTGCCTTATATTTAGGTATAAAGTCGACTTTGTTGTATATACACATTTAGCAATCGCTAACGAAATGCTTCAAACCATTAGTTTAACATATTTAAAATAATTAACCTTCTTTAACGACCTGAAGTTGGCATATAGCCATGGCGGCATAACGGCAGTGCATGTAGGACAATTCCGTAATCTTATATTTAGGTATAAAGTCGATTTTCTTGCATTTACATATTTAGCAATCGATATTGAAATGCTTTAAATCATTAGTTTTACATATTTTAGTTAATTAACCTTCTTTAACGTATTGAAATTGATATAAAGCCATGGCGGCATAACGGCAGTGCATTTAGAAGAATTCTGTAATCTTATATTTAGGTATAAATTCGATTTTCTTGTATATACACATTTAGCAATCGATAACGAAATGCTCCAAACCATTAGTTTAACATATTTAAAATAATTAACCTTCTTTATCTTACTGAAGTCAACAAAAGCCTTAGCGGCATATCGGCAGTGCATTTAGAAGAATTACGTAACTCATTAGCTAAAAATATTTCAGTTAATAAACCTTCTTTAACGATCTGAAGTTGGCATATAGCCATGGCGGCATAACGGCAGTGAATTTAGAAGAATTCCGTTATCATATATTTAGGTATAAAGTCGATTTTCATGTATATACACATTCAGCTATCGATATCGAAATGCTTCAAACCATTAGTTTAACATATTTAAATTAATTAACCTCCTTTAACGTATTGAAGGTGATATAAAGCCATGGCGGTATAACCACAGTACAAGTGGAAGAATTCCGTAATCTTATATTTAGGTATAAAGTCAAATTTCTTGTATTTACTCATTTAGCAATCGATATCGCAATGCTTCAAATCATTATTTTAACATATTTAAGTTAATTAACCTTCTTTAACGAACGGAAGTTGGCATAAAGCCCTAACGCCATAACGGCAGTGCATTTAGAAGAATTCCGTAATCTTATATTTAGGTATGAAGTCGATTTTCTTGTATATACACATTTAGCTATCGATATCGAAATGCTTCAAATCATTACTTTAACATATTTAAGATAATTAACGCTCTTTATCTTACTGAAGTCTGCAAAAGCCTTAGCGGCATATCGACAGTGCATTTAGAAGAATTACGTAACTCATTAGCTCAACATATTTAAATTAATAAACCTTCTTTAACGATCAGAAGTTGGCATATAGCCATGGTGGCATAACCGCAGTGCATGTAGAAGAATTCCGTTATCTTATATTTAGGTATAAAGTCGATTTTCTTGTATATACATATTTAGCAATCGATATCGAAATGCTTCAAATCATTAGTTTAACATATTTAAGTTAATTAACCTTCTTTATCTTACTGAAATTTACATAAAGCCATAAAGGTATAACGGCAGTGCATTTGGAAGAATTCCGTAATCCTATATATAGTCGAATTTCTTGTATTTGCACATTTAGCAATCGATATCGAAATGCTTCATATCATTAGTTTAACATATTTAAGTTAACAAAACTTATTTTTACGAACTGAGGTTCACACAAAGCCTTGGCGGAATAACGGCAATGCATTTAGAAGAATTCCGTTATCTTATATTTAGAAATAAATTCGATTTTCTTGTATATACACATTTCGCAATCGTATTTGAAATGCTTCAAATCTTTTGTTTAACATATTTAAGTTAATAAACCTTCTTTAACGAACTGAAGTTTACATAAGGCCTTGGCGGCATAACGGCAGTGCATTTGGAAGAATTCCGTAATCTTATATTTAGGTAAAAAGTCGATTTTCTTGTATATACACATTAAGCAATCGATATCGAAATGCTTCAAATCATTAGTTTTACATTTTCAAGTTATTTATAATAAACCTTCTTTAACGCACTGAAGTCTACATAAAGTCATAACGGTATAACTGCAGTGCATTTGGAAGAATTCCGTTATCTTATATTTAGGTATAAAGTCGATTTTCTTGTATTTACATATTTAGCAATCGATATCGAAATGCTTCAAATCATTAGTTTAACATATTTAAGTTTATTAACCATCTTTATCGTATTGAAGGTGATATAAAGCCATGGCGGCATAACGACAGTACATTTGGAAAAATTCCGTAATCTTATATTTAGGTATAAAGTCGAGTTTCTTGTATACATGCATTTAGCAATCGATATCGAAATGCTTCAAATCATTAGTTTAACATATTTAAGTTAACAAAACTTATTTTAACGAACTGAAGTTGACATAAAGCCGTGGCGGAAGAACGGCAGTGCATTTAGAAGATTTCCGTTATCTTATATTTAGGTATAAATTCGATTTTCTTGTATATACACATTTAGCAATCGATAACGAAATGCTTCAAATCATTCTTCTTCTTCTTTACTGGCGTAGACACCGCTTATGCGATTATAGCCGAGTCAACAACAGCGCGCCAGTCGTTTCTTCTCTTCGCTACGTGGCGCCAATTGGATATTCAAAGCCAAGCCAGGTCCCTCTCCACTTGGTCCTTCCAACGGAGTGGAGGTCTTCCTCTTCCTCTGCTTCCCGCGGCGGGTACTGCGTCGAATACTTTCAGAGCTGGAGTGTTTTCATCCATCCGGACAACATGACCTAGCCAGCGTAGCCGCTGTCTTTTAATTCGCTGAACTGTGTCAATGTCGTCGTATATCTCGTACAGCTCATCGTTCCATCGAATGCGATATTCGCCGTGGCCAACGCGCAAAGGACCATAAATATTTCGCAGAACTTTTCTCTAGAAAACTCGCAACGTCGACTCATCGGTTGTAGTCATCGTCCAAGCCTCTGCACCATATAGCAGGACGGGAATAATGAGCGGCTTATAGAGTTTGGTTTTTGTTCGTCGAGAGAGGACTTTACTTTCCAATTGCCTACTCAGTCCGAAGTAGCACCTGTTGATTTCCAGGCTGACATTGTTGGTGGTGTTAATGCTAGTTCCTAAATAGACGAAATTATCTACAACTTCAAAGTTATGACTGTCAACAGTGACGTGGGAGCCAAGTCGCGAGTGCGACGACTGTTTGTTTGATGACAGGAGATATTTCGTCTTGCCCTCGTTCACTGCCAGACCCATTTGAGTTGCTTCCTTGTTCAGTCTGGAGAAAGCAGAACTAACGGCGCGGGTGTTGAGGCCGATGATATCAATATCATAGGCATACGCCAGCAGCTGTACACTCTTGTAAAAGATTGTACCTGCTCGATTAAGTTCTGCAGCTCGAATAGTTTTCTCGAGCAGCAGATTGAAAAAGTCACACGATAGGGAGTCGCCTTGTCTGAAACCTCGTTTGGTATCGAACGGCTCGGAGAGGTCCTTCCCGATCCTGACGGAGCTTTTCGTGTTGCTCAACGTCAGTTTACACAGCCGTATTAGTTTTGCGGGGATACCAAATTCAGACATCCATTTCGTGCTGTCGAAAGCAGCTTTGAAATCGACGAAGAGGTGGTGTGTGTCGACTCTCCTTTCACGGGTCTTTTCCAAGATTTGGCGCATCGTGAATATCTGGTCGGTTGTTGATTTACCAGGTCTAAAGCCACACTGATAAGGTCCAATCAGATTGTTGACGGTGGGCTTTAATCTTTCACACAATACGCTCGACAGAACCTTATATGCGATGTTGAGGAGGCTAATCCCACGGTAGTTGGCGCAGATTGTGGGGTCTCCTTTTTTGTGGATTGGGCATAGCACACTTAAATTCTAATCGTTGGGCATACTTTCGTCCGACCATATTTTGCAGAGAAGCTGATGCATGCACCTTATCAGCTCTTCGCCGCCGTGTTTGAATAGCTCGGCCGGCAATCCATCGGCCCCTGCCGCTTTGTTGTTTTTCAGGCGGGCAATTGCTATTCGAACTTCTTCATGGTCGGGCAATGGAACGTCTGCTCCATCGTCATCGATTGGGGTATCGGGTTCGCTTTCTCCTGGTGTTGTGCGTTCACTGCCATTCAGCAGGCTGGAGAAGTGTTCCCTCAATAATTTAAGTATGCTCTGGGCATCGGTAACTAGATCACCTTTGGGGGTTCTACATACAAGAGTATGCTCCGGTCTTGAAACCTTCTGTAAGCCGCCGCATCTTTTCGTAAAATTTTCGAGCATTACCCCTGTCGGCCAGCTTATCAAGCTCTTCGTACTCACGCCTTTCGGCCTCTTTCTTTTTCTGTCTACAAATGCGTCTCGCTTCCCTCTTCAACTCTCGGTATCTATCCCATCCCGCACGTGTTGTGGTCGATCGTAACGTTGCGAGGTAGGCAGCCTGTTTTCTCTCCGCTGCGATACGGCACTCCTCGTCGTACCAGCTGTTCTTCTGCACTTTCCGAAAACCAATGGTTTCGGTTGCAGCTGTACGTAAGGAGTTTGAAATGCCGTCCCACAGTTCCCTTATACCGAGTTGTTGACGAGTGCTCTCAGAGAGCAGGAGTGCAAACCGAGTAGAAAAACGTTCGGCTGTCTGTTGTGATTGCAGCTTCTCGACGTCGAACCATCCTTGTGTTTGTTGGCGTGCGTTTTTTGCTGCACAGAGGCGGGTGCGTATTTTGGCTGCAACAATATAGTGGTCCGAGTCGATGTTAGGACCTCGGAGCGCACGCACATCTAAAACACTGGAGACGTGTCTTCCGTCTATCACAACATGATCGATCTGGTTGGTGGTTTTTCGATCCGGAGACAGCCAGGTAGCTTGATGTATCTTCTTATGCTGGAATCTAGTACTACAGATAACCATATTTCGGGCCCCGGCGAAGTCGATCAGCCTCAACCCATTTGGGGATGTTTCCTCGTGGAGGCTGAATTTACCGACCGTAGTGCCGAAGATACCTTCTTTGCCCACCCTGGCGTTGAAATCGCCAAGCACGATTTTGACATCGTGGCGGGGGCATCTCTCATAAGTGCGCTCCAAGCACTCATAAAAGGCATCTTTGGTCACATCGTCCTTCTCTTCCGTCGGGGCGTGGGCGCAAATCAGCGATATGTTGAAGAACCTCGCTTTGATGCGGATTGTGGCTAGACGTTCATTCATAGGAGTGAATGATAGTACTCGGCGACGGAGTCTCTCTCCCACCACGAATCCAACACCAAACTTGCGCTCCTTTATATGGCCACTGTAGTAAATGTCACAAGGACCTGCTCGTCTCTGTCCTTGTCCCGTCCATCGCATTTCTTGGACGGCGGTGATGTCAGCCTTTATCTTTACGAGGACATCTACCAGCTGGGCAGCGGCACCTTCCCAATTAAGGGACCGGACATTCCAGGTGCATGCCCTCAAATCATAGTCCTTATTTCGTTTGCCATGGTCGTCATCAAAAGGGGGGTCTCTCATCCGAGGCTGTTTTTTCCTTTTCATTGGGGGTGTTTTTTTACGTGGCGGGTCCCAAACCCAGCGCACAACCCTATGCAGGGGATGTTTCGCCTTCTCACTTTAGCTCGCCTTCAAACGGATGTTCTTAGGCTACCCAGAGGATACTTGGTCAAAGACCGGAAGTCGTGAGCTGCTTGAGTCATATGTAAAAGAATCGTTTCTGGCCACTCCCAAGTGAATGGCGATCAGAGAACTTTCCTCACTTGCGTGAACTTCTACACATGACTCCATCCTTCAAATAATTAGTTTACCATATTTAAGTTAATTCACCTTCTTTAACGTATTGCAGGTGATATAAAGCCATGGCGGCATAACGGCAGTGCCTTTAGAAGAATTCCGTAATCATATAGTTAGGTATAAAGTCGATTTTCTTGTGTATACACATTTAGCCGTCGATAACGAAATGCTTCATATCATTAGTTTAACATACTTAAGTTAATTCACCTTCTTTAACGTATTGCAGGTGATATAAAGTCATGGCGGCATAACGACAGTACATGTGGAAGAATTCCGTTATCTTATATTTAGGTATAAAGTCGATTTTCTTGTATTTACTCATTTAGCAATCGATATCGAAATGCTTCAAATCATTATTTTTACATTTTTAAGTTAATAAAGCTTCTTTAACGCACTGAAGCTAACACAAAGCCATAACGGCAGTGCATTTAGAAGAATTCCGTTATCTTATATTTAGGTATAAAGTCGATTTTCTTGTATATACACATTTAACGTATTGAAGGTGATATAAAGCCATGGCGGTATAACCACAGTACAAGTGGAAGAATTCCGTAATCTTATATTTAGGTATAAAGTCAAATTTCTTGTATTTACTCATTTAGCAATCGATATCGCAATGCTTCAAATCATTATTTTAACATATTTAAGTTAATTAACCTTCTTTAACGAACGGAAGTTGGCATAAAGCCCTAACGCCATAACGGCAGTGCATTTAGAAGAATTCCGTAATCTTATATTTAGGTATGAAGTCGATTTTCTTGTATATACACATTTAGCTATCGATATCGAAATGCTTCAAATCATTACTTTAACATATTTAAGATAATTAACCCTCTTTATCTTACTGAAGTCTGCAAAAGCCTTAGCGGCATATCGACAGTGCATTTAGAAGAATTACGTAACTCATTAGCTCAACATATTTAAATTAATAAACCTTCTTTAACGATCAGAAGTTGGCATATAGCCATGGTGGCATAACCGCAGTGCATGTAGAAGAATTCCGTTATCTTATATTTAGGTATAAAGTCGATTTTCTTGTATATACATATTTAGCAATCGATATCGAAATGCTTCAAATCATTAGTTTAACATATTTAAGTTAATTAACCTTCTTTATCTTACTGAAATTTACATAAAGCCATAAAGGTATAACGGCAGTGCATTTGGAAGAATTCCGTAATCCTATATATAGTCGAATTTCTTGTATTTGCACATTTAGCAATCGATATCGAAATGCTTCATATCATTAGTTTAACATATTTAAGTTAACAAAACTTATTTTTACGAACTGAGGTTCACACAAAGCCTTGGCGGAATAACGGCAATGCATTTAGAAGAATTCCGTTATCTTATATTTAGAAATAAATTCGATTTTCTTGTATATACACATTTCGCAATCGTATTTGAAATGCTTCAAATCTTTTGTTTAACATATTTAAGTTAATAAACCTTCTTTAACGAACTGAAGTTTACATAAGGCCTTGGCGGCATAACGGCAGTGCATTTGGAAGAATTCCGTAATCTTATATTTAGGTAAAAAGTCGATTTTCTTGTATATACACATTAAGCAATCGATATCGAAATGCTTCAAATCATTAGTTTTACATTTTCAAGTTATTTATAATAAACCTTCTTTAACGCACTGAAGTCTACATAAAGTCATAACGGTATAACTGCAGTGCATTTGGAAGAATTCCGTTATCTTATATTTAGGTATAAAGTCGATTTTCTTGTATTTACATATTTAGCAATCGATATCGAAATGCTTCAAATCATTAGTTTAACATATTTAAGTTTATTAACCATCTTTATCGTATTGAAGGTGATATAAAGCCATGGCGGCATAACGACAGTACATTTGGAAAAATTCCGTAATCTTATATTTAGGTATAAAGTCGAGTTTCTTGTATACATGCATTTAGCAATCGATATCGAAATGCTTCAAATCATTAGTTTAACATATTTAAGTTAACAAAACTTATTTTAACGAACTGAAGTTGACATAAAGCCGTGGCGGAAGAACGGCAGTGCATTTAGAAGATTTCCGTTATCTTATATTTAGGTATAAATTCGATTTTCTTGTATATACACATTTAGCAATCGATAACGAAATGCTTCAAATCATTCTTCTTCTTCTTTACTGGCGTAGACACCGCTTATGCGATTATAGCCGAGTCAACAACAGCGCGCCAGTCGTTTCTTCTCTTCGCTACGTGGCGCCAATTGGATATTCAAAGCCAAGCCAGGTCCCTCTCCACTTGGTCCTTCCAACGGAGTGGAGGTCTTCCTCTTCCTCTGCTTCCCGCGGCGGGTACTGCGTCGAATACTTTCAGAGCTGGAGTGTTTTCATCCATCCGGACAACATGACCTAGCCAGCGTAGCCGCTGTCTTTTAATTCGCTGAACTATGTCAATGTCGTCGTATATCTCGTACAGCTCATCGTTCCATCGAATGCGATATTCGCCGTGGCCAACGCGCAAAGGACCATAAATATTTCGCAGAACTTTTCTCTAGAAAACTCGCAACGTCGACTCATCGGTTGTAGTCATCGTCCAAGCCTCTGCACCATATAGCAGGACGGGAATAATGAGCGGCTTATAGAGTTTGGTTTTTGTTCGTCGAGAGAGGACTTTACTTTCCAATTGCCTACTCAGTCCGAAGTAGCACCTGTTGATTTCCAGGCTGACATTGTTGGTGGTGTTAATGCTAGTTCCTAAATAGACGAAATTATCTACAACTTCAAAGTTATGACTGTCAACAGTGACGTGGGAGCCAAGTCGCGAGTGCGACGACTGTTTGTTTGATGACAGGAGATATTTCGTCTTGCCCTCGTTCACTGCCAGACCCATTTGAGTTGCTTCCTTGTTCAGTCTGGAGAAAGCAGAACTAACGGCGCGGGTGTTGAGGCCGATGATATCAATATCATAGGCATACGCCAGCAGCTGTACACTCTTGTAAAAGATTGTACCTGCTCGATTAAGTTCTGCAGCTCGAATAGTTTTCTCGAGCAGCAGATTGAAAAAGTCACACGATAGGGAGTCGCCTTGTCTGAAACCTCGTTTGGTATCGAACGGCTCGGAGAGGTCCTTCCCGATCCTGACGGAGCTTTTCGTGTTGCTCAACGTCAGTTTACACAGCCGTATTAGTTTTGCGGGGATACCAAATTCAGACATCCATTTCGTGCTGTCGAAAGCAGCTTTGAAATCGACGAAGAGGTGGTGTGTGTCGACTCTCCTTTCACGGGTCTTTTCCAAGATTTGGCGCATCGTGAATATCTGGTCGGTTGTTGATTTACCAGGTCTAAAGCCACACTGATAAGGTCCAATCAGATTGTTGACGGTGGGCTTTAATCTTTCACACAATACGCTCGACAGAACCTTATATGCGATGTTGAGGAGGCTAATCCCACGGTAGTTGGCGCAGATTGTGGGGTCTCCTTTTTTGTGGATTGGGCATAGCACACTTAAATTCTAATCGTTGGGCATACTTTCGTCCGACCATATTTTGCAGAGAAGCTGATGCATGCACCTTATCAGCTCTTCGCCGCCGTGTTTGAATAGCTCGGCCGGCAATCCATCGGCCCCTGCCGCTTTGTTGTTTTTCAGGCGGGCAATTGCTATTCGAACTTCTTCATGGTCGGGCAATGGAACGTCTGCTCCATCGTCATCGATTGGGGTATCGGGTTCGCTTTCTCCTGGTGTTGTGCGTTCACTGCCATTCAGCAGGCTGGAGAAGTGTTCCCTCAATAATTTAAGTATGCTCTGGGCATCGGTAACTAGATCACCTTTGGGGGTTCTACATACAAGAGTATGCTCCGGTCTTGAAACCTTCTGTAAGCCGCCGCATCTTTTCGTAAAATTTTCGAGCATTACCCCTGTCGGCCAGCTTATCAAGCTCTTCGTACTCACGCCTTTCGGCCTCTTTCTTTTTCTGTCTACAAATGCGTCTCGCTTCCCTCTTCAACTCTCGGTATCTATCCCATCCCGCACGTGTTGTGGTCGATCGTAACGTTGCGAGGTAGGCAGCCTGTTTTCTCTCCGCTGCGATACGGCACTCCTCGTCGTACCAGCTGTTCTTCTGCACTTTCCGAAAACCAATGGTTTCGGTTGCAGCTGTACGTAAGGAGTTTGAAATGCCGTCCCACAGTTCCCTTATACCGAGTTGTTGACGAGTGCTCTCAGAGAGCAGGAGTGCAAACCGAGTAGAAAAACGTTCGGCTGTCTGTTGTGATTGCAGCTTCTCGACGTCGAACCATCCTTGTGTTTGTTGGCGTGCGTTTTTTGCTGCACAGAGGCGGGTGCGTATTTTGGCTGCAACAATATAGTGGTCCGAGTCGATGTTAGGACCTCGGAGCGCACGCACATCTAAAACACTGGAGACGTGTCTTCCGTCTATCACAACATGATCGATCTGGTTGGTGGTTTTTCGATCCGGAGACAGCCAGGTAGCTTGATGTATCTTCTTATGCTGGAATCTAGTACTACAGATAACCATATTTCGGGCCCCGGCGAAGTCGATCAGCCTCAACCCATTTGGGGATGTTTCCTCGTGGAGGCTGAATTTACCGACCGTAGTGCCGAAGATACCTTCTTTGCCCACCCTGGCGTTGAAATCGCCAAGCACGATTTTGACATCGTGGCGGGGGCATCTCTCATAAGTGCGCTCCAAGCACTCATAAAAGGCATCTTTGGTCACATCGTCCTTCTCTTCCGTCGGGGCGTGGGCGCAAATCAGCGATATGTTGAAGAACCTCGCTTTGATGCGGATTGTGGCTAGACGTTCATTCATAGGAGTGAATGATAGTACTCGGCGACGGAGTCTCTCTCCCACCACGAATCCAACACCAAACTTGCGCTCCTTTATATGGCCACTGTAGTAAATGTCACAAGGACCTGCTCGTCTCTGTCCTTGTCCCGTCCATCGCATTTCTTGGACGGCGGTGATGTCAGCCTTTATCTTTACGAGGACATCTACCAGCTGGGCAGCGGCACCTTCCCAATTAAGGGACCGGACATTCCAGGTGCATGCCCTCAAATCATAGTCCTTATTTCGTTTGCCATGGTCGTCATCAAAAGGGGGGTCTCTCATCCGAGGCTGTTTTTTCCTTTTCATTGGGGGTGTTTTTTTACGTGGCGGGTCCCAAACCCAGCGCACAACCCTATGCAGGGGATGTTTCGCCTTCTCACTTTAGCTCGCCTTCAAACGGATGTTCTTAGGCTACCCAGAGGATACTTGGTCAAAGACCGGAAGTCGTGAGCTGCTTGAGTCATATGTAAAAGAATCGTTTCTGGCCACTCCCAAGTGAATGGCGATCAGAGAACTTTCCTCACTTGCGTGAACTTCTACACATGACTCCATCCTTCAAATAATTAGTTTACCATATTTAAGTTAATTCACCTTCTTTAACGTATTGCAGGTGATATAAAGCCATGGCGGCATAACGGCAGTGCCTTTAGAAGAATTCCGTAATCATATAGTTAGGTATAAAGTCGATTTTCTTGTGTATACACATTTAGCCGTCGATAACGAAATGCTTCATATCATTAGTTTAACATACTTAAGTTAATTCACCTTCTTTAACGTATTGCAGGTGATATAAAGTCATGGCGGCATAACGACAGTACATGTGGAAGAATTCCGTTATCTTATATTTAGGTATAAAGTCGATTTTCTTGTATTTACTCATTTAGCAATCGATATCGAAATGCTTCAAATCATTATTTTTACATTTTTAAGTTAATAAAGCTTCTTTAACGCACTGAAGCTAACACAAAGCCATAACGGCAGTGCATTTAGAAGAATTCCGTTATCTTATATTTAGGTATAAAGTCGATTTTCTTGTATATACACATTTAGCTATCGATATCGAAATGCTTCAAATCAATAGTTTAACATATTTAAGATAATTAACCCTCTTTATCTTACTGAAGTCTGCAAAAGCCTTAGCGGCATATAGACAGTGCATTTAGAACAATTACGTAACTCAATAGCTTAAAATATTTCAGTTAATAAACCTTCTGTAACAATCTGAAGTTGGCATATAGCCATGGCGGCATAACGGCAGTGAATTTAGAAGAATTCCGTTATCTTATATTTAGGTATAAAGTCGATTTTCTTGTATATGCACATTTAGCTATCGATATCGAAATGCTTCAAACCATTAGTTTAACATATTTAAAATAATTAACCTTCTTTAACGTATTGAAGGTGATATAAGGCCATGGCGGCATAACGACAGTACATGTGGAAGAATTCCGTAATCTTATATTTCGGTATAAAGTCGATTTTCTTGTATTTACTCATTTAGCAATCGATATCGCAATGATTCAAATCATTATTTTAACATATTTACGTTAATAAACCTTCTTTAACGGTCTGAAGTTGACATATAGCCGTGGCGGCATTACGGCAGTGCATGTAGAAGAATTCCGTTATCATATATTTAGATATAAAGTCGATTTTCTTGTATACAAACATTTAGCTATCGATATCGAAATGCTTCAAATCATTAGTTTAACATATTTAAGATAATTAGCCCTCTTTATCTTACTGAAGTCTGCAAAAGCCTTAGCGGCATATAGACAGTGCATTTAGAAGAATTACGTAACTCATTAGCTTAACATATTTAAATTAATAAACCTTCTTTAACGATCTGAAGTTGGCATATAGCCATGGCGGAATAACAGCAGTGCATGTAGAAGAATTCCGTAATCTTATATTAAGGTATAAAGTCGATTTTCTTGTATATAAACATTTAGCAATCGATACCGAAATGTTTCAAATCATTAGTTTAACATATTTAAGTTAATAAACCTTCTTTAAAACCTTCTTTAACGCACTGAAGTCTACATAAAACTTTAACGGTATAACTGCAGTGCATTTAGAAAAATTCCGTAATCTTATATTAAGGTATAAAGACGATTTTCTTGTGTTTACATATTTAGCAATCGATATCGAAAATCTTCAAATCATTAGCTTAACATATTTATGTTAACTAACCCTCTCTATCTTACTGAAGTCTACATAAAGTCTTAACGGCATAACGGCAGTGCATTTAGAAGAATACCGTTATCTTATATTTAGGTATAAATTCGATTTTCTTGTAATTACATATTTAGCAATCGATATCGAAATGCTTCAAATCATTAGTTTAACACATTTAAGTTAATTATCCCTCTTTAACCTACTGGAGGTGATATAAAGCCATGGCGGCATAACGACAGTACATTTGGAAGAATTCCGTAATCTTATATTTAGGTATAAAGTCGATTTTCTTGTATTTACACATTTAGCAATCGATATCGAAATGCTTCAAATCATTAGTTTAACATATTTAAGTTAATAAAGCTTCTTTGACGCACTGAAGTTAACATAAAGCCCTGGCGGCATAACGGCAGGGCATGTAAAAGAATTCCGTAATCTTATATATAGGTATATAGTCGATTTTCTTGTATTTACACATTTAGCAATCGATATCGAAATGCTTCAAATCATTAGTTTAACATATTTAAGTTAATAAAGCTTCTTTAACGCACTAAAGTTAACATAAAGCCCTGGCGGCATAACGGTCGATTTTCTTGTATATATGCATTTAGCAATCGATATCGAAATGCTTCAAATCATTAGTTTAACATATTTAAGTTAACAAAACTTATTTTAACGAACTGAGGTTCAAAAAAGCCCTGGCGGAATAACGGCAGTGCATTTAGAAGAATTCCGTTATCTTATATTTAGGAATAAATTCGATTTTCTTGTATATACACATTTCGCAATCGTATTTGAAATGCTTCAAATCTTTTGTTTAACATATTTAAATTAATAAACCTTCTTTAACGAACTGAAGTTTACATAAGGCCTTGGCGGCATAACGGCAGTGCATTTGGAAGAATTCCGTAATCTTAAATTTAGGTAAAAAGTCGATTTTCTTGTATATACACATTTAGCAATCGATAACGAAATGCTTTATATCATTAGTTTAACATATTTAAGTTAATTCACCTTATTTAACGTATTGCAAGTGATATAAAGTCATGGCGGCATAACGACAGTACATGTGGAAGAATTCCGTAATCTTATATTTAGGTATAAAGTCGATTTTCTTGTATTTACTCATTTATCAATCGATATAGAAATGCTTCAAATCATTATTTTAACATTTTTAAGTTAATAAAGCTTCTTTAACGCACTGAAGTTAACACAAAGCCATAACGGCATAACGGCAGTGCATTTAGAAGAATTCCGTTATCTTATATATAGGTATATAGTCGATTTTCTTGTATTTACACATTTAGCAATCGATATGTGTATTGAAGGTGATATAAAGCCATGGCGGCATAACGACAGTACATGTGTAAGAATTCCGTAATCTTATATTTACATAGGTATAAGGTCGATTTTCTTGTATATACACATTTAGCTATCGATATCGAAATGCTTCAAATCATTAGTTTAACATATTTAAGATAATTAACCCTCTTTATCTTACTGAAGTCTACAAAAGCCTTAGCGGCATATCGGCAGTGCATTTAGAAGAATTACGTAACTCACTAGCTTAAAATATTTCAGTTAATAAACCTTCTTTAACGATGTGAAGTTGGCGTATAGCCATGGCGGCATAACGGCAGTGAATTAAGAAGAATTCCGTTATCTTATATTAAGGTATAAAGTCGATTTTCTTGTATATACTTATTTAGCTACCGATATCGAAATGCTTCAAACCATTAGTTTAACATATTTAAAATAATTAACCTTCTTTAACGTATTGAAGGTGATATAAAGCCATGGCGGCATAACGACAGTACATGTGGAAGAATTCCGTAATCTTATATTTAGGTATAAATCGATTTTCTTGTATTTACTCATTTAGCAATCGATATCGCAATGCTTCAAATCATTATTTTAACATATTTAAGTTAATAAAGCTTCTTTAACGCACTGAAGTTAACATAAAGCCCTGGCGGCATAACGGCAGGGCATGTAAAAGAATTCCGTAATCTTGTATATAGGTATATAGTTTGTATTTACACATTTAGCAATCGATATCGAAATGCTTCATATCATTAGTTTAACATATTTAAGTTAGTAAAGCTTCTTTAACGCACTGAAGTTAACATAAAGCCCTGGCGGCATAATGGTCGATTTTCTTATATATATGCATTTAGCAATCGATATCGAAATGCTTCAAATCATTAGTTTAACATATTTAAGTTAACAAAACTTATTTTAACCAACTGAGGTTCAAAAAAGCCTTGGCGGAATAACGGCAGTGCATTTAGAAGAATTCCGTAATCTTATATTTAGGTACAAAGTCGATTTTCTTGTATATACACATTTCGCAATCGTATTTGAAATGCTTCAAATCTTTTGTTTAACATATTTAAGTTAATAAACCTTCTTTAACGAACTGAAGTTTACATAAGGCCTTGGCGGCATAACGGCAGTGCATTTGGAAGAATTCCGTAATTTTATATTTAGGTAAAAAGTCGATTTTCTTGTATATACACATTTAGCAATCGATATCGAAATGCTTCGAATCATTAGTTTGACGTTTTCAAGTTATTTATTATAAACCTTCTTTAACGCACTGAAGTCTACATAAAGTCATAACGGTATAACTGCAGTGCATTTAGAAGAATTCCGTAATCTTATATTTAGGTATAAAGTCGATATTATTGTAATTACATATTTAGCAATCGATATCGAAATGCCTCAAATCATCAGTTTAACATATTTAAGTTAATTATCCATATTTAACCTACTGGAGGTGATATAAAGCCATGGCGGCATAACGACAATACATTTGGAAGAATTCCGTAATCTTATATTTAGGTATAAAGTCGATTTTCTTGTATTTACATATTTAGCAATCGATATCGAAATGCTTCAAATCATTAGTTTAACATATTTAAGTTAATTATCCATCTTTAACCTACTGGAGGTGATATAAAGCCAAGGCGGCATAACGACAGTACATTTGGAAAAATTCCGTAATCTTATATTTAGGTATAAAGTCGAGTTTCTTGTATATATGCATCTAGCAATCGATATCAAAATGCCTCAAATCATTAGTTTAACATATTTAAGTTAACAAAACTTATTTTAACGAACTGAAGTTGACATAAAGCCATGGCGCAAGAACGGCAGTGCATTTAGAAGAATTCCGTTATCTTATATTTAGGTATAAATTCGATTTTCTTGTATATACACATTTAGCAATCGATAACAAAATGCTTTAAATCATTAGTTTAACATATTTAAGTAAATAACCTTTTAAAACGTATTGAAGTTGAAATAAAGCAATGACGGCATAACGGCTGTGCATTTAGAAGAATTTAGTAATCTTATATTTAGGAATATAGTTGATTTTCTTGTATTTACACATTTAGCAATCGATAACGAAATTCTTCAAATCATTAGTTTAACATATTTGTATTAAATATAGCAAACACTACCGGCACTCACCTTTCTGATTCGTATATGGAAAGAGTATAAACGTACGGAGGTTGATTGGCGGTCGCGATCTTGTAGCGTGTATGCGCACGGATAAAGAACAAAAGAGGTTCGACGCCGTCCGCCAGTCCCTTTTGTTAGTTGTGTGCTGGTGTCCTCGTGTGTGGTGTGTATGTTGATGATGAGATGGGCATCATGCCGAGGTGTTGAGAATGCGGTGTGTAGTATGGGATGAAAAAATGATGCGCATGATGCCAATGTGTTGAGTATGGAATGTGCAGTGTGGGGTGAAGATGTGTTGAGTATGGTGTGTATGTGTGGGGTGTAGTTAGATTATATTAAGAGGGGGGCGCAGAAGCTCATTTAACCATCCAGGCCCCCCTAAACGAATGTTTAGCCTCAAAGTCGCTGCAGCTGTTGCAGCGTTGCTACAACGGGCTCAGACCCGTAGCTCGACGAGATGGTGACCCAGGCTGTCTACGCCGCAGAGATGTTCCGCCCCACTGGGGTGCGGCACGAGCTGAGGGTTGGAATCGGGGTATGCGGCCGCGATGGATGGGTGGCCGATTCACCTCGCGTGACGAGCTGCGGTGTAGCAGCGTGTGATGGGGCCGGTGGCACATTTGGCACAACCCACGTGACTCACACTCGATAGTTGCATGAGTGTGCGACAGGCAGTTGATGCAATGCCCGTGGGCCTGAGCAACTTGCTGCCGTTGCAAAGGCCGCATACCCCCCAATATTCCACAATGGTGGAGACGATGAGGGCGTCGACAGATGGGACACCTTATCCGACGGGTCTCCGAAGTCTGTGATGAGTTTGGTGGTGGTCGCGTGCCACCACGAGGTGCGGAGGGTAGGACCGCTGCAGGCGCGGTTGCCGGTACAGGTTCCGGCGTTGTTGCTTGTGCAGTTACCGGTGCAGCGGCCGATGCTGTTGCAACTATCGTCCGAGGCGCTGGGGTAGGCCCGTTGCGTGGCACATTCGTAGCCGCGCGAGCGGTTGACGTATTTGCGGCTGGCGTATCTATATCCATGGTAATCTGTATAGAGAAGATTATTGATTATAAAGTTCTATCAGATAAGCAAACATGGTGAACGTGCCACGATATATGACACAACGTGTCGTCATATTGATCGACAATTTTTTGGCTAAGATTCTTGGTTATTTTATACGGCGTCTTAATTCGAACGGTTTATTATTTTTTTTTTTTTGCGGTTGTTATTGGCGTACTTCTCGTTTTAGTGTTAAATTGGGTGGCTGTATTATATCGCGAGATTATCGGTTTGGTTTTTTCGTTTTTCGGATTCGCGTTCGTCGGTGGTGGGTAAAAAACACAGCTTCACGAGCGGTCTGGTTAGTGTTCCGTTTTGCGTACGGAGATCCACGACCCGGATGTGACCGTCGGAGCCATAATGAAGCTTTTCTATGCGGCCAAGCCGCCACTCGGTAGGGGGCAGACAATCATCATGAATGAGGACACAGTCTCCAAGTTTAGCCGCCTGTTCAGGAGTCTTCCAGCGGTATCTTTTGTGGAGATTCTTTATATATTCGTCCTTTCATCGGCGGCTGAAATCATGATGGAGAATTTTAATTCGTTCCCATCGATTTAATAGGGATAGCGACTCCACGCCTGGCTCAGGAATGGCCAGGATGGGTGCTCCTTTTAGAAAATGCCCTGGAGTTAAGGCGGTGAAATCTGAGGGGTCTTGTGATAGTACTGTGAGTGGTCGTGAATTGAGAACGGCTTCAATTCGATTTAATAACGTCGTGAACTCTTCGTAATTGAATTTATAATTTCCAGCTACCCGTTTGAAATGGGATTTGAAGCTTTTTACAGCGGATTCCCATAAACCGCCTATATGAGGAGCGCTTGGGGGTATAAATTGCCAGTTGATACCTTGAGGGGCGTACTTTTGTACGATGTCGGGTGACACTTGTTTTAAAAAATCCACAAATTGCTTTTCTGTGGCTCGTTGAGCTCCGATAAAGGTTTTGCCATTATCGCTCATGATTTTTGATGGGTAGCCACGTCGAGCGACGAAGCGAGCAAATGCCGCGAGAAAAGCATCCGTCGTCAGATTACTACATAGCTCAAGATGTACTGCCTTTGTCGTGAAACATACAAAGACAGCCACATAGCCTTTCATGAGAGTGGGAGACCTTAACATGGATGCCTTTACTTGGAAAGGCCCAGCAAAATCAACACCTGTTGTGGTGAAAGGCAGAGTGAAATTGCAGCGTTCCGGTGGAAGTGCTGCCATAATCTGCATTCGCATCTTCTGTTTGTGCATAGTGCAAATCTTGCATGTGAAGATGCACTTCTTGATTTGCGGCTTAAGACGGGGGATATAATAGTCCTGGCGTACCATCTGTTGCATGAGACGATGTTCGGCGTGTAGCATTAAGATGTGGATGTAGTGGAGGAACAGTGTGGCAAATGATGACCTCTCTGGGATTATTATGGGATGGCGTTCGTTATATGTTAGGCTCGAATTAGCAAGCCGACCATTGGCACGAAGCAGACCTTTCGTGTCCAGAAATGGGTTGAGGACTAAGAGTGAGCTCTTTTTATCAATCGGCTTCGATTCTCTTAGTAGTGATATGTCGCGGCTGAAATAGCGCGCTTGTGTATATGTTATTAGTGCGACCTTTGCCTTTTGTAACTCTAGGTGCGTCACTGTGTTGCATGGGAAATTATGTGATCCCTTAACTTTGCTTTTGAGTTGTTCTATGAATTTGAACATATAAGCGACTACTCTGAGCGCTTTTGGAAACGAGGAAAATCGTTCAAGGAAGTCGGCATCATCCAATAATGTGTGAAAGGTGGCGATTTTTCGACCTTCTGGGGCGATAATGTTGCGCATGGGGATTGTGGCCAAGAATCAGGAGATTCTATCAACCATCGGGGGCCATTCCACCAGAGGGTGGTAGTGGCAAGGTGCAGTGGCTTGCACCCTCTTGTACCTAGATCGGCAGGATTGTCAGCACTGGCTACGTGACGCCAAGTGGCTGATCTCACTAGGTCAAGAATTTGAGACGTTCGGTTAGAAATATATGTACGTCTTCCATGCATGTGGTGGTTTTTCCAACCAGGCTAGTACAATTTCTGAATCGGACCACATATATGGTTTGCATTTTGTCATATTTAAATGCATTTGCACCATGGCTACTAATTTTGAAAGTAGTAGTGCGCCACATAACTCAAGTCGTGGGAGGCTTATTGTTTTTAAAGGGGTCACCTTTGCTTTTGCTACTAATAAGTGGCTTGTGGTCGTGGTATCACTTTGCGTGCGCACATAGATAGTAGCGCAGTATGCCTTTTCTGAGGCGTCACAAAAGCCATGTAATTTGACTTTGTGTTCGGGGGAGTAGTTTACCCATCGTGGAATTTGTATCTGAGAAATGTCATTCAGATTTTTTGCGAACTGGGACCATTTTTCTAAGCGAAGAGGTTTCACTTGTTCGTCCCAGTCGGTTCCATCTAGCCATAATTCTTGTATTAAGATTTTCGCCTGGATCATAATTGGCGAAAGCCATCCTGCGGGGTCGAAAAGTGTTGCCACCGAGGATAAAATCTGTCTTTTCGTTATGGCTGATAATGCGGATATAGACTCTGTCGTGTATGAGAACTGGTCCGATATCGCATTCCATTGGATGCCTAGTGTTTTTGTGGTACTTTCCTTTTCGAAAATAAGGAAATTAGTGTCCAACAAATTTTCTTTTGGTATATTTTTTAATATATTTGGGTGATTCGCTGTAATCTTTTTTAATGGAAACCCTGCGGATGTGAGGGCTTGGATTACTTGTGATAAGGATTCGTATGCTTTTGGAAGAGTATGACTTCCTGACAAAATATCGTCTACATACGTTTGAGCTTTCAACACTTCAGTTGCCAGAGGAAACTCTGACTTTGTGTTGTCTGCCAATTCGTGGAGAGTACGAATGGCTAAATATGGTGCACAGTTAACGCCAAATGTAACTGTTTTTAATTTGAAGTCGCGTAAAGGACTGGTGGGGGATCTTCGGAACATGATACGTTGAAAATCTTGGTCGTCTTTATGTACGCCTATTTGCCGATACATTTTTTCAACGTCCCCATTGAATACGTATTTGAATATACGCCAGTTTAATATCAGAAGCATTAAATCTGGTTGGAGTGTGGGTCCCGTAAATAGGATATCATTTAGGGAATTCCCTGAACTAGTGTTTTTCGAGGCATTAAAAACAACTCTTACTTTTGTTGTTTTTTTGTCTGGCTTTACTACTGCGTGATGTGGCAGGTAAAAGGAGTAGTATTTGCCGTTGACGATTTTCTCCCCTGGGTTTACTTCCTCCATATGATCTAAATGGAGGTATTCTTCTAACACACCATCATATTCAGATTTGAGTTCGCCCTTTTTAAGTAGGTTTCTTTCCATACTTAGAAACTGCTGTATTGCAGAGGTGCGAGAGTGACCTAAGGCGAGTGTGTTAGGAAATTGTTGCTTAAGTGGTAGTCGTACGACGTACCGACCATTTTCTGATCTAGTAGTTGTGGCTTTGTAAAAATCCTCACAATACTGATCTTCCGGGGTTGTGACTGATATGGGGGGGAGTTCTTCTAGTTCCCAAAATTTTCTTAATTGTGAATTGAGGTATTCATTTGAGACTTCCTCAACTTGAGTTGTTAATGTTGTAACTGGTTCCGCAACTAGTCCGCTTAGGACCCATCCGAAAATGGTATTTTGCGCCAGAAGTGTTTCGGTAATTTTCTCAATACCTTCGAGAATAATTTGTGGTATTAGATCGCTGCCTAATAGTAGATCTATTTGAGCGGGGGTGTTGCAGTTGGGGTCTGCTAGCTTTAGGTGTGAAACCTTTTGCCAATGTTGGCTATTTATGTGATAGCTAGGTAACATATTGGTTAATTGCGGTAAGACAATAGCTTCTGCCTGTATGCGCTTATCAGCTTTGGGGGAAAAGAGGGTAATGGGGCAGATTTTATTTGAGTTTTGAACAACTCTTCCGCCCATTCCCGTGATTTCAAAATTGGCCAGTTTTGTTGGCAACTGAAGTCTGTTTTGAGCCCTAGACGCTATAAATGATCGTTGTGATCCTTGGTCTATTAAGGCTCTGAGTTTGAACAGTTCTCCTCGGTGTTCGATGGGGACAACTGCTGTGGGTAATAGTACCCTACTGTGGTTTTCGCTATGTAGCGTTTGGGTTTTCATCGCCTTTGAGCAGCATGGTGCTTCTTGGCAGTTTTCAGGATTTGTTGTGGCAACTAATCCTGTTGCTCGTTTTACGTTTGCATTGTTTGGGGGTGAGCTGGAAAAATTTGTTATATGTAACATTGAATGATGTCTTTTATGGCAATAAACGCAATTGAATTTGCTTTCGCAATCTTTAAGCGTATGCGCATGTGACAGACAGTTGGTACATAATTTTTTCGTTCTTACGAAATTGTTTCGATCGCTAACATTCATTTTTTTGAATTTTTCGCACAATTTTAATTTGTGACCTCCTCTGCACAGTTCGCCTGACGTTTGTTTATATTGTTCGGAAGAGAACGATTGATTTTTAAAAAAGTTTCTATTTGAATTATTGTGGCTACTTGCTTGGGGTCTATTGAAACTTCTATTGAGGTCGTTTTGAACGTTTTTCGTCCTGACTAGTTTTTTATCTACCCTTTCTGCGATTTCATATTGGGTAGTAAGAAATTCTTTCATTTGCTGCCACGTTGGGCACTTTCTTCGCGATGAGAGCGATTGCTCCCACAAAAGTAACGATTTTTCTGGTAATGCAGCTGTGCATATATTTACCAGAATGGGGTCCCAATTATCTGTGGGAATATTCTGTGTTGATTAAACAGACAAACAATTTGAAACCGTGGATTGAAGCTTTATGAATTCTTCATTGGTTTCTTTCTGAATTTTTGGTAAATTCATTAGTATCGTCACTTGCTTGTCGACCAATATTCTCTCGTTTTCGTAACGTGCTTTAAGAGCTTCCCAAGCAAAATTGAAATTTTCGTCATTGAGAGCGAACTGTTTGACTATTACGCCTGCCTGACCTTTGGTTTTGTATCTGAGATGATACAATTTCTGTGCTTGTGATAATTTAGGATGGTTTATGTACACAGCTGTAAACATGTCCCGGAAGGACGGCCACTGTTCATAACCACCATGAAATATATCTGTGTCGCATACTGGCACTTTAAGGTGAATACCTGAACTTGCCTCTTGGGCTTGTCTTTGTGGCAGCTCTACTCTCGGTTGTGGAGTAGGTGCAATTGCTCTTAATAGCTTTAGTTGATCAGAAATCATTGCTTTTGTGTCTTCGAACTGGTCTAGGCAGTGTTCATACTTGGTGTAAGCTGATGATTTAAAATTTTCGGGTAGATCTGAGTCGTCAGATTCTACGACCAAAAATTTTCTAAATTGTCCTTTTTAATTTCTAAGACCGATTCAGAATTGTCTTGAATCGGTGAAGATGAAAATCGAGTGCAGTATCGTATCAAACTGTCACTCTCAGCAATGAATTTTGTATAAGTAATGTCTTTACCCCTCTTTAGTTTTGTACCACCTTGCTTTGAGCGTGTAGCTTCAGCCGGTGTACACGGACTTTTTTCGTCTGAAATCATTTTTGGAACTTTTAGCAACTGAGTTGTTTTAGATTCCTTTGAGTCTGAGCTCATTTACAATGATATAGAATTAATCAAAACGTCTTAGTGAAAACTAGACTTTTAGATGCTTAGAAAAGTTTCGTATAAATTGTTCAATAGAGGACTCTTTTGTATGCAAGAGTTTCAAAAAAAAATCAATAAAACCAATGGATTTTGGATAAAGCGAGAATTCAAAAAATATTTTCGTTTATATATGTATTTGATTAGACGAGAACTCTTTTAGATAAATAAGAGTTTTGAACGAAATTGAAATATAAGATAACGCTTAACGTATTTTATAATATGCGCGATCGCGAACTCTTTTAAGTTAATAAGAGTTTTAAAGTGGAATCAATAATTAATCGCTTAAATTGGATTTAATTATTATTTTTTTTTTTTATGACCGGAAATTATTTTTAGTATTTTATTTTCCTGAGTATATTATTCCTCTTTTTTTTTTTATTCTTTATGCCCAAATGTCCTATAGGGTATACCTATAGGTGGATATTTTATTATGTGCTAATGAGCGCTCGTATTAGAGGTCACTGCACTTTGTACATATGCATGTATGTACATATGTATTACGCTTTGGTTTTTTATGCAATCCTGCTTGTTTTTGTTGCTCAAAAATCTAGGGGTATTGCGAGGATATGCCAATGTGGACTTTGAATATATTTTATACGCAATCCTGCTTGGTTTTGTTAGACGAAAACCAAGGGGTATCGCGGAATATACGCCAATGTGGACTTTGAAGCAGTGAGCGTATCTACATATGAGACAATACACTTTTGTACAAATATTTAATTATGAAAAGAAAGTTGTTATGAAAACACAATCTTTTTGTTATATAATTTGTACCCGATGTCGATCGGGTATACTTTTCAGTATATATTGTATGTATATATGGTATTTATATGCGCCCATATGTGCATATATACATATATACGCATGTATTTAAATATGTATATATGTTCGTACGAAGAAAGCCACGAAAGAGAATTAACCGACCGTAGGTAATTTTCTCAAGTTTACTCGTTTTTTTATATATATTTTTATACTGCGCCCCATATACTTATATATGTATATGTATATACATATGTTCGCAGTGGTAGGAAGCCGCGAAAGGAGAATTTAATAATTTTTAATTGTAGATATATGTATGTATGTGTATTTGAAAAATATTGATGTGAATATTAGTAAATATACGTATTAATTGGTTGAAATAATAAATGAGCAAGTTATGCTCTCTGTATGTAATATGTATTTATAATATAAAAGATGTTATTTTAACATACATATGCTTTTATTTTTATTTTTGCTTACGATTGCCGTAGCTTATTTTAAGCAATCCTGTTTATACTTGATTAAGTATAAGGGGTATTGCTGGAAAATTGTGCAAGTCAATGCTTGAAAAATTTTTTTTTTTGTTTTGTTTTTGGGATGGATTTTGTGTTATAACACAACCGTAAGCATTTACCGGCAATCCGTAATCCGCTCTATACAGTACCAAACTGCTTTGTTAGCGGTTTTTCGGTTGTTACCGGAAAATAAACCGAACGTCGAAAACAGTTTGGTAACGGTTTTCTGTTATTTTTTGACCGGAATTTTGGTCAGAACCGCAATTTAAAATGTTGTTTTGTTTTTTGA
The DNA here is from genome assembly GCA_027475135.1 of Bactrocera correcta. Classification (NCBI taxonomy): domain Eukaryota; kingdom Metazoa; phylum Arthropoda; class Insecta; order Diptera; family Tephritidae; genus Bactrocera; species Bactrocera correcta. The sequence goes on from CM050327.1 coordinate 61,781,193, forward strand.
TATCCAAACATACATATATGTGTAAAAAAGATATAGATATAGATATGATAGGAAACGATACCACTCACTTTGATTTCCGCCAGGGGCTTTTGGGGATAATATTTGTGTGAGTGGATGTGCCTGAATTTGCGAATGCCTGAATTTGCGTGTGCCTGTACCTGTGCTTGTGCCTGTTGTTCCTCTCCCCAGTCCTTTTGGCGCTGGCGTAGTTGTTGTGTTTTCTGTGTTTTCTTGTTCCTCTCTTGTCTTGTCATGTGAGTATGTATGTATTATGTCTGTATGGAACGTTTAGCACCGCACTTTTGTTCACCTTTTTCACACTTTTGTTACCACTGTTTCCTCTCACACAACCTTTTTTTTCTTTTTTTTTTTTTTCTCCACAGGCTTTCTTTTTGCTGTTATTTTTTTTCTTTTTCCCAATTATATACTTATTATTATTATTATTATTATTTTTTTTTTTTCCACCAACGGCTTTTTTAGTTGTCACCACCGAGTTTTACCCGCATATTTTACAGTTTTCAAAAAAATTTTTTTTTTTTTTTGTTTTGTACCGGTAACGTTGTATTTTTTGTTTTTGTTTTTCAGCTTTTGTCACCAACGGCTTTTTTAGTTGTCGCCACCGTTTCCAAAGAATATGTTACAGTTTTCACAATTTTTCCGTTTGTTTTTCCACTTAGTCACCGCTGGTTTCCCAATTTTTCCGTATTTTATTTTATTTTAATTTGTTTTTCTCTATTTTTTTCTTTTTTTTCACGTAGTCACCGTCAAGATTTTTCTTGCAGCTTTCACAATTTTCCTTTTTTTTTCACTTAGTTACTTTTCCACTAGGCTTTGTCTTATAGCTTGCACAATTATTCCTTTTTTTTCTTAAATTTGTTTTTTTCACTTAGCCACTGTCTGTTTGTTTGAATAGATTTTTTCACAAAGGGTATTTTTTTTTTTTTTTTTTTTTATGTTATTACCGCGTCGGCCCGTCACCGCGATTGACTTTTTTTATTATTATTATATTAATAATTTATTAAAAATTTTTTTTTTTTATTTTTTTGAATTGCGTCACCACAAGTGCCGTCCCGTACGGCTCGAAGGACCATGTATTAAATATAGCAAACACTACCGGCACTCACCTTTCTGATTCGTATATGGAAAGAGTATAAACGTACGGAGGTTGATTGGCGGTCGCGATCTTGTAGCGTGTATGCGCACGGATAAAGAACAAAAGAGGTTCGACGCCGTCCGCCAGTCCCTTTTGTTAGTTGTGTGCTGGTGTCCTCGTGTGTGGTGTGTATGTTGATGATGAGATGGGCATCATGCCGAGGTGTTGAGAATGCGGTGTGTAGTATGGGATGAAAAAATGATGCGCATGATGCCAATGTGTTGAGTATGGAATGTGTAGTGTGGGGTGAAGATGTGCTGAGTATGGTGTGTATGTGTGGGGTGTAGTTAGATTATATTAAGAGGGGGGCGCAGAAGCTCATTTAACCAATATTTAAGTTAATTATCCATCTGTAACCTACTGGAGGTTATATAAAGCCATGGCGGCATAACGACAGTACATTTGGAAGAATTCTGTAATCTTATATTTAGGTATAAAGTCGATTTTCTTGTATTTACTCATTTAGCAATCGATACCGAAATGCTTCAGATCATTATTTTAACATTTTTAAGCTAATAAAGCTTCTTTAACGCACTGAAGTTAACACAAAGCCATAACGGCATAACGGCAGTGCATTTAGAAGAATTCCGTTATCTTATATTTAGGCATAAAGTCGATTTTCTTGTATTTACACATTTAGCAATCGATATCGGAATGCCTAAAATCATTAGTTTAACATATTTAAGATAACAAACCTTCTTTAACGAACGGAAGTTGGCATAAAGACATGGCGGCATAACGGCAGTTCATTTAGAAGAATTCCGTAATCTTATATTTAGGTATAAAGTCGAATTTCTTGTATATACACATTAAGCAATCGCTAATGAAATGCTTCAAATCATTAGTTTAACATATTTAAGTTAATTAACCTTCTTTAACGTATTGATGTTGATATGAAGCCATGGCGGCATAACGGCAGTGCATTTAGAAGAATTCCGTAATCTTATATTAAGGTATAAAGTCGATTTTGTTGTACATACTCATTTAGCAATCGATATCGAAATGCTTCAAATCATTATTTTAACATTTCTAAGTTAATAAAGCTTCTTTAACGCACTGAAGTTAACACAAAGCCATAACGGCAGTACATTTAGAAGAACTCCGTTATCTTATATTTAGGTATAAAGTCGATTTTCTTGTATAAACACATTTAGCTATCGATATCGAAATGATTCAAATCATTAGTTTAACGTATTTAAATATGTTAAACTAATGGTTTGAAGCATTTCGATATCTATAGCTAAATGTTTACATACAAGAAAATCGACTTTATACCTAAATATAATATTATGGAATTCTTCCACATGAACTGTAGTTAAGCCGCCATGGCTTCATATCACCTTCAATACGTTAAAGAAGGTTAATTATTTTAAATATGTTAAACTAATGGTTTGAAGCGTTTCGTTATCGATTGCTAAATGAGTAATTACAAGAAAATCGACTTTATAACTAAACATAAAATTACGGAATTCTTCCAAATGCACTGCCGTTATGCCGCCATGGCTTTATTTGACCCTTTAATACGTTAAAGAAGGTTTTTTTTAACTTAAAATGTAAAACTAATGATTTGAAGCATTTCGATATCGATTGCTAAATGAGTATATACAAGAAAATCGAATTCATACCTAAATATAAGATTACGGAATTCTTCCAAATGCACTGCCGTTACGCCGCAATGGCTTTTGCCAACCCTTTAATACGTTAAAGAAGGTTAATTAACTTTTAAAAATGTTTAAACTAATGGTTTGAAGCATTTCGATATCGATTGCTAAATAAGTATATACAACAAAATCGAATTCATACCTAAATATAAGATAACGGAATTCTTCTAAATGCACTGCCGTTACGCCGCAATGGCTTTATGCCAACTTCAGTGCGTTAAAGAAGCTTTTTTTTAAATATGTTAAACTAATGATTTGAAGCATTTCGATATCGATTGCTAAATAAGTATATACAACAAAATAGAATTTATACCTAAATATAAGATAACGGAATTCTTCTAAATGCACTGCCGTTATGCCGCCAAGGCTTTATGTTTAAATTCAGTAAGATTTAAAAAAGGTTAATTAACTTAAATATGTTAAACTAATGATTTGAAGCATTTCGATATCAATTGCTAAATAGTAAATACAAGAAAATAGAATATTTTACCTAAATATAAGATAACGGAATTCTTCTAAATGCACTGCCGTTGCGCCGTTAAGGCTTTATGCCAACTTCAGTTAAAAGAAGGGTTAATTAACTTAAATATGTTAAACTAATGAGTTTTAAGCATCTTTGATATCAATTGCTAAATATGTAAACAACAAAATCGACTATTTTACCTAAATATAAGATTTTTCGGAATTCTTCCAAATGCACTGCCGTTACCGTTATGGCTTTATGCCCAAAATTCAGTTTAAAATAAAGAAGGTTTATTAACTTAAATATGTTAAACTAATGAGTTTTAAGCATTCGATTTTCGATTGCTAAATGCGTATACACAACAAAATCGACGTTTTTTACCTAAATATAAGTTTACGGAATTCTTCCAAATGCACTGCCGTTACGCCGTTAAGGCTTTTGTAGACTTCAGTTTAAAATAAAAAGGTTTAAATTTAAATTAAATATGTTAAACTAATGATTTGAAGCATTACGATTTTCGATTGCTAAATGAGTATATACAAGAAAATAGAATTCATACCTAAATATAAGATAAAGGAATTCTTCTAAATGCACTGCCGTTACGCCGTTAAGGCTTTTGTAGACTTCAGTTTAAAATAAAAAGGGTTTTAAATTTAAATTAAATATGTTAAACTAATGATTTGAAGCATTTCGATATCAATTGCTAAATAGTAAATACAAGAAAATAGAATATTTTACCTAAATATGAGATAACGGAATTCTTCCAAATGCACTGCCGTTATACCGTTAAGGCTTTATGTAAACTTCAGTGAGAAAGAGATAATTAACTTAAATATGTTAAACTAATGATCTTTAAGCATATTTGATTTTCAATTGCTAAATATGTAAATACAAGAAAATCGACTATTTTACCTAAATATAAGATAACGGAATTCTTCCAAATGCACTGCCGTTATACCGCCATGGCTTTATATCAACTTCAATAGTTAAAGGGAAAATAATTAACTCAAATATGTTAAAGTAATGATCTTTAAGCATATTTGATTTTCGATTGCTAAATTTAGTATATACAACAAAATCGAATTTATACCTAAATATAAGATAACGGAATTCTTCTAAATGCACTGCCGTTATGCCGCCAAGGCTTTATATAACTTCAATAAGATTTAAAAAGGGGTTAATTTTAAATAAATATGTAAAACTAATGATTTGAAGCATTTCGATATCGATTGCTAAATAGTAAATACCAGAAAATCGAATTTATACCTAAATATAAGATAACGGAATTCTTCTAAATGCACTGCAGTTATACCGTTAAAGGGTTTATGTAGACTTCAGTAAGATTTAAAAAAGGGGTTTTTTTAACATTTAAAAATGTTAAACTAATGATTTGAAGCATTTCGATATCGATTGCTAAATATGTAAATACAAGAAAATCGACTTTATACCTAAATATAAGATTACGGAATTCTGCCACATGTACTGTCGTTATGCCGCCATGGCTTTATATCACCTTCACTACGTTAAAGAAGGTTAATAATTTTAAATATGTTAAACTGATGGTTTGAAGCATTTCGATATCGATTTCTAAATGTGTAAATACAAGAAAATCGACTTTATGCCTAAATATAAAATTATAACATTACGGAATTCTTCTAAATGCACTGCCGTTATACCGTTAAGGCTTTATGTAGACTTCAGTAAGCTAAAAAATGTTATAATCTTAATATGTTAAACTAATGATTTGAAGCATTTCGATATCGATAGATAAATGTGTATATACAAAAAAATCGACTTTGTACCTGAATATAAGATAACGGAATTCTTCTGCATGCACTGCCGTTATGCCGCCATGGCTATATGCCAACTCCAGATCGTTAAAGAAGGTTTATTACCTTTAATATGTTAAACTAATGAGTTGAAGCATTCGATATCGATTGCTAAATGTGTATATACAACAAAATCGACTTTATGCCTAATATAAGATTACGGAATTCTTCTACATGCACTGCCGATTTTGCCGCCATGGCTTTATATAAACTTCAATACGTTAAAGAAGATTATTTAACTTAAATATGTAAAACTAATGATTTGAAGCATTTCGATATCGATTGCTAAATGAGTATATACAACAAAATCTTATTTATACCTAAATATAAGATAACGGAATTCTTCTAAATGCACTACCGTTATGCCTTTAAGGCTTTATGTAGACTTCAGTTAGATAGAGAGGGTTAATTAACATAAATATGTTAAGCTAATGATTTGAAGCATTTCGATATCGATTGCTAAATATGTAAATACAAGAAAATCGACTTTATACCTAAATATAAGATTACGGAGTTCTTCTAAATGCACTGCAGTTATACCGTTAAAGCTTTATGTAGACTTCAGTGCGTTAAAGAAGGTTTATTAACTTAAATATGTTAAACTAATGATTTGAAGCATTTCGATATCGATTGCTAAATGTGTATATACAAGAAAATCGATTTTATACCTAAATATAAGATTACGGAATTCTGCCACATGTACTGTCGTTATGCCGCCATGGCTTTTTATCACCTTCACTACGTTAAAGAAGGTTAATTAACTTAAATATGTTAAACTAATGATTTGAATCATTTCGATATCGATTGCTAAATGTGTATATACAACAAAATCGTTTTTATACGTAAATATAAGATTACGAATTCTTCCAAATGTACTGTCGTTATGCCGCCATGGCTTTATATCACCTTCATACGTTAAAGAAGGTTATAACTTAAATATGTTAAACTAATGATTTGAAGCATTTCGATATCGATTGCTAAATGTGTAAATACAAGAAAATCGACTTTATGCCTAAATATAAAATTATAAATTACGGAATTCTTCTAAATGCACTGCCGTTATACCGTTAAGGCTTTATGTAGACTTCAGTAAGCTAAAAATGTTATTAACTTAATATGTTAAACTAATGATTTGAAGCATTTCGATATCGATAGCTAAATGTGTATATACAAGAAAATCGACTTTATACCTAAATATAAGATTACGGAATTCTTCTACATGCACTGCCGTTATGCCGCCATGGCTTTATATCAACTTCAGTACGTTAAAAAGGTTTATTAACTTAAATATGTTAAACTAATGAGTTGAAGCATCTTTGATATCGATTGCTAAATGTGTATATACAACAAAATCGACTTTATGCCTACATATAAGATTACGGAATTCTTCTAATGCACTGCCGATATGCCGCCATGGCTTTATATAAACTTCAATACGTTAAAGAAGATTATTTAACTTAAATATGTAAAACTAATGATTTGAAGCATTTCGATATCGATTGCTAAATGAGTATATACAACAAAATCTTATTTATACCTAAATATAAGATAACGGAATTCTTCTAAATGCACTACCGTTATGCCTTTAAGGCTTTATGTAGACTTCAGTTAGATAGAGAGGGTTAATTAACATAAATATGTTAAGCTAATGATTTGAAGCATTTCGATATCGATTGCTAAATATGTAAATACAAGAAAATCGACTTTATACCTAAATATAAGATTACGGAGTTCTTCTAAATGCACTGCAGTTATACCGTTAAAGCTTTATGTAGACTTCAGTGCGTTAAAGAAGGTTTATTAACTTAAATATGTTAAACTAATGATTTGAAGCATTTCGATATCGATTGCTAAATGTGTATATACAAGAAAATCGACTTTATACCTAAATATAAGATTACGGAATTCTTCTAAATGCACTGTCGTTATGCCGCCATGGCTTTATATCACCTTCACTACGTTAAAGAAGGTTAATTAACTTAAATATGTTAAACTAATGATTTGAATCATTTCGATATCGATTGCTAAATGTGTATATACAAGAAAATCGATTTTATACCTAAATATAAGATTACGAAATTCTTCCAAATGTACTGTCGTTATGCCGCCATGGCTTTATATCACCTTCACTACGTTAAAGAAGGTTATAATTTTAAATATGTTAAACTAATGATTTGAAGGCATTTCGATATCGATTTCTAAATGTGTAAATACAAGAAAATCGACTTTATGCCTAAATATAAGATTACGGAATTCTTCTAAATGCACTGCCGTTATACCGTTAAGGCTTTATGTAGACTTCAGTAAGCTAAAGAAGGTTATTAACTTAAATATGTTAAACTAATGATTTGAAGCATTTCGATATCGATAGATAAATGTGTATATACAAGAAAATCGACTTTATACCTAAATATAAGATAACGGAATTCTTCTGCATGCACTGCCGTTATGCCGCCATGGCTATATGCCAACTCCAGATCGTTAAATAAGGTTTATTAACTTTAATATGTTAAACTAATGAGTTGAAGCATCTCGATATCGATTGCTAAATGTGTATATACAACAAAATCGACTTTATGCCTACATATAAGATTACGGAATTCTTCTACATGCACTGCCGATATGCCGTTAAGGCTTTTGTAGACTTCAGTAAGATAAAGAGGGTTAATTAACTTAAATATGTTAAACTACTGATTCGAAGAATTCCGATATCGATTGCGAAATGTATATATACAAGAAAATCGACTTTATACCTAAATATAAGATTACGGAATTCTGCCACATGTACTGTCGTTATGCCGCCATGGCTTTATGTCACCTTCACTACGTTATAGAAGGTTAATTATTTTAAATGTGTTAAACTAATGGCTTGAAGCATTTCGATATCGATTTCTAAATGTGTAAATACAGCGAAATCGACTTCATACCTAAATATAAAATTATAACATTACGGAATTCTTCTAAATGCACTGCCGTTATACCGTTAAAGCTTTATGTAGACTTCAGTAAGCTGAAAAATGTTATTAACTTAATATGTTAAACTAATGATTTGAAGCATTTCGATATCGATAGCTAAATGTGTATATACAAGAAAATCGACTTTATACTTGAATATAAGATTACGGAATTCTTCTACATGCACTGCCGTTATGCCGCCATGGCTATGTGCCAACTCCAGATCGTTAAAGAAGGTTTATTAACTTAAATATGTTAAACTAATGAGTTGAAGCATCTCGATATCGATTACTAAATGTGTATATACAACAAAATCGACTTTATGCCTACATATAAGATTGCGGAATTCTTCCAAATGCACTGCCGTTATACCTTTATGGCATTATGTAAACATCAGTGAGATAAAGAAGTTAATTAACTTAAATATGTTAAACTAATGATTTGAAGCATATCGTTATCGATTGCTAATTGTGTATATACAAGAAAATCGACTTTATACCTAAATATAAGATTACGGAATTCTTCTAAATGCTCTGCCGTTATGCCGCCATGGCTTTATATCAACTTCAATACGTTAAAGAAGGTTATTTAACTTAAATTTATAAAACTAATGATTTGAAGCATTTCGATATCGATTGCTAAATGAGTACATACAACAAAATCGAATTTATACCTAAATATAAGATAACGGAATTCTTCTAAATGCACTGCCGTTATGCCGTTAAGGCTTTATGTAGACATCAGTAATATGTTAAGCTAATGATTTGAAGCATTTCGATATCGATTGCTAAATATGTAAATACCAGAAAATCGACTTTATACCTAAATATAAGATTACGGAATTCTTCTAAATGCACTGCAGTTATACCGTTAAATATTTATGTAGACTTCAGTGCGTTAAAGAAGGTTTATTAACTTAGGTATGTTAAACTAATGATTTGAAGCATTTCGATATCGATTGCTAAATGTGTATATACAAGAAAATCGACTTTATACCTAAATATAAGATTACGGAATTCTGCCACATGTACTGTCGTTATGCCGCCATGGCTTTATGTCACCTTCACTACGTTATAGAAGGTTAATTATTTTAAATGTGTTAAACTAATGGCTTGAAGCATTTCGATATTGATTTCTAAATGTGTAAATACAGCGAAATCGACTTTATGCCTAAATATAAAATTATAGCATTACGGAATTCTTCTAAATGCACTGCCGTTATACCGTTAAGGCTTTATGTAGACTTCAGTAAGCTAAAAAATTTTATTATCTTAATATGTTAAACTAATGATTTGAAGCATTTCGATATCGATAGATAAATGTGTATATACAAAAAAATCGACTTTATACCTGAATATAAGATTACGGAATTCTTCTGCATGCACTGCCGTTATGCCGCCATGGCTATATGCCAACTCCAGATCGTTAAAGAAGGTTTATTAACTTAAATATGTTAAACTAATGAGTTGAAGCATCTCGATATCGATTGCTAAATGTGTATACAACAAAATCGACTTTATACCTAAATATAAGATTACGGAATTCTTCCAAATGCACTGTCGTTATACCGTTATGGCTTTATGTAAACTTCAGTGAGATAAAGAAGTTAATTTACTTAAATATGTTAAACATATGAATTCCGTTATCTTATATTTAGGTATAAATTCGATTTTCTTGTACATACACATTTAGCAATCGATATCGAAATGCTCAAATCATGAGTTTAACATATTTAAGCTAGTTAACCTTCTTTACCGTAATGAAGGTTATATAAAGCCATGGCGGCATAACGACAGTGCATTTAGAAGAATTCCGTAATCTTATATTTAGGTATAAAGTCGATTTTGTTGTATATACGCATCTAGCAATCGATATCGAAATGTTTCAAATCATTAGTTTAACATATTTAAGTTAATGAACCTTCTTTAACGTATTGAAGCTGATATAAAGCCATGGCAGCATAACGACAGTAGATTTGGAAGAATTCCGTAATCTTATATTTAGGTATAAAGTCGATTTTGTTGTATATACTCATTTAGCAATCGATATCGAAATGCTTTAAATCATTAGTTTAACATATTTAAGTTAATTAACCTTTTTTATCTTACTGAAGTTTACATAAAGCCAAAACGGTATAACGGCAGTGCATTTGGAAGAATTCCGTAATCTTATATTTAGGTAAAAATCGATTTTCTTGTATATACACATTTAACTATCGATATTGAAATGCTTCAAATCATTCGTTTAACATATTTAAGTTAGTTAAACTTCTTTAACGTAATGAAGCTGATATGGAGCCATGGCGGCATAACGACAGTGCACTTAGAAGAATTCCGTAATCTTATATTTAGGTATAAAGTCGATTTTGTTGTATATACACATTAGCAGTCGATATCGAGATGGTTCAACTCATTAGTTTAACATACTTAAGTTAATAACCTTATTTTTCCTACTGATGTGTACGTAAAGCCATAATGGTATAACGGCAGTGCATTTGGAAGAATTCCGTAATCTTATATTTAGGTATAAAGTCGATGTTTTTTTATATACACATTTAGATATCGATATCGAAATGCTTCAAATCATTCGTTTAACATATTTAAGTTAAATAGCCTTCTTTAACGTAATGAAGGTGACATAAAGCCATGGCGGCATAACGACAGTACATTTGGAAGTATTCCGTAATCTTATCTTTAGGTATAAAGTCGATTTTCTTTTACATACACATTAAGCAAGCGATATCGAAATGCTTCAAATCATTAGTTTAACAAATTTAAGTTAATAAATCTTCTTTAACGAACGGAAGTTGGCTTAACGCCATGGCGGCATAACGGCTGTGCATTTAGAAGAATTCCGTAATCTTATATTAGGTGTAAAGTCGATATAAAGCCATGGCGGCATAACGACAGTACATTTGGAAGAGTTCCGAAGTCTTATATTTATGTATAAAGTCGATTTTCTTGTATATAAACATTTAGCAATCGATATCGAAATGCTTCAAATCATAAGTTTAACATATTAAGTTAATAAATATTTTTTAGCATACTGAAGTCTACATAAAGCCTTAACGGTATAACGGCAGTGCATTTAGAAGAATTCCGTAATGTTATAATTTTATATTTAGGTATAAAGTCGATTTTCTTGTATATACACATTTCGCAATCGATATCGAAATGCTTCAGATAACTGGTTTAACCTATTAAAGTTAATAAACCTTCTTTAGCGAACTGAAGTTGACATAAAGCCATAATTCCGTAGTCTTATATTTAGGCATAAAGTCGATTTTCTTGTATATACACATTTAGCAATCGATATCGAAATGCTTCAAATCATTAGTTTAACATATTTAAGTTAATGAACCTTCTTTAACGTATTGAAGCTGATGTAAAGCCATGGCAGCATAACGACAGTAGATTTGGAAGAATTCCGTAATCTTATATTTAGGTATAAAGTCGATTTTGTTGTATATACTCATTTAGCAATCGATATCGAAATGCTTTAAATCATTAGTTTAACATATTTAAGTTAATTAACCTTTTTTATCTTACTGAAGTTTACATAAAGCCAAAACGGTATAACGGCAGTGCATTTGGAAGAATTCCGTAATCTTATATTTAGGTAAAAATCGATTTTCTTGTATATACACATTTAACTATCGATATTGAAATGCTTCAAATCATTCGTTTAACATATTTAAGTTAGTTAAACTTCTTTAACGTAATGAAGCTGATATAGAGCCATGGCGGCATAACGACAGTGCACTTAGAAGAATTCCGTAATCTTATATTTAGGTATAAAGTCGATTTTGTTGTATATACACATTAGCAGTCGATATCGAGATGGTTCAACTCATTAGTTTAACATACTTAAGTTAATAACCTTATTTTTCCTACTGATGTGTACGTAAAGCCATAACGGTATAACGGCAGTGCATTTGGAAGAATTCCGTAATCTTATATTTAGGTATAAAGTCGATGTTTTTTTATATACACATTTAGATATCGATATCGAAATGCTTCAAATCATTCGTTTAACATATTTAAGTTAAATAGCCTTCTTTAACGTAATGAAGGTGACATAAAGCCATGGCAGCATAACGACAGTACATTTGGAAGTATTCCGTAATCTTATGTTTAGGTATAAAGTCGATTTTCTTTTACATACACATTAAGCAAGCGATATCGAAATGCTTCAAATCATTCGTTTAACAAATTTAAGTTAATAAACCTTCTTTAACGAACGGAAGTTGGCTTAACGCCATGGCGGCATAACGGCTGTGCATTTAGAAGAATTCCGTAATCTTATATTAGGTGTAAAGTCGATATAAAGCCATGGCGGCATAACGACAGTACATTTGGAAGAGTTCCGAAGTCTTATATTTATGTATAAAGTCGATTTTCTTGTATATACACATTTAGCAATCGATATCGAAATGCTTCAAATCATAAGTTTAACATATTAAGTTAATAAATATTTTTTAGCATACTGAAGTCTACATAAAGCCTTAACGGTATAACGGCAGTGCATTTAGAAGAATTCCGTAATGTTATAATTTTATATTTAGGTATAAAGTCGATTTTCTTGTATATACACATTTCGCAATCGATATCGAAATGCTTCAGATAACTGGTTTAACCTATTAAAGTTAATAAACCTTCTTTAGCGAACTGAAGTTGACATAAAGCCATAATTCCGTAGTCTTATATTTAGGCATAAAGTCGATTTTCTTGTATATACACATTTAGCAATCGATATCGAAATGCTTCAAATCATTAGTTTAACATATTTAAGTTAATTAACCTTCTTTAACGAACGGAAGTTGGCTTAAAGCCATGTCGGCGTAACGGCAGTGCATTTAGAAGAATTCCGTAATCTTATATTAGGTATAAAGTCGATTTTCTTGTATATACACATTTAGCTATGTATATCGAAATGCTTCAAATCATTAGTTTAACATATTTAAGTTAATTAACCTTCTTTATCTTACTGAAGTTTACATTAAGCCAAAAGGGTATAACGGCAGTGTATTTGGAAGAATTCCGTAATCTTATATTTAGGTAAAAAGTCGATTTTCTTGTATATACACATTTAGCTATCGATATCGAAATGCTTCAAATCATTCGTTTAACATATTTAAGTTAGTTAACCTTCTTGAACGTAATGAAGTTGGCTTAAGGCCATGGCGGCATAACGACAGTGCATTTAGAAGAATTCCGTAGTCTTATATTTAGGTATAAAGCCGATTTTGTTGTATATACGCATTTAGCAATCGATATCGAAATGCTTCAAATCATTAGTTTAACATATTTAAGTAAATTAACCTTCTTTAACGTATTGAAGTTGATATAAAGCCATGGCGGCATAACGACAGTATATTTGGAAGAATTCGGTAGTCTTATATTTATGTAAAACGTCGATTTTCTTGTATATACACATTTAGCTATCGATATCGAAATGCTTCAAACCATTCGTTTAACATATTTAAGTTAGTTAACCTTCTTTAACGTAATGAAGGTGTTATAGAGCCATGGCGGCATAACGACAATGCATTTAGAAGAATTCCGTAATCTTATATTTAGGTATAAAGTCGATTTTCTTGTATATACACATTTAGCAATCGATATCGAAATGCTTCAAATCATTAGCTTAACATATTTAAGTTAATTAACCTTCTTTAACGTATTGAAGTTGATGTATAGCCATGGCAGCATAACGACAATACATTTGGAAGAATTCCGTAGCCTTATATTTATGCATAAAGTTGATTTTCTTGTATATACACATGTAGCAATCGATATCGAAATGCTTCAAATCATTAGTTTAACATATTTAAGTTAATTAACCTTCTTTAATGAACGGAAGTTGGCTTAAAGCCATGGCGGCATAACGGCTGTGCATTTAGAAGAATTCCGTTATCGTGTATTTATGTACAAAGTCGATTTTCTTAAATATTCACATTAAGCAATCGATAACGAAATGCTGCAAATCATTAGATTAACATAATTAAGTTAACTAATCTTCTTTATCTTACTGAAGTTTACATAAAGCCATAACGGCATAACGGCAGTATATTTATATGAATTCCGTTATCTTATATTTAGGTATAAAGTCGATTTTTTTGTACATACATATTTAGCAATCGATATCGAAATGCTTCAAATCATTAGTTTAACATATTTAAGTTAGTTAACCTTCTTTAACGTATTGAAGTTGAAATGAAGCCATGGTGGCATAACGACAGTGCAGTTAGAAGAATTCCGTAATCTTGTATTTAGGTATAAAGTCGATTTTGTTGTATATACACATTAGCAATCTATATCGAGATGGTTCAACTCATTAGTTTAACATATTTAAGTTAATTAACCTTATTTTTCCTACTGAAGTGTACGCAAAGCCATAACGGTATAACGGCAGTGCATTTGGAAGAATTCCGTAATCATATATTAGGTATAAAGTCGATTTTCTTGTATATACACATTTAGCTATCGATATCGAAATGCCTCAAATCATTCGTTTAACATATTTAAGTTAACAAACCTTCTTTAACGAACGGAAGTTGGCTTAAAGCCATGGCGGCATAACGGCAGTGCATTTAGAAGAAATCCGTAATCTTATATTTATGTATAAAGTCGATTTTGTTGTAAATACACATTTAGCTGTCGATAACGAAAAGCTTCAAATCATTAGTTTAACATATTTAAGTTAATTATCTTTCTTTAGCGAACGGAAGTTGGCTTAAAGCCATGGCGGCATAACGGCAGTGCATTTAGAAGAATTCCGTAATCTTATATTTATATATTAAGTCGATTTTGTTGTATATACACATTTAGCAATCGATAATGAAATGCTTCAAATCATTAGTTTAACATATTTAAGTTAATTAACCTTCTTTAACGTATTGAAGTTGAAATGAAGCCATGGTGGCATAACGACAGTGCAGTTAGAAGAATTCCGTAATCTTATATTTAGGTATAAAGTCGATTTTGTTGTATATACACATTAGCAATCTATATCGAGATGGTTCAACTCATTAGTTTAACATATTTAAGTTAATTAACCTTATTTTTCCTACTGAAGTGTACGCAAAGCCATAACGGTATAACGGCAGTGCATTTGGAAGAATTCCGTAATCATATATTAGGTATAAAGTTGATTTTCTTGTATATACACATTTAGCAATCGATATCGAAATGCTTCAAATCATTAGTTTAACATATTTAAGTTAATAAACCTTCTTTAACGAACGGAAGTTGGGTTAAATCCATGGCGGCATAACGGCTGTGCATTTAGAAGAATTCCGTAATCTT
The DNA here is from genome assembly GCA_027475135.1 of Bactrocera correcta. Classification (NCBI taxonomy): domain Eukaryota; kingdom Metazoa; phylum Arthropoda; class Insecta; order Diptera; family Tephritidae; genus Bactrocera; species Bactrocera correcta. The sequence continues at coordinate 61,796,561 of CM050327.1, forward strand.
ATATTAGGTATAAAGTCGATATAAAGCCATGGCGGCATAACGACAGTACATTTGGAAGAATTCCGTAATCTTCTGTTTTGGTATAAATTCGATTTTCTTTTACATACACATTTAGCAAGCGATATCGATATGCTTCAAATCATTCTCTTCTTTACTGGCGTAGGCACCGCTTACGCGATTATAGCCGAGTCAATAACAGCGCGCCACTCGTTTCTTCTCCTCGCTACGTGGCGCCAATTGGATATTCCAAGCGAAGCCAGGTCCTTCTCTACTTGGTCCTTCCAACGGAGTGGAGGTCTTCTTCTTCTTCTGCTTCCCGCGGCGGGTACTGCGTCGAATACTTTCAGAGCTGGCGTGTTTTCATCCATCCGGACAACATGACCTAGCCAGCGTAGCCGCTGTCTTTTAATTCGCTGAACTATGTCAATGTCGTCGTATATCTCGTACAGCTCATCGTTCCATCGAATGCGATATTCGGCGTGGCCAACGCGCAAAGGACCATAAATCTTTCGCAGAACCTTTCTCTCAAAAACTCTTAAGTTCGACTCATCGGTTGTTGTCATCGTCCAGGCCTCTGCACCGTATAGCAGGACGGGAATTATGAGAGACTTATAGAGTTTGGTTTTTGTTTGTCGAGAGAGGACTTTGCTTCTCAATTGCCTACTTAGTCCGAAGTAGCACCTGTTGGCAAGAGTTATCCTGCGTTGGATTTCTAGGCTGACATTGTTGGTGGTGTTTACGCTGGTTCCAAGATAGACGAAATTATCTACAACTTCAAAGTTATGACTGTCAACAGTGACGTGGGAGCCAAGTCGCGAGTGCGACGACTGTTTGTTTGATGACAGGAGATATTTCGTCTTGCCCTCGTTCACTGCCAGACCCACTTGTGTTGCTTCCTTGTTAAGTCTGGAGAAAGCAGAACTAACGGCGCGGGTGTTGAGGCCGATGATATCAATATCATCGGCATACGCCAGCAGCTGTACACTCTTGTAAAAGATTGTACCTGCTCGATTAAGTTCTGCAGCTCGAATAATTTTCTCGAGCAGCAGATTGAAAAAGTCACACGATAGGGAGTCGCTTTGTCTGAAACCTCGTTTGGTATCGAACGGCTCGGAGAGGTCCTTCCCGATCCTGACGGAGCTTTTCGTGTTGCTCAACGTCAGTTTACACAGCCGTATTAGTTTTGCGGGGATACCAAATTCAGACATCGCGGCATAAAGGCAGCTCCATTTCGTGCTGTCGAAAGCAGCTTTGAAATCGACGAAGAGGTGGTGTGTGTCGATTCTCCTTTCACGGGTCTTTTCCAAGATTTGGCGCATCGTGAATATCTGGTCGGTTGTTGATTTACCAGGTCTAAAGCCACACTGATAAGGTCCAATCAGATTGTTGACGGTGGGCTTTAATCTTTCACATAATACGCTCGACAGAACCTTATATGCGATGTTGAGGAGGCTAATCCCACGGTAGTTGGCGCAGATTGTGGGGTCTCCTTTTTTGTGGATTGGGCATAGCACACTTAAATTCTAATCGTTGGGCATACTTTCGTCCGACCATATTTTGCAGAGAAGCTGATGCATGCACCTTATCAGCTCTTCGCCGCCGTGTTTGAATAGCTCGGCCGGCAATCCATCGGCCCCTGCCGCTTTGTTGTTTTTCAGGCGGGCAATTGCTATTCGAACTTCTTCATGGTCGGGCAATGGAACGTCTGCTCCATCGTCATCGATTGGGGTATCGGGTTCGCTTTCTCCTGGTGTTGTGCGTTCACTGCCATTCAGCAGGCTGGAGAAGTGTTCCCTCAATAATTTAAGTATGCTCTGGGCATCGGTAACTAGATCACCTTTGGGGGTTCTACATACAAGAGTATGCTCCGGTCTTGAAACCTTCTGTAAGCCGCCGCATCTTTTCGTAGAATTTTCAAGCATTACCCCTGTCGGCCAGCTTATCAAGCTCTTCGTACTCACGCCTTTCGGCCTCTTTCTTTTTCTGTCTACAAATGCGTCTCGCTTCCCTCTTCAAATCTCGGTATCTATCCCATCCCGCACGTGTTGTAGTCGATCGTAACGTTGCGAGGTAGGCAGCCTGTTTTCTCTCCGCTGCGACACGGCACTCCTCGTCGTACCAGCTGTTCTTCTGCACTTTCCGAAAACCAATGGTTTCGGTTGCAGCTGTACGTAAGGAGTTTGAAATGCCGTCCCACAGTTCCCTAATACCGAGTTGTTGACGAGTGCTCTCAGAGAGCAGGAGTGCAAGCCGAGTAGAAAAACGTTCGGCTGTCTGTTGTGATTGCAGCTTCTCGACGTCGAACCATCCTTGTGTTTGTTGGCGTGCGTTTTTTGCTGCACAGAGGCGGGTGCGAATTTTTGCTGCAACAATATAGTGGTCCGAGTCGATGTTAGGACCTCGGAGCGCACGCACATCTAAAACACTGGAGACGTGTCTTCCGTCTATCACAACATGATCGATCTGGTTGGTGGTTTTTCAATCCGGAGACTGCCAGGTAGCTTGATGAATCTTCTTATGCTGGAATCTAGTACTACAGATAACCATATTTCGGGCCCCGGCGAAGTCGATCAGTCTCAACCCATTTGGGGATGTTTCCTCGTGGAGGCTGAATTTACAGACCGTAGTGCCAAAGATACCTTCTTTGCCCACCCTGGCGTTAAAGTCGCCAAGCACGATTTTGACATCGTGGCGGGGGCATCTCTCATAAGTGCGCTTCAAATCATTAGATTAACATATTTAAGTTAATTAACCTCTCTATCTTACTGAAGTCTACATAAAGCCTTAACGGCATAACGGCAGTGCATTTAGAAGAACTCTGTTATCTTATATTTAGGTATAAATTCGATTTTCTTGAATATACACATTTAGCAAGCGATATTGAATTGCTTCAAATCATTAGTTTAACATATTTAAGTTAATTAACCTTCTTTAACGTATTGAAGTTGATATAAAGCCATGGCGGCATAACGACAGTACATTTGGAAGAATTCCGTAATCTTATATTTAGGTATAAAGTCGATTTTGTTGTATATATGCATTAAGCAATCGATATCGAAATGCTTCAAATAACTGGTTTAACATATTTAAGTTAATAAAACTTCTTTAACGAACTGAAGTTAACGTAAAGCCATAACGGCATAACGGCAGTGCATTTAGAAGAATTCCGTTATCGTGTACTTATGTACAAATTCGATTTTCTTAAATATTCAGATTTAGCAATCGATAACGAAATTCTGCAAATCCTTAAATTAACATAATTAAGTTAACTAGCCTTCTTTATCTTACTGAAGTTTACATAAAGCCATAACGGCATAACGGCAGTATATTTATATGAATTCCGTTATCTTATATTTAGGTATAAAGTCGATTTTGTTGTACATACACATTTAGCAATCGATATCGAAATGCTTTAAATCAATAGTTTAACATATTTAAGTTAGTTAACCTTCTTTAACGTAATGAAGGTGATATAAAGCCATGGCGGCATAACGGCAGTGCATTTAGAAGAATTCCGTTATCGTATTTTTATGTATAAAGTCGATTTTGTTGTACTTACACATTCAGCAATCGATATCGAAATTTTCAAATCATTAGTATAATATATTTTAGTTAGTTAACGTTCTTTAACGTAATGAAGGTGATATAAAGCCATGGCGGCATAACGACAGTGCATTTAGAAGAATTCCGTAATCTTATATTTAGGTATAAAGTCGATTTTGTTGTATATACGCATTTAGCAATCGATATCGAAATGCTTCAAATCATTAGTTTAACATATTTAAGTTAATTAACCTTCTTCAACGTATTGAAGTTGACATAAAGCCATGGCGGCATAACGACAGTACATTTGGAAGAATTCCGAAGTCTTATATTTATGTATAAGTTCGATTTTCTTGTATATACACATTTAGCAATCGATATCGAAATGCTTCAAATCATTAGTTTAAAATATTTGAGTTAATAAACCTCCTTTATCGAACTGAAGTTGACATAAAGCCATAATTCCGTAGTCTTATAGTTATTTAGGCATAAAGTCGATTTTCTTGTATATACACATTTAGCAATCGATATCGAAACGCTTCAAATCATTAGTTTAACATATTTTAAATTAATTAACCTTCTTTAACGAACGGAAGGTGAAATAAAGCCATGGGGGCATAACGGCAGTGCATTTAGAAGAATTCCGTAATCTTATATTAGGTATAAAGTCGATTTTCTTGTGTATACACATTTAGCTATCGATATCGAAATGCTTCAAATCATTAGTTTAACATATTTAAGTTAATTAACCTTCTTTAACGAACGGAAGGTGATATAAAGCCATGGCGGCATAACGGCAGTGCATTTAGAAGAATTCCGTAATCTTATATTAGGTATAAAGTCGATTTTCTTGTGTATACCATTTAGCTATCGATATCGAAATGCTTCAAATCATTAGTTTAACATATTTAAGTTAGTTAACCTTCTTTAACGTAATGAAGGTGATATAAAGCCATGGCGGCATAACGACAGTGCATTTAGAAGAATTCCGTAATCTTGTATTTAGGTATAAAGCCGATTTTGTTGTATATACGAATTTAGCAATGGATATCGAAATGCTTCAAATCATTAGTTTAACATATTTAAGTTAATTAACCTTCTTTAACGAACTGAAGTTGGCATAAAGCTATGGCGGCATAACGGCAGTACATTTGGAAGAATTCCTTAGTCTTATATTTATGTAAAAAGTCGATTTTCTTGTATATACACATTTAGCGATCGATATCGAGATGCTTCAACTCATTAGTTTAACATATTTATGTTAATAAACCTTCTTTAACGTTCTGAAGTTGGCATATAGCCATGGCGGCATAACGGCAGTGCATGTAGAAGAATTCCGTTATCTCATATTTAGGTATAAAGTCGATTTTGTTGTATATACATATTTAGCAAACGATATCGAGATGCTTCAGCTCATTAGTTTAACATATTCAAGTTAATAAACCTTCTTTAACGAACTGAAGTTGGCATAAAGCTATGGCGGCATAACGGCAGTGCATGTAGAAGAATTCCGTTATCTTATATTTAGGTATAAAGTCGATTTTTTTGTATTTACACATTTAGCAGTCGATATCGAAATGCATCAAATAACTGGGTTTTGCATATTTAAGTTAATTAACCTTCTTTATCTTACTGAAGTTTACATAAAGCAATAAAGGCATAACGGCAGTATATTTATATGAATTCCGTTATCTTATATTTAGGTATAAAGTCGATTTTGTTGTACATACACATTTAACAATCGATATCGAAATGCTTCAAATCATTAGTTTAACATATTTAAGTTAGTTAACCTTCTTTACCGTAATGAAGGTAATATAAAGCCATGGCGGCATAACGACAGTGCATTTAGAAGAATTCCGTAATCTTATAGTTAGGTATAAAGTCGATTTTGTTTTATATACGCATCTAGCAATCGATATCGAAATGTTTTAAATCATTAGTTTAACATATTTAAGTTCATTAACCTTCTTTAACGTATTGAAGTTGAACTAAAGCCATGGTGGCATAACGACAGTGCATTTAGAAGAATTCCGTAATCTTAAAATTTTGGTATAAAGTCGATTTTGTTTTATATACACATTAGCAATCGATATCGAGATGGTTCAAATCATTAGTTTAACATGTTTAAGTTAATTAACCTTCTTTTTCTTACTGAAGTTTACATAAAGCCATAACGGTATAACACCAGTGCATTTGGAAAAATTCCAAAAACTTATATTTAGGTAAAAAGTCGATTTTCTTCTATATACACATTTAGCTATCGATATCGAAATGCTTCATATCATTCGTTTAACATATTTAAGTT
>CM050327.1:61802911-61858231 GCA_027475135.1 Bactrocera correcta
GAGCAAGAACACGTTTCTTATCCAAAATATCCAGCAAAATCATTTGAAAGAACTCGCGAGAGATGTCGAGTTCTATTGCCATCTCTTCTTCCATATTCTTCACTTTTTTAATATTTTTGATCTCTCAACCGTCTTTAAAGGCTTTGTACCACTCGTAAGCTTGCGGTTTTAATAAAACTGAATCACTTCAAGCCTTTTTCAACCGTCACAATGATTCCTCACACGAAATTTGGTTAGAAAGACAAAATTTGGAACAAACTTTGGTTCGATATGTTTATCCTTTGTAAACATCGCAAAGCCTACTGAAGTGGACATACTTAAGCAGCTGCTGTAAACAAGCTGGTTGACAGATCACGTTCGGGTTTTGGGCATAGTAATAAAGCAAAGTTCTATTAACTTAGAAAAAATATTTTTGGAAACACCATTTGCCCGGGGAATTGATTTTTGAATTAATCACAGAGCCTTCAGAACTACAATTGTTGACTGTCATTTTTTGAAACATGCGTTTAATAAAAAGCCACAGACTTATTATAGTCCCCTCGTATGTTTTTCATCTGCTGATTATAACGCCTAAAGGTTATATGCCAAAAAAGAGAGCCTAAAGAGCAAAAATGCAATTAAAATAAAATAAATATGTAAAAATTTTAAAGGGTATAAAAATGGCTGGTAAAATGAGTATAAATTTACCTATGACTCATTTTTAATATTAAAAATATTTATTTTCAGTTAATTTAAGAAGTTATTAAGAGTTTTTACCTGAAGAATGTAAACGATTAGTTATGTAGACATATACCATGAGATTAAATTGAAAACAGATTTATTATCACCTTCTAAATAAATCATTTTGAGTCATTACAAGCATGCGAACGCTTAATCCAATTTTCCAAACACTTATTATAAGCATCGGTTTGGATGATAAAGACGGTGGGTAAACGATGTCTCTCGTTACTTGTTAAGCCACAAATACTTTAGGTATGAGCAAATATTAACGAGCTTCTTAACCAAAACAGGAATTAAATATTTTCTGCCCCTTTTTACAGGCTCTTCTACGCACCCACAGCTCTTTCTCAGCTCTTTCTCAGGTACGTCGATAGATAAAATATCACCAGAGTTTGGTTTGGCGATGGCGATGATCCAAAATATCTGCTGTGAAGTCAAAACGTGCGAGGATTCCCGTGTGTTCATTCATATATACATATAATATGTTCACTTTGGAACCACAGTTTCCCTGAGTCTGATAGCAACTTTCGCGGTCATACACCTACCGCCTATTTCGATGAGATTTACATACAGAATGTCATTCAGTGTCTATGCACCTCAGTGCAACACACGTGCTGATGAGCGTTGTTTGTTGGGAGCGCTCTTAAGGTATCAGTCTTCGGTTGGCATGAATCTGAATATACCGGCTTTCCTCTCTCAGTATTTCTGGATGCTTAAATTAGCCTTAGTGATTTGACAACTTTACTACTGCGCAGATCTGTTATAATTTTTTTCGATCTTCAATTCACTCACTGTGTTCAAATAACGGGTGTTCCAAATAGAGGTACTTTTTTCTAAAGCCTTTTTTTTACAGATCACGCGTGAGTCGGGTCAAGCTGTCATGTTATTTTTGTTCAGTAGTGTTTGGTATTTTCTCAGAGAAAGACCTACGCGTGAACAATGTTTAAAAATCATTCAATTCACGTTCGGTATAGAAGGTTTTTTGAGCGATTCAGGTAATTTTTAAAGTGTCGTAAAAAAAGGCAATTAATATTTTTATTATCAATTTTTTTATTAGTTATTTGTTAATTTTAAGAGGAAGAGTACAGAAAAAAAATTAAAAACTAAAAAAAGTAAAAAATTTCAAAGATTATGAGCTGACGAAGTGGGGGGTCTCTAAAAATTTCCACGTGACCATAACCATGATTCCAACCCTCCTAGTTATCTGAAACCACGACAAAAAAAGATTATTAATCTAGAATAATGTCGCAATGGCCGAAACTACGGGAAAGGGGGAAAAAAAAATTTTTTGACAAAAGGGCGACTGCCTGAAAAAAAGTTTTTTTTTGGGTCACTTTTTCTGACTACTTCGAATTTTTTTAAAATAATAAAAATAAAAATTTGGGAATGCGGCTAGTTCCAACCATATACAAGCCTATAAAGAAGACTCCATAAAAATTTCAGGTAAATCGGTCCAGTAGAACCTGAGAAATAGTGGGTATCGTTCCGAAAAAGTCAGTTTTGAGAAAAACGCGTTTAAAGTGTAGGAAACAATTCCAGTGAACGCGGACGCCATGTCACAAAATCGGCTGTATCTCCGAAAATAAGTCGAACTTTAAAAATTCCTTATAAGGTCATATTTTTGAAAGTCTAAACTATCAAAATATGCAAAAAAAAAAATCGACGTTTTCAAAATCCTAGACCAGAATACCCTCATAATCGCCTTACCTAGCGTACTATTCGCAAGACCATCATCCATCTTGAGGCTCAGCACTCATTTTTGGATAATATTCGACAGAATAGACCAGAATACCAGAATAGTCCAGCACGCAGTGAAGAAAACATAGCAACCGTTGCTGAGATTATTCACGAAGGCCGTGGAGAGTCGATTCGGCGCCGTTCGCAGCAACTCGGACTGACGTATGCAGCGACTTGGCGCCTTTTACAACGCGATCTTAAATTTAAATGGTACACAATAAATCTTGTGAAAGAACTGATGCAGCATGACCTTTCCAAGTGAAATCGCTCTATGGGCTCTTGAAAACTTTTGATTAGATATGAAGCCCATTTCTAAACACACAAAATTGCCTGAAGAGATTCAAGAACTGCGATTTCACTCAGAAAAGACAACGTTTGGTGTGGTTTGTGAGCCGGTGAAATAATATTCCCCAAAAATTATGTCGATGCAAACGTAACCCTCAATGCCGAGCGTAAACGCGTCGTGATAACTGACTATTTCATGCCTAAAATTGAAGCTTATGATCTCAGCGAAATTTGCCTTCAACGAGACGGTGTCACATTCCGCACACCGCATCATTCAATGGATATTTTGTGAGAACACTTCGCTAAGCAGATAATTTCACGTGTTGGGCCGGTAGATTGCCCACCCAGATCGTGTGATATCATATCGTTAGACATTTTCCCGTAGGGAGCAAAACATCATGGCTGTCATTCGCCAGTTACCACTCGAAATACACGAATGAGTCATCGACATAGGGCTCAACTGTTGAATAAACTGACACGTAGCCGCAGCCAATATTTGAAGGAAACACTCTTCGAAAAATAAATGCCAAAGGATGTGCCTCAAATGATAATAAACATTTTCCTATAAATTTGGAAGTTTCTGTGTCTCTTCTTTAAAAAATGTAGGGAATCTCAAAATGAATCACCCTTTATTACACCAAATAGTTGACAGTCAAACCCAATACAAAGCCACAGTCCACCAGCTTGTCAACTTTTCAATGCGATAAAATTATAATTTCATTAAAAATACCGCTAATGGAACGGTAATGAAGCACCGCAGCGACTCTAGTCAGACTATTCTAAAATTGAAAAGGGCCAAAAGTAAACCGAAGAAACTACTAGTGGGTGGTGGGAGGAAGAGTAAGCAAAGAAATACAAAATAAAATGATCAAACAACTTGTCAAATTTACAAATGAGAAGAAACTTTTATTCCGCCGCAGCAAATGCAAAGATGCGCTCGCCACTTGCGGGGCTTCACTTCAAGACTGCGTGCACTCTTAGCGATGCGTGCACTCCGGCTCGTGGGCGCCGTTTGTTGTTGCACAATAATTTTTTGGCGGAACCTGCGTCACTCGTAGATACTTAGCGTGCCTCAAGTGGCAAGTGGCGCCGCCAGTTAGTCAGACGGGAAAGCGAAGAAATGCAAAAGTCGCTCACCTGCAGTGTCTTTTTGGCAGCCAGCTGCGAGGCAATACAGAGGAAAGGCTTGTCAGTGTGCATTTTTGGCAACAAACTTGTATAGACACGCATACAGAGAGACACTATTCAAGTTCCTTTTGCCGCACATAAATATACTTTAATTGTAAGTAATTTAAATTATTGCCAGCACCCCTCACCCCACACACTTCAGCACCCTTCGCAATGAATATAAATGTCTGCGCAGGAAGAGAGCGGGATCCACCGACGACTTGGCAAGCAACCGCTTTGCTTGCTAAGTACTTGGCAGCGCTGCGTGCGGATGCGTCCTGCATTCCGTGGAGGTATTTAAGTGTGGCTCTAGTAGCAGTACTTACAGCCGAAATTAAGTGCACAACGAGACGTTCAAGTTAAATAAAACTTTTGACCAAAAGTAAAATGAAATTTTTTTAATTTCAATTAGCGATGCTTTTGAAGTGCTCTCAAATCATATAAATTCAAATAGTATTTACATGAGGACATACAGACGTATGTATAAAAATTAGATCCCATTAGTGAAATATGACGTCTAATGGTCATAATTTATTTAAACTGAGAAAAAAGATGGCTAATATTGAAAAAAGTTGGCTTAAAAATTAATTTTTTCAATATTTACAGAATCGGTTCTCGACCTAAAAACTCTACGGGACGAGCATTAGAGAGTTCGAATATCTTAACTACGAAATTTATATAATACAAATCATGTTCCCTCCTTTATATGACTTTCCACATGTCAGTCTGACAAAACGCACGTTGTTGTGAATTTTTTTGAAGAGGCAAAAACGTGTATTTACAAAATTCAATGTATTAAATCATTGTTTATTCATTTCTAAAAATGTTGAGTCTCCGAGAGTGAGAAAAGCTGGCAATCTATACTAATATTATAAAGAGGAAAGATTTGTACCTATTTTTATATGTTTGTATGTTTGTAATGAATAGGCTCAAAAAGTACTGGGCCGATTTAAAAAATTTTTTCACCCATAGAATGCTATATTTTTTCAATTTGACATAGGCTACATTTCATTTAAAAAAAAATTAGGGATCCTTGGTAAAACTGAAACAATGTAACCGAAGGAGTAGAAAAATGCGTCTTTCGTCGAATGCGCTGCCGAAACTATTAGCGATAGAACAAAATAATGTACAACAATAATGAAGAACATCATAATGTCTACAAAAAACTCCGCGGTAGCAAATGTCCAACTATTGTAGTTATGTCACTACAACAACTTTTTTCATTTTAAACATTAATGAAAATGCTAACCAAATTCAAACCATACTATTTATGTGTTTATATTAATCCTTATCCAAATAAATTATTTTACGGTCAAGACCATTTAACTACCTATAAAATAGTTTTTAAATTGGACTTTCCATTCAAAAGATATTACGAATTAAAAAATTCAAAAAGTAAACAAAATCGCCAAAGCGCCGTGGCCGTTGTTTGCGATGCATTTTGAAAAACGCGCTGGGCCAGAGAATGTAAAGTATAGAGAATGTGCAAATTGAATTCTATATGATGTTCGATTTGGCGGCTAACAGAGCCCATAGAATCAAAGTAAGGAATTCGACGTTGTCGCTGCTATTTAGCAGAATTGAGCACGCGCAGTGGCAAAAATATATGTAAAACGACTGAATTCATTATTTATTACTGTTATTTTAATTTTTTGATTTTTATTATTATTATTTTTATTTTTTAATTTTCATTATTTCATAATTAGTATTTTTGTTTTATTTTTTTTATTTTTTTCGTAATTATTACTTTTACTTATAATATTTTTATACGCTAATTTTTAAAGAATATTATTATTATTTAATATATTTATTTAATAATTTATTATTTACTTATATGTAAAATGACTGAATTCATTATTTATTAGGTACTGTTATTATAATTTTTTCATTATTATTATTTTTATTTTTTAATTTTTCAAAAGTGCTCGCCACTCAAACCATCAAAAAAATTGAACATAAATAGACTTACGTACAAATATAACTGTGGGATTTTTTTAATACAAATAAAAATATTTATGAAAAAAAAGTGTTTTATATCCAAATTTCCAAAAATAAATAGTTATCTACCCCGTGCGATGCTGGGACGGACTGCTAGTTCTTTATACGCGTGCTGGCAAATGCTCGGCACATCCTGGGGACTCCCTCCGTCTTTTATGCACTGGTGATACACAGCTAGTATAGGACCAATAGAAAGGGTTCAGAAGCTCACTGCGCTGTGCATAACAGGAGCTATAAGAACAACTCCAACGGCGGCTCTTGAACTGATACTAAACCTGTCACCTATAGACCTCTTCGCTGAAAATTGCATAGCAAAATTTGGTGGGCCGACTACTACGGCTGCTGGAGAATTTACATACAGAACATTCGGTTATAGCTAACGTAGGAAAAGATGACTGGCGTAAATGTATGTTAGCTACGCGCAACACTCTGAACATTTATACGGATGACTCCAAAATGAAGGATGGACCGGATGTCCAGTGTTAGACATAAGGCAGCCTTTTAGGTTGGTGGACAACTGCAGTATATTTCAACCTGTGGTCTTTGCTATTGCGAAAGTTGCGGAGCTATCCTCTAATAAATCTGCAGGCAATTCCATCATCTATTGTCTAAACGACTATCTGCACTGAAACATGGTAAAGAAAATCAAATTCCGATGAAACGAGCTACCTGGCTGTCAAACTGCACAAAATTTTTATTGTCACTCGATAGAAGACACTTTAGAAGGTATCGATAGTGACGCTCCAGAGTCTGATAAAATTCGCGTCAAGCACAGGCATCCTAAAGGATGACTACTCCTCATAGATCTAGCAACTGAACTCCGTCTGGTATCGCAAAAGACCAAAAACTGGTCTATGTGTGACTTATTGGGCCACCAGATTAACCTAACCTTTGGGTCTCCGAGATTCCCACAGTAGTCGGCCCTACGTAACAGAACTGAACCGTATTTTTATCCAAACAAATACTGTCAACTCGGCACCATTTCTCTTTTGCTGCTACAAAAAAAATAAGGAACTCCGAAAAAAAACACCTAGCGGTGAGGAAGATTTGTCTGCTTAAAATATCTCAAATCCAAAACAAAAAAATATTAATAATGAATAGATGTAATGATCGAAGGATTAATCAAAATTTTCATTTAAAAATTTTTTTCAAAGATTGTAATAAAAATAGCGAAAGCATAATTGGTTCCGAAATCACAAAATTTTTCCAAAAAACAGGATTGCGTTAACGTCTAGACTACCAGGATATCTTGAACGAATTATAAATATCGATAAGTCTTGGATCTAGGCTTACGACCCGGAACAGACGATCAATCGGACGAATATCGTGGCAAAGGTAAGCCGAAGCCGAAAGAATCACAAAAATTAAAAGGAATATCGTGGTCGTCCAAGAAAAACTAGCCTAATTGATGATCTCCGCATACTTTTCATGGCAAAAAAAAGGGCCTTTTTGTGAATTCAAAAAAAATTATAGCTGAAATTGGACTTAATGTAGATCATAAAGCCAGAAAAAATCCTCTTGAACGAAGAATAAAACTTTGTGCGGCCCCACTGTAGTGGCGAAATATTTTATTCAGTGGTGAAGTTAAGATCAAAATTTACGGAAATGATTGTAAAAAAAGACTGTCCGCCCGGGCTAAAGGTAAAGAATTTGATTTTAGATAGACCACAAAGTCAATTAAACATAGAGCGGAAACATTATGGAGTGGGATGTTTTTCCTGACAAAGAGTAGTTCTTTTATTATGGATAGAAGACACAATGACCGCCTTTTAGCATAGAGATATTTTGCAAAGCGTTATACTATATTATGTTGAAGAAAACATGCCGCTGAGGTGGTGTTATCAACAAAATAAGGACCTGAAACATACTAAACATTGATGTTGGTATCTGAGTGAACCAACGAGGCAAATGTGACCTTTATACAAGGGTCTAGCCAATTCCGGAGAACTTGTGTATGGATCTTACGAGAGAGTAATGCGGTACAAGCCAAAGAGACTTTAGTATGATACCCCTGGAAACCTGTCAAACATTAATTCAATCCATTCCGAATAAAACTGTAAAATTTATGAAAAACCACGGAGGATATAAAGATTTTTAAAAACCCCTGGACAAAATAAAGAATAACTTAAATTTTTTTTTCTAGAAAAAAATATTTATTTTTATCCTCATTGGTATTTAAATTATCTAAGGTAAAAAAAATAATTCGGCGTAGTTTAAAAAGGAGTCACATGAAAAGTGTGAGTAGTTGTAGTCCGAATTCGTTAGGTTCAAAAACACTGTTAAAATAAGGTTATTTTCGATTCACCTACCAACTTTATCTAAGGGATGTATGAGGCATCTTCAAATTCCCAATCACAGACATGTAACGGGTGATTTTTTAAGAGCTTGATAACTTTTTTAAAAAAAAAAACGCATAAAATTTGCAAAATCTCATCGGTTCTTTATTTGAAACGTTAGATTGGTTCATGACATTTACTTTTTGAAGATAATTTTTTAAATGTTGACCGCGGCTGCGTCTTAGGTGGTCCATTCGGAAAGTCCAATTTTGGGCAACTTTTTCGAGCATTTCGGCCGGAATAGCCCGAATTTCTTCGGAAATGTTGTCTTCCAAAGCTGGAATAGTTGCTGGCTTATTTCTGTAGACTTTAGACTTGACGTAGCCCCACAAAAAATAGTCTAAAGGCGTTAAATCGCATGATCTTGGTGGCCAACTTACGGGTCCATTTCTTGAGATGAATTGTTGTCCGAAGTTTTCCCTCAAAATGGCCATAGAATCGCGAGCTGTGTGGCATGTAGCGCCATCTTGTTGAAACCACATGTCAACCAAGTTCAGTTCTTCCATTTTTGGCAACAAAAAGTTTGTTAGCATCGAACGATAGCGATCGCCATTCACCGTAACGTTGCGTCCAACAGCATCTTTGAAAAAATACGGTCCAATGATTCCACCAGCGTACAAACCACACCAAACAGTGCATTTTTCGGGATGCATGGGCAGTTCTTGAACGGCTTCTGGTTGCTCTTCACCCCAAATGCGGCAATTTTGCTTATTTACGTAGCCATTCAACCAGAAATGAGCCTCATCGCTCATCGGACACGGACGCGAAACACATTTCGAACCGAACACTGATTTTGGTAATAAAATTCAATGATTTGCAAGCGTTGCTCGTTAGTAAGTCTATTCATGATGAAATGTCAAAGCATACTGAGCATCTTTCTCTTTGACACCATGTCTGACATCCCACGTGATCTGTCAAATACTACTGCATGAAAATCCTAACCTCAAAAAAATCACCCGTTACATATAGATATACTACTGGATACTTAGAAGATGCCTTATAGAATTACCATTCAATAGTTTGAGTATCAAGTCACTCTCGCCTCAATACTGTTGCCGTGTTCGTTGAATGACCCAAATCACATGAATTTTAAGTGCATCGAAACTTTTCGTAAAAGCAACTTCTATCAAAGCTCTTTCGCTAAGCTTTATTTCTTATTTAACAACAAAACTGCAACGGTTATTATAAAAGCTAAGTGAATATATATAAATATATGTGTATGTATGTGTCGCAGTCGGCTAAGAAAATTTTCAATGAAACACGCCATGTCTGAGCTGAACATTGAGAAAGTTTTGCAAAACACAATTTCAAGTTCTCAGCGCACACTAAATGGACGAACTCGGTCGCTATAACGGATTATTGGAATGTTTTTGCAATTGAAGAGGCGAATGACTTGGCGAAATTTGAATGCGAGCACTGCAATTGCAACGGGAGCAGGGTAAAGAAAGGAAAGAAACTATCTCGAACCAAGATGGAAGGGTGCGAGTTGGTAGAGTGAGAGAGGAAGAAAGGAAGAGGGCAACAGTTGCCGAGAAACTGTACTGCTGCAAAATATTTTGTGGTTATTTATTTATTTGTTTGTTTGTACTTTGCTTAGTTTGTTGTCTTTTGTCTTGTTTGCTTTTGTTTTTGTAGTTTTACAGTTATTATTTGATTTGATTGCTGTTTGTTTCTTAATGCAAGTTTGAAGAATTTTGGTTCTTCGTTGCTTTTGAATGTCAAATCAGAAAGCCAATAACATTTTGCGGTCTTGAATTGCTGGAAGAGAAAATTGGGTAAGATAGCGGTAAAATTAGCTGGAACCGAGCATTTTTGCTTTCGGAAATAATAATTCGTTATGCGGAGAATTAATAAAAGCTTTTATAACTTACGTCATCGTTTTATTAATAGATCTAACTTACCATCTAAGATATCTCGAACCATCCCTGCCTAGGGTTGTGCAATGGGTTTGGGACCCCCCACGTAAAAAGCACACCCGTCGAAGAGAAGAAAGCAGCCTCGGATGAGAGACCCCCCACGATGGCAACCACTGCAAACGCATTAAGGACTACGATTTAAAGACATGCACCTGGAATGTCCTTTAGTAGGGAAGGTGCCGCTGTCCAGCTAACGGGGCAAAGACTGAGACGAGTAGGTCCATGTGGCATTTACTATAGTAACCGTAGAAAGGAGCGCAAATTCTGTACATCACTTGTTGTGGAAGAGAGACTCTGTCACCGAGTCCTGGGCTGAAGTTCTATCAACATATCGCTGATTAGCGCCCACACCCCGACGGAATAGAAGGTTGATGTGACCAAAGAAGCCTTCTATGACCGCTTGGAGCGCTCCAATGTGTACTGCCTCCGCCTCGATATCAGTAGCACTAGATTCCAACTTAGGAAAATTCCTTAAGCTACCTGGCTGTCTCCGGATCGAAAAGCCGCCAACCAGATCGATCATGTTATGACAGACTGGAGACATGTCTCCAGTGTTTTAGACGTGCGTACATTTCGAGGTCCTAACATCGACTCGGACCACTATCTTGTTGCAGCCCAGATTCGCACGCGCCTCTTTGCAGCAAAAAACGCTCACCAACAAACACAAGGAAGGTTCGACGCCGAGAAGCAGCAATCACAATAGACAGCCGAACGGTTTTCTACACGACATGCACTCCTGCTCTCTGAAAGCACTCATCATTTGCAGACTAAATGAGTTTTGATGAGTATGAAGAACTTTACGGCCAGTTTGACAAAATAACTCTTGCCAACAGATGCTACTTCGGACTAAGTAGGCAAATGAGAAGTAAAGTCCTCTCTCGCCGAACAAAGACCAGATTCTACAAGTCACTCATCATCCCGTCCTGTTATATAGTGCAGAGCCAAAGACGATGACGCAGTATCCGCAGTGGGAAGCAGAGGAAGAAGAAGACTTCCATTCCATTGGAAAGACCAGGTGGAGAAGGACCTGTCTACACTTGGAATCACCAATTTAATTTAAGATTGGGTGCGGGATTAGATATAGCGACCCATTTGCGATGGAGTAAAAGGCCGTGAAATTAACTTTTAATTAATTTTATCAACTTCTTTTGTGATTTCATAATTCCTGAAATGAAGGAAACTTCATTTCCCTTTACCAACGAAGAATGGCTGAAGAAATGTACGCGAAGTTGATTTAGCCTTAACTTTACAAAATGGGCAGAAACATGAAGGAAGTATTCGATGCCTCCTCACCACCTTCCGGTTAAATTCAACAGTAGAGACAGCAGACACAGACAACATTTACCGCCTTATTTATGGGTATTTATCGGACGTCTAATCGATGTCCAGTCGGAACAATTGTTACTGAAGAAAACTATATCTTACTTCCCTACCCTTCCCACATTAAAGCCATCAGACAAATCTGAAAACCTTAAAGCTGACTCTTATATCAGTCTTCCGCCGACAAACATTTCGGTTAGCAACTTGACAATACCATTTATCCATATTAACGATATTTTCAAAGCCAAACAGAACATTTACTCATAACTTAAATTTAGAGCAGGTTTTTACTTCTTCAGATAAAATTAAAATTTTGGAAAAAACACTTCTTAGTCGTTAACTAATATAAACTTATGTATGTACATATATGTGTGAAGCTTTATTGTAATATAAGGTTTATGTGATGTGCCCCAAAGGAGCGGAATAACGGCGCAATGCGCCAGAGCAGCCAATGTCGCCCAAATTGCCATCACCGATGTCGTTGTCTTTTAAAGCCGACACCTGACCTGCCTGGTAATTTAGTTATACACGTATTTGCGTATATATGTGTGTATGTACTTAGTACACTCGTGAGGTCTCCTGCACGTTTCGCCATATAAATATATCTCACTCATGCCCTAAGTGTGCTGTTTGTATGTAATAGCATTGCCCTTAAGTTTGCTCCTCCAAATATCGCATGCGATAAATTAATTCAAATCACTGCAATGACTTTACACACTCACTAAAGCTTCTCTAAACACTTTACAGCCGAGCAATAAGCGGTGTGTAGCCTTTCGGCGTCTTCGAGCAACTTCAATGGGTCGCCGATTTGGCATTGCGGAGGCGTAGTTTATGCGCTCGTATATTCGTTAAAACTCCGTTACAATGTTGCCCCAATTTTTATGCACTCATTTATTTTTTTTTTATGATTATTACACTTTCGAGTGTGAGTGTATGCCGCTTCGTTGTGTTTATTGTACCGTTAGTCTAACGGGTCGCGCATGCTAATGTGGGTTAATTTTCTTCGTCGTCGAACGCTGCATTCCTGCCCCTTTCGCGCATGTTGCAACCCTCGATGAGTGCCTAATTTCGCAAAATTTATTTAAGTAGCTACCGGGGTGTGCATATGTGGGGCATATAACGGTATATTGGTGCTTTAAATGATTACACATTTAATATGTTAGGCGCTCCGTCTGCTTCCAAAGTCACTGGGTCTTGTTAATGCCTGGCAATTAGCATAACTTTCACATATGTTTTTGCAATAAATTTAAAAATTAAACTAAACTGTAAGGCTCTTACAAGAATTTTCGAAATTAGAAAATATATACATATGTATATGGTATTTAGATTTATTTTTGAAAATAATACATATATTGACAATTAAAATAATAAAATGAAAGTAAAAAACTAAGTTCTTGAGAAATGGGGATGATCCCGCCTTCTGATGATTTTATGTATGCAACTCATGAACATCCACGGCTATCTAGGTAGAACTTGCTGAAAACCTCCACCGGGGTGAATGACAGTACTCGGCAACCGAGTCTCTCTCCCACCACGAATCCCACTTCAAATTTGCGCTCGTTTATGTGGCCACTGTAGTAAATGCCACAAGGACCTACTCGCCTCGGTCCTTGTTCCGTCCATCGCAGTTCTTGGACGGCTCATTCTAACGAGGACATCAACCAGCTGGGCAGCAGCACTTTCCCAATGAAGGTCCCTTAATTGGTGCATGCCCTGAAGTCGTAATACTTAATTCGCTTGCCATGGTCGTCATCAAGAGGGGGGTCATCCGAGGCTGTCGATTAGTTTTCATTGGTAGTGTTTTTTACGTGGCGGGCTCCAAACCCAGCACTCAGCCCTATGGAGGGGATGTTTCGCCTTCTCACTTTAGCTCGCCTTCAATCGGCTGTTCTTTGGCTACTCAGAGGATACTTGGTCTAGGACCGGAAGTTGTGGGCGGGTTGAGCCATTTGTAAAAGAATCGTTTCTGACCACTCCCAAGTGAATGGCCATCCTCCAAGAGTTCAGCCTCCTTAAAAGTGCAAGCTTGCGAAAAAAAACACCTTAGCGCCGATATCTAAAAATTGGAATGACTCTTAGCTCCACTTTTTTCTTGCATTCCACTACTGGATAGCTGGGTTTCACGAAAGCTTTGCCAATGCTGGGCAAGATCTAGGTATACAAGTACGCAATAAAGTTGAGAATTTAACTTGTGGCCTGTTGTAACAGATGATCCACTGATGAGATCCGCTGAGAGTCCACTCGATGTCCGTGGAGAACTAACGTGGACTGACGTGTGAAATGACTTGTCGTTTTTATGTTGAGATCTTAAATTGAGAGCGTAGAAAATACAACTTATGCAAAAACTAAAGCCGCTCGACTTTCCCAAGCGACATCGCTTCGCTCTATGGGCTCTTGAAAAGTTCCGAGAAGATCTGACGTTTTCGAGACAAATTTTGTTCAGCGATAACCCCATTTGTGGCTTAATAGGTATGTAAACAAACAAAATTGTCACATTTGGAAGGAAGAGGAACCTGAAGAGATTCAAGATCTGTCAAGATGTGTGATTTATGGACCAGTGGAATCATCGGTCCACATTTCTTCAAAAATGATGCCTTGCAGAACGTAACCGTCAATGACGACCATTTTCACACCATGATAACCGACTATTTGCAGCCTGAGATTGAAGCTCGTGATCTCAGCGATATTTGGTTTCAACAAGACGGCGCCACTTCCCATACATCGCATCAATCAATGGATTTATTGAGTGAATACTTCAGTTAACAGATAATCTCACGTTTTTGGTCGGTCGATTGGTCACCCAAACCGTGAGATATCACACCGTTAGACTTTTTCCTGTGCGGATATGTAAAGTCTAAGGTCTATGTGGACAATCTCGCTTCGATTCAGGCGTTGGAGCAAAGCATCAAGCATGTCATTTGCCAGTTACTAGTCGAAATGCTCGAACGAGTCTTCGAAAATTGGACTAAATGTATGGATCATCCGAGACGTAGCCGCGGCCAACATTTGAAAGAGACAATCTTGTTTTTTTTTTTTTAATAAAGTGGGAAACCTCGAAATGAACCAAAGGCCTAAGCAGATATATAATGACTTCAAGTTTACCTCGATTTATAAGATCTGGTTAAAGGAGTTCTCTCACTTCTCTATCTTGAAGACCAGCCGTAGAACCTAACCTCATCTTACAGTACAAAGGCTGTAGAGCATGAAACAGCTCCCGCTTCCTGAGAGCACTGCTTTTGAAAGAAGATATTTCAAAGTATGCTGCAATTTCTAACCACAAGAAAAGTGTTCTTAAAAGAAGCTAAAGAAACTAAACGCAAGTGGCCACAAATACTTCATATGAAATTAGGTAAATGTTATAAGAAATACATATTGATGCAGGTTCCATAAAAATTGAAAGCCCCATTTGAATACAGTGCTTGAAGTTAAAAAAAAATATATTCCAAGCAAGGTCTTGTGTCAATCACAAAACTTTTCTCTAACGCTTACACATACAGAAATATGAATTTGTAATTCTGCATTATTTACCCTTCAACACGCAACAACAACTTCAGGCTGCAGTCAGTGCCACAAATGCCGAAAAACCGAAACAAACTTGAAAACTCACCTACTTGCAACCAAAACTTTCCACCGAATGCCGCCTGTGCATACACTAAATTTAATTTAAACTTTTCAAATCCCAGCACAAAAATATGAACCACATAAAACAACTCAAACAACAATAACAACAACATAAAGCAGATAACAAATTTTTGTTGCCTAAGCACTAAGATTCAACCATCCACCTGCTGCTGGTGGCAACACTGACTTTCTCCAACTCTTTTCTTGGAGCACACGTTTGCCTGCCCTCCCCCACCACCACTCGCCCTGGTCTTGTCATGTGGAATATTAATATCCTAGGCAAAAAGATATATTACGATTTTTAGTGAAAACATTGCCATTATGCTGTTGACTACAACAACAGTGAGTGGCAATAAAATGGCAACAATTAAAATGAGCAGCTAGTTGAAGGAGGGGTAGAAGAAGCGCTGTGCATACAGTAGTGGTGAATGGTAAATAGTATTTAGTAAGCAAAAGCTGTGCGCATTTGATGTAATTAGAAATTACGCGCACACACACGCACACATACGCGCACTGTAAACCAAATACTACTCAACTCGACTGCACCGCAACTCATCCAACACACACTCGCACAAGTAAATCCACTTCAGCGGCTCACAAGTGGCATTAGCTTCGCGCGCCGACGGGCCGCCTCTCGCAGGCCTCCGCCGTCGCTGTATGTCGTTGGCGATGAGCGTCAGCGTGTTTGAGTTGAAAATACTTCGTGGAACTTCCTTAAGTCTTAGCAGTGGAAGTCAATGTTGTTACTCCAGTGTGATGCGGGTGGGTGTGGGTGCTGTTGCTAGTGCGGTGGAGGATGGAGGATGGTGGAGCATGGCGCACCGCAATGCAACGGCTTCATTTTGTCAAGTGAAACTGTGATGTAATCAAACTTAAGATACATAGGCGCTCATACATGCAAACATTAGCACACACTCACAAGCATTTTAAGGAATATGTGTGTGCAGAGCGCAGGCGCATGTGCGTGATACCTTACATAGTTAAATCTCCCTTCAACAAGTTAGTGCTAAAGCGAATTCTGCTGCAAAAGCGGCAAATAAAAACTTATAAATTGACAACTCGAAATATTTATAGGGAAAAATTTCGCAGCGGTACTTCAATTTCAAATCTCATAGCTGCCATACAAACTGAGCGATCAATTTTCCTTACATAATATTCAAGTGCTAATGAGACAAAGAACCGCTCGAAGGCATAAAAATATTGCTGGCGTTTAGAGATGTGTTGCTGAAGACCGCAATTTGTCGATTCCAAGACGTTTTCAAGAATACGGACTGTCTCAAAATGCATCTTGGCGGATTTTAAGAACGAATTTGGGCTTGTGTCCGTATGAAATTATATTTACTCAAAAATTAAAGTCATTAGACCACCGTAAACGTCGTGAATTTGCTGATTTTGCCTTGGAACAACTTGAAAACGTTAACGATTTTTTTTAAGAAAATCAACTTCTCCATTGAGGCTCACTTACATCTGAATGGTGCGGTCAATAAATAAAATTGTCGACTTTGGTGCGAAGAAAATTCGCAAAATTATTTATGGAAAACCATTACATTCACCTAAATTGGCAGTTTGGTGCGGTTTTTGGTCTGCTAGGATCATCGGTCCGCACTTCTTTCGAAATTAAGCTGATGATACTGTTACTGACAATCGAGAGCGGTGTAGATCGATGATAGCCAACTTTTTATGGACGCAATCGCAGGAAGTTGATCCTGACAACATCTGGTGTCAACTAGACGGAACTACGTGCCGCACAGCACGTGTCATAATCGAATTGTTGCGAGAAAAGTTTGGAGATTCGATTATTTCAAGAAATTGTGGCATTAGATGGTCTCAAGAAGTTGTGATTTAACACCATTCGACAGCTTCTTGTGGGGTTATTTCAAGTCATTGGTCTTTAGCAATAAACCAGGCTCTCTTGAAGTTTTAGAATTATTTTTATTTTTAGAATATTCAACGTGCTATTCATGACATACGACTTGATTTAGTGGAAAATTAGTTCATCGAATTAGTTCCTGCAAAACAAGTCGTGGGGGCCTTTTATTTGAGGTTATATTTAGAACATTATTGTATCGATTGTAGTTCACATTAAATAAAAAACATTTGAATTTCCTTAACAATTTGTTTTTTTTTTTTTGTTTTTTGAAAATAAATCATCTCACTGTTATTGGAAAACTCTATATTTGTAAAGAGTATTAGAACTTCGATGCAACCGAAGTTAAGGTTTTTGCTTGTGTAATTTCAACTAGGCTAACATTTGATCAAATTTGACCCGGATTGGTCTACTAGGAACTCAAACCGAATCGACCAAAAAATATTTTCCTCCATTGGAACAACCTTTTTTAAGTTTTCGTCATGTTTGATCTTCATACATATGTCAAGTAGTATCTGCTTGACAGCTATTTGTTAACAACGCGAAAGATTTGTCGGGAGATTTTTACCATGGGAAAATATGTACAAGGGATTTGTTTAAAAGTTTTTTTCCAAAAGTTACATTTAGAATGTTGCAGAAGTGTTTTTGGCAGTTTATTTTATCCCCAAAAAAACAAGTTTTTAGGGGGCACAAGGCATTCAGTCATCGATGCATCATGCGGGCTAGTCAATGAAGTTGACAGAGAGTTAGCAAAGGTTCTCAACATCTCTTTTGGACCGACTCAAGACAGTTCGGTTAGAGTTTTGGAAATAAAGTGTGTTTAGGTATGTAGACTCGTACCGAAAGGCCTGAATCTTTTGCAAAAATGACCACGTTGCTGAAGACCTCACATTTCTCAAAGGAGTTATGGGTTTATGAATATACCGTTGAAACTGACCAACAATCAAGCGAACGGCGCTCCAAAAATGAGCATAATAAGAAACATTCACTGAAGGCACTGAAGACCATACTAGCCGAGGCTTATAATAAGAAATGGAAATTTCAATTAATGCATACTAGTATTGGCTCAGAAGCCTAATTAGAAGAAGACAATCTAATTGATCAATTAACAGTAAGTGTAACGACGCAAGATCAGTTATAATCCCTAAGAAATTATATTGGTTTCATGGCTTCAAAACGATCTTTTTTAATTCAAAAACACTCAAGAATTTTTTCTAGAAGTCTTAAGTTGATCGGAGAAATAGTTTTGGAAATACAGCCTTGAAAAGTTCTGGGCTTTAGGTCAGCGATTCATATTTCTTCAACAACGATGCGGATGAGAGGTATTTCATACCTAAAGTTGAAGCTCGTGAATTTGGCGATATCTAGTTTCAACAAGACGGGATCACTTCCCACACATCAAGCAATGTATTTATTGACAGAACACTTCGGTGAGCAGATAAATTCTCGCCTTGGGCCGGTCGATTGGCCATAAAGATCGTGTGATATCACGCCATTAGATTTTTTCCTGTAAATATATGTAAAACCTAAAGCCTATGCGGTCAATCCCGCTTCGAATCAGGCCTTGGAAAAAAACATCACAACTGTCATTCGCCAATTACCAGTCGAAATGCTCAAACAAGTCATCGAAATTGGAATCAAGTGATGGAGCATGTGAGACGTAGCCGCGCCCAACTTTTAAAAGAAATAATCTTTAAAAAATAAATGCCAAAGGATGTTTTGAAGTTTCTGTGTTTTTTCTGTAGAAAAGTAGGGAACCTTGAAATGGATCACCCTTCAGAAAATCCTCGCTAAATTTGATCCCTAAAATGTTACGCCAGACATATTGCGACTTCTCCACGGCGTATTATGCGTAAATCATCGCCGTTTATTAATATTTTGTTGTCAAAGCTTCGAATAACCCACACCACGCCTGAGTCATCGCTGACGTATAGTTCTGCAGCTTTGAAGACACCTACAGTTTGAGGTAAAAGTGCGGAAATGGAATCCCGCTGTTGATTAAATAACACAAATTACTTGCAATTCACTGTGCATAGCTTTCAATGTTACGTACAGCATTTCCACACGCCTGTCAGGCGCATCAACGCGACGCCACGCCAAGATATCAGTGCGCTGTAATTGAACCTTACGATTTTAGTCACGTTTAGAGAGCGCATATACGAATACACATAGCGCGTTGAAGCGCCTTACATCTACAAGCTGCCATATGCTGGCACTAATCCCGTTTAGCCAGGCGCGGCTGCATTCTGCATGCGGCGCGTGTGCCGTGCGCTGTCAATCGCTAGCGCCGCGGAGGCGTCTTGCACAATTTTAGCTCCACCGTAAGCTAGCAGCAGGCGCGTGTATGTTGTAAGCGCACCGCTGGGTGGCATAAGATGCGGCGCGCATTGCTGATTGCTGAAAGTTCGCTGTCATAGCGTAGAGGTAGTGCATGAAAGTAGGCATGTAGCAGCCTTTTAGGCGCACAACCAGCCAGTTAAAACACAAACAGCGCGCCGCACACTTAATTACCAGCGCCAAGCGCGCGCTCGAGTCACTCAAGTAGCGCGCCAGTGGCTCACTTCGCGCACTCCCCGCCGTCCTTCACATGTGACTTGCAATAACTGTCTCGCTGTGAGTGTGTTTGTCTGTGTGTTTTCTGCTACCTTTTGGCGCGAAAGCTTACTTTTCCTTTGGCGTCTCTTATTTGTTTTTCGCTTTTTTCTACTCTTTGTTATGCTTTGCTCACTTTCGCTCCGAGTAAGTGCTCGCCACCCACCTCATGCGATTATCTTTTCCATGTTAATCAAGTATAATTAAGAAATTTCATTAAAATGTTAAATGAATACGAACAAACGAGCGCACAAACGAACGTACCACGCAGTGTGCGAGCGAACAAAATTCATTAAAATATGCGCGAAACGTCGTTTGTGGACTTGTGCAACTTCGTTTACTTTCACACAGCTTCCGGTGGCAGCGGTGGGCGGCGCGTGCGGCAAGCACTCGTAGATTCGCTTAAGCAAATGCAGGCAATAAAATTTTACCAACCAACAGCGGAAGCAACAACCGAAATTATTTCGAGAAAACAGACAAACAACAAATCGTAAAGACAGTGGAGAGCAGTTGAAAAGCACAAATATGGCGGGGAGTGGGGAGCAGACAGCTCTTCTGTTTATTATGGTGCGAAATTGACTGACAGCCGCCCTTCAGCTTTGCGCCGTGGCTTCTCATCATCACCCTCCCTGTGTTTTTGCGGTTTTTAAATACGCCCACCGAATTGCGGTAAGTGCCGGCGCAATCGTCTGCGTAATGTTATTTTTATTCCGTTATCATAAACGTAATATTTATTTTGCGTAATGTTTTAATTGCGGTTTTGGTTTATTAGCTAAGAAAACATTAGCACTGTGGGGAGTTGACCTTCGCTTGGTGTTGTAAAAATGTGTATTTTTGTTTTTTTTAACGAACCTTTTTGAGTGGCAAGAAGTAAGTTAATTGTCATCAAGTTCATCTAGCAGAAAACCCAAGACATGTGATGTTGCGACGGAGTCGGACCAGAAAACCTTGCGACTGAGTCGGACCATAGGGAGATGGGAGTTAGATGAGTTGGTTTCGTAGGGCATGCAAAGAAAGGGTTAATTGTTATCAAGATCATCTATCAGGAGACCTCTTGGGTGGCGTTTTGACCGGGTCAAACCATAGGGAGTAGAACCTTAGATGAGTTGGTTTCGTAGGACATGCAAAGAGAGGGTTCGAGTCATACGGAGACTCTTATCATGTACGGCATAAATTCAGTATATCGGAGCCCGATTCTGGTGTCTGGATGACTAAGATTTTAACCTGCTACATTAGCAAGAATAAAGTTGCACAACGGTCACGCATGTTTCGCGAGGCAGCTCGAGCTCTTCTTCTGCAATGTGTGGTGGTTGGACTCCAAGGACGCCATTCACTGCGCGGGAGAAAGTAAAGGTGTTAATAGCTCCAATGTGGATGACGATCAGTAGATGAATGAAGTGCGTTGCGTCCGTAGCAATGTTCGTTACCGGAATTCACCCAGATTTTATACGGGCAAGGCCTGTTATTTCAGCGATCGAACGCTGCGTTGGACATATAGATGGTAATAAACCGTATTCTTCCTCTTTAATGACTATGAAATTATGAGTCATCTTTAAAGACTATGAAAATATGAGTCAGATAGAGTCATGGTAACATGAAACCGGGAGTTTGTGGGTGCAATTTAAAACTAAAAGTTTTATTTTTTCAAAATCAACTGTGACAAATGGTCTAAACTCAAAGTATAAAGCTGCTTACCAATTGCTTTAGATCGACGAATTATATAATTATGCCTTTCCGTTCCCACGACAGTCAGGTCTACGTAACCGGAACGGACCCGGATTTTTATCCGGCAAAGGACTGTCAACTCGGCAAAATTCTGCCGCTACAACAACAACATAATCATGCTGTTAGCTCCGCCTACTCTAACCTTTCGCCGAACCCAGAACACAGTCGGATTAATAACCGGAAAAATACAGTTATGCGAGGAAAACTTTCTGCTTTCTCCAAAAAAGAATCATTGAAGGAAAGAAAAAATATGCTTTTAGGCACATCTTTTAGAAAAAATGTGCATCTTCTCCGACTACTTATGATATAGCAAATATAGGGATCAATTCTAGTACATTTTCAGCAGCTATTGGCACAGCCCTAGAAGTGAGTATGATTTTTGAGTTTGAGAAAGCTGACAAAGGGGGACTGGGAAGACCATGTAATCTGCCTCGCGAAACAAGAGTTGCAAAAAGTTTACGCAGTAATATATGTAGATAAAATTGCACCTCAAATACTTATGAAATATATTCATTTTTTTAATAATAATATAGTACAATCATATAAATGACAGTATTTCAAAATATTATTGCATGTTTAAAAAAAATAATAACAAAACCACAGCAGTCATACATATATACCATGTATATATACAAACCAAGCTGGCATAACCTCAAAAAATAATCTCATGCAAAATACACGAACGAATTGCGATAATAATACCACAATACAAAATTTGCAATCTCTATGCCCACATTCGCCGCATTCACTCTATCAACAAAGCGAACAGCTGACTCGTCGTTTTGTGTGAAATGAGAAGCTCTGCCGGCGCAACCTTGGCGCTCTGCTGCTCCCCAGTTGGAGTGTTTTCAAGCGACTTTGTGCGTTTGTTTGGCGAACGCCAAGGCATAAATACGAGTATGTAGTGCGTCAGTGGAGGTCGTACGTGTAGTATGTTTAAGTGCAGAGTGCGCCTCGAATTGTAGAATTTCGCCTTCTTTACTTTTTGTTTCAATTTGTTTGATTAATTTCTCATTACTTTTTCGGCGGCTGTCAGTTTGGAAATTCCAACTGACGAAATTTCGCAAATGTCACAAAATGAACTGCTGCAATTCGTAAACTGTCGTTTGGTGCGCAACCATCAGCTGGTGCTGGAAGATCTCTGGGTGCGCAATGGCAAAATCATTAACCCGGAGCCGGTGTTCTTCGACGAAAAGCAGCAGGTGGGTCAAATGAAAGGTCAAATTATGAGCTCATCAATTTGTAGTCAATGAAACTAGTTTATAAACTCACTTTGTTGTTTTTATTCCACAGGCTCATAGGCAGATTGATTGCGGAAACTCTATAATTGCTCCTGGCTACATTGAACTGCAAATCAATGGTAAACAAAGTGATTGTGGGGCAATGCCCTAACAACAACAATATTGCACAGTGAACACTTCACTTACAAATTTAATGTAATGTGTGTATCTACATACATATGTAAAGCGCGATTGCCAACACTGCCTATAGAGTAGTATATATTAGTGTGCGGGCATTGTCGACAAATAAAAGTGGATCAGGGTTTTATCTTATCAGCGTCTGTAAACACACTTACTTGCACATGTGGAGATTTGGCTGACCACCGAAGAACATGCTTAAAAACACTATTAATTTTCTGATATTGCTGATAGCCTCTTCTGAAGATTTCTCGCTCACATCTCTTTCACACAGGTGGATATGGCGTGGATTTTTCACATGATGTGGACACTGTTGCCGAAGGTATTGAGAAGGTCGCTAAAGAGCTAATCACAAATGGTGTTACTTCGTTTTGTCCCACAATTGTAACCTCTCCACCGGAAACTTATCGCAAAATCATACCTCAAGTAAATAGCAAGACAAAAGGCGCACAAGTTTTGGGCCTGCATTTGGAGGGACCCTTCATAAGCCCACAAAAGAAGGGTGCGCATCCAGAAAACTGCATAAAAGATATTGATAAAGTAAGAACGCAAATTTTGAATATTTTTATATAACTCACTTTTTGATTACTACAGGGCATCGACACTTTGGTGGACACCTACAGCAACTTGAGTAACGTCAAAATTATTACAATAGCGCCGGAAAAGGATCCTGAGGGTGCTGTGACAAAAGCTCTAACGCAAATGGGTATAACGGTAGCTCTAGGGCATTCCATAGCGAATTTATCGCAAGGCGAAGTGGGCGTGCAAAGTGGCGCACGCTTGATAACACATCTGTTTAATGCCATGCTTCCAGTAATTGAAATTGAAAACTTTTGCATGAAAACATACAATAGTTATAAGAAAACTTTATTTATCTGCTTCGCAGTTCCATCACCGCGACCCGGGACTCGTAGGCTTGCTGGCATCTAATAACATACCACCAGGACAGGAGATTTACTTTGGCATTATAGCTGATGGTGTGCACACGCATCCGGCTGCTTTGCGTATAGCACACCGCACCCATCCGAACGGACTTATATTGGTCACTGATGCCATAGCAGCATTAGGTCTAGGTGACGGTAAACACCACTTAGGCCAACTGGAGCTCGAAGTGCGCGAAGGCAAGGCCTACATTGCTGGCACAAATACATTATGTGGCAGCATAGCTCCGCTGGATACGTGTGTGCGCATCTTCAAAAAGGCTACAAGTAATACTCACTTTTTAAACAATATGTAGAAAGCAAATAAACAATTTCCGTTTGTTTTTAGACTGCTCAACAGTATATGCTATAGAATGCGCTACACTACATCCGGCCAGCTGTTTGAAAATTACGGAAACAAAGGGCACTTTAAATTTTGGCGCTGACGCCGATTTCGTTATGTTGACAGATGACTTGTTTGTGAAATCAACTTGGATTAGCGGGAAATGTGTTTACCGTTATACAGTTGATGAATTAGCCGCACTTAAAGCCAGACCAATCGAACAATTATGTGAATGCATTTAAACCGACTTTGTAATGTAATTTTATAATATTATTGAAATAAAATAATGCTTTTATAAAAAAACAATAACATTTACGATTAAAAAAATTGAGCAAGCGTCTTACTAAATAAATTGTACACACTTAATCACTTTTGTATTTTTTATTTTTATAACAAAGCTTTAAATAATTTAGAAACTTTTCCTTTAAAAAAAACCAAAAACATATTCATTTGTGTCATGCTGTCCGCCACCTGCAACGAAATGTCAAATATTTCTTTTTGTTTTGCTCACAATTGTTGACGTTGTCATTTCTACTATTCTAGTCTGCTGGTCAAAACCTTGTACCAGTTGTGTTAATAGTTTAATTTATTTGGCTTTTTCCGCTAAAAATACGGAATGAAATTTTACGTCAATTTACTGCTGCTGTGTAGCTGCTGTTGCGGGCGCCTTGGCGTGGGATTCCGATGAGTTGGAAATATTTGATTTGGTTGAAGAAATCAATCAGAACTTCTACGAATTTATGAACATATCACAAGAGGCTACAAATAATGAGATTAAACGTGCCTTCCGTTCACTCTCTATTGTCCTGCATCCGGACAAAAATCCATCCGAAGACGCCAACATACAATTTCGTAACTTGGTATCCATTTACGAAGTGTTGAAGGAGGCGTCGAAACGCGAGAAATATAATAAAGTTTTGCGTGAGGGCCTGCCAAATTGGAAGTCGGCTTTATATTACTATCGGCGTATGCGTAAGATTGGTCTCTACGAAGGAGCGGCAATACTTTTCGTCATTATTACTATTGGTCAGTATTTGTTTGCGTGGGCTGCTTATCTGGAAAAGAAATATACTGCCGTAAGTTGAAATACCAAATGAATTTAACAAACCAAAGATTATAATCAATTATATTTTTAGGAGCAAGTATTTGGTTCTAAACTGAAGAAGTTACAGAAGAAAAATAAAAGTATTGATATGGACGTTATACTTAAAGAAATTCCTTCACCATCAGTTTTGGTAATGCAAGTGACATATAGTTTAATCCACATATTGCTAAATTGTGCGTTTTCTATTTTAGAATACTTTACCATTTCAAATTCCACTTTTCATTTGGCATTTGCCAAGCACAATTAAAGAAGCATTTAGTCGAGCGAATGAGCTTAAGGAGATTGCTTTAGAAAAACGGCGACTGTAAGAATTTTCTTCTCGTTTTATGCGTATAAACTTAAAAGAGCTCTATTTACAGTGAACTTGAGGAAGTTAAGCGTCAGGAGGAGCTTGAACGTGAATTGGAAGAACAAGCACGTTTACGCAAAGAAAAGAAGGAAAATCTTCGCAAACGACGCCAAAACACCACAGCACCCGAAAAGACTGACGAGGAATTGCGCGGCTACTCGCAGATACAGGCGCGTGAATTAACCGAAGATGATGCCGTCAAGCCTGTACAACAAAAAGTAAGCGGGATATGTTTTTCCTTAGGTATTCAGCCAATAATAATTTATACCATTTTAGGCAACTCTGAGCGGTGGTTTCTGGACCGATGAAGATCTCACCGAACTGATACGCTTAGTGAAAAAACATCCCGGTGGCTCAAGCGCACGTTGGAATATCATTGCCGAAACAATGAATCGCTCTGTGCAAGAAGTGACTTTCATGGCAGCGAAAATGAAAGAAAACGGCTATCGTCTTCCTGGACAAAGCTCCGAACAAAGCAGCGAGTTCACAACGCAGGTGCAAGAGGTGACAAAGAAGGAGAAGGTGAAAAAAACTGCCGCAACTGACAATCAAATACTTGTGCCGGAAACAAATTGGTCACAAGAACAACAACGTGCGCTGGAATCAGCCATTATTAAGTATCGCAAAAATGCAACTGGCGATCGTTGGCAAAAAATCGCTAACTGCGTGCCAGAAAAGACAAAGGAAGAGTGTTTAGTGCGCTATAAATATTTGTGCGAATTGGTAAAATCACAGAAGAAGAGCGAAGAGGAAGCTGCTACAGCCAATGACGAGGCGAGCAATGAGAAAGTGGAAACTGTAGTGGAAGAAGTGCCACCACCTGCCAAGGATGTAGAGAAGAATGACGGAGATGACAAAACAACAGAGAAGGGCGGTAAAAAGCGTAGTAAACGCGAAGAGCGAAGACGTCGGCGAAACATGTCGAGCGACGAGGATTCAGATGACGCTTATCAATATGAAATGAATTAATGTGTGAGAGTAAAAGTGAAGCACAATTGGCGTATAGGCTAAATATTTTTTATGCTGATATCATTTTGCTTTTAAGTTTTTTATAAGATAAATCTAAAAAATTCTAGTTATCGTTTTTTACGTGTAACTTGCTGCATTTTGTTACAAAAAATAATTTGTGTATATTATTTTGCTAATTTTTTTTACGTACAAAAAACTACTAAAAAATGCCACTCCTATAAAAATAAAAAGCAGGAAAAATATAAATAAGTATAAATAAATAGACAATCCCTGTTTTATTTCACTCATTTGAAGAAGTCGCAGATTCTTTACTTATTTCTAACAGCGAATTTTGCGACATTTCTGTGTCGTCCTCATCATCTTCGATTTCCATTTCGAAAATCGTCATTTTTCGGCATTGATCAGACAGCACGGTTACAACCTGTAAAATAGTTTTTTTTTTAATTAATACCAATTTAAAAAAATTAATTTAATTAATTTTTTAAATTTAAAATTTATGTGTTAAGTAAAATTATTTTTTAATTATTACATTTTTTTTTATTAAAATCAATTTTTTTAATTAATATTTTTTGGGTTAAAATTATTATTATTTTTTTAATTTTATATTTTTTTAATAAATACAAATTTTTTAAATTAAAATTAATTTTTTAATTAATATTAAATTTTTTATTTTAATTATTTTCTCTGTTAAAGTTAATTAATTTTTTTTTTTTGTTTTTTAACTATTTAATTATTTTTTTAATTAATTTTTAGTAATTTAATTAAATTTTTCTATTTTAATTATTTTTTAGTTAAAATTAATTTTTTTTTTAATTTTTATATTATATTTGATTTATATTTTGGTTTGTTTTATATGTTAATATGATTTTTTAATTAATATTGATTTTTTATTTCAATAATATTTTAATTCTTTTAATAATATTAGCGGTTGAACTCAGTTAACTCACCTTCCTACTGCCCGACACAGCCAAATGGGTGCACACGCCCTCAAGCGGCTTCAAGCTGTTACCCTCCAACAGATCTGGTATGTGACACGGTACAGCCACATCCAACAAATTAATATTATTCGGCATTAAATGTTGGGACTGCTTCCCTTTGGTCGCGTCCAGCGTGAGTTGTAAGAAATAGCTTTGCTTGTCCACATTTTGTGCGCTACTATGTAGCAATATCGAGAGTATGCTCTCATTGTAAAAGTCTAAATCTACAAATCGCAATGTACTGAAGACATCTTCGCGCAGTGCCTCACTGGTAAATGGTCCCGGTTGTAGATTCAAACGTACACATCGAAGCAGCGTAAATTGTTTATTGAATTCGAGCAAGAGCGTTTCATGAGAGTTAATTGTTGTCACCAACAAATCCGTATTTGCCTCCTCATTCACAAAAAACGAACTATGCACCAAAGCTTGGTCAGCATCATCACTTAATGCGGGCAACGTAGCACAAATAATGCTAGCATCCAGCATAAAACTGCAACTAATACTCTCATTGGGACGTTTGAAGACAGTGTCCACAGCTGACATTAATTTGTCACGTTCCTGTATAAGTGAAGTTTCCTTTTGGTGTGGAAATAGCAGGGAACAATTCCGTAAACATTCATTTTCGTCTAGCAAACGGTGCCATAGATGATGTGGATCAGATTTGACGATTTGCTGCAAGTTCCGACTCTCCAGATACTGACCCACTTTTTCCAAATTAAATTTACGCTTTGTTACAGTACCATCCTCTGAAAAATCATTGATTAATAAAACAATATCAAAATACACGCACACATATAACTATAGGCGTACCGTTCTCCACAACACTATCCTCAAAGCTGTTCAAATATTCTGCCAGATATATAGTGTCTTCCGGCGTGATTTGCGACATTTCTTCGGGTATGTCTTGTTGATGCAGACGCAGAATTACGATACACAGCCATGAGAAAAACAATTTCATGTCGTTCACGCACTGATCGATTACTTGCTGCACTTCTAGTATTTTCATCAGAAACGCGCCACATGCACGCAGCGCCTCTTGTGTGGCATCGCATGAGAGTAAAGGCTGCAATTTAGCGAAAAAGTTAAATGTTTCTTTGCTAAACAAAGCACACCAATACCTCAAAGAAATGAGTAATGCGGCTAAGACCTTTCAATGAGTTGAGAAAGTAGAACATGTTAACACCGCTGCTTTGCAATTGCTTAGTGATGAGACTTTCCACGGTTGAGTAGCTGAGATCAACCGAATTCGCCAACTTCTTGAGACCCTTCTCGGTTAAGTCACTAAAAATAATTGCAAACATATATATAGATATATATAAATTTGGTAAATGTGTTAAAAATATACTCACTCCCTTAGGAAGTCTTCAATTTCATGTGTGGCGTAGCCAAACACAAGTAATTCTAAAAAGTCTGCGGACAGCGAACCTTCGGGCTGTTGATTCGCATATTTGGTTAGCTTATTATCCATTTCTAATAGCACTGTTTCCCATGCTTCCATAATGCACTGTATTGTTTCATTTATATAACTTAAATAGTTAATTATAATTAAAATTTATTTAAATAAAACGACAATTTAATTTAGGTCACGATTATACGTACTTCTTGGTCTCTAGTACATTGGCACAGTGTACTGCTAAATGAAAGCATGGGCGAAATGTACTTCTGCAGCACGGAGTTGTGAAAATGTAGTACCTTAAGTTCTGAACCGTCGGATACCAAAGCGTACATGGCATTAAAATCGCCACTCAAACGCACGTCGTGCACTGCGAATTCATCCGGATGTAACACATGCTGTCGTAAGTCAATTTGACCGGCGCGTAGTGCGCCGAGCAATAACAAATGCACTTTTCCGGTAACCGTAATTACAACAAGAAAACATGGCGAACCTTTAGCAAAGGATCTTTGCTCTTCTGCCATTTTAGTGGAGGAGCCAATGCCACTTAAGGGTGGCAATGGCGGTAGGAAAAAATCAAAGGTGTGCTAATGGTAGACTGTATTAAATAGGAGTTCAAGGCAAGGAAAATATCTCAAAAATCAAACCTCTGTGCGATTACGGTAAGTGCTGCGGTAATCAGATGTTTTTATAGATTTGCTAAAATACACACGCTTGATATCCTCCTCAAAGTTTAGCACAGATATTTGGTCCTCGCGCTCGGCGTCAAGCAGCGTAACACGTCCATTGCTGTACCCTGCCATGAAGAGCGCTGTTATGATTGGAAATTCACATATTAGTGCACAGACTCACCGACAGCTAAAACAGTTTCATCCAATTGCCAGCCGAGCGAACGTACAGCGACGTCTTCCCCTAGTGAGGGAAATGTAACTATCTTTTGCCAGCTCAAGCGCTGTATTATAACTTCACCTGTAAAATTTATGATAATATAAGTATGTAATACTTTTTACGGTCGTTTATTCATATGCACTTTGTTCGTACCTCTATCAGTGCCATAGGCAATTAAATCCATTTTGTTGCTCCATTCCATACGCTTCACCGAGCCACCTACGACACGGGAGCCTATTTGCTTCATGGAATTAGCTTGAGACATGTTTATTCGATGTTATTATTTATATCATCTATAACCGATTTGGACTTGTTTACACCGCCAAGTTAATTAATTCTACATTTTATTTTCAAATTGGCAATTTTTCTATTCCTCCACTTTCTATTTCGCATTAATGCCCCAGTCGTTGCCGTATTACCAATTCTTAATTATGCAATGTCTCCACATCAAAACACAAGTAATGGCAACACCGAAGAAAAATTTACCCATTTATATGTTTGATTCTAAATTAAGGTAATTACAAAGTTAAAATTAAAACGAAGTTAAATTTTTAAAACTCAGTTTATTTGATGATTATACAATTTGGAACTAGTTTAATTGCAGCTTCCATTAAAAGTGTGTAGTGCATATTTTAATGGCAGCTCCGTGTTCTGACAGCTGTCAGTGAATAATGCCCAAGTAGAAATAATAATGCCCCCTACTGAACCGGCGCAAAATGCTCGTGAAATTTTTTCACACCGCACACAGTTTTACTTTGCAGCCTGCGCCATTCCATTAATAGTGAAAAAATCTTGTGATGGCAAAGGTGAGTGTTAAAATTTAATAAATTTTGCATAAATTTGCAGTAAATAATGTGTCCAATCTGCTGAGATTGGATGTTTAACGAAAAACTTATAAGAGTTGTGCATTTTCAACTTGAAAAAACTTGTGTGAAAAGTCTGTATATGGGTACGAAAAGTTCTTTCTGCGGCTGTGTTGCGAAGGGGGTCGTTGCGAAAAAATCTAGAAATAGCGTGAAAAAAGTGTAAAACATAGAAATATTTGCTTTCCGCTTGGTAAAATATAAGAAAATAGTGTTTAAATTGAATTTTAAAGCTGAAGGACATTTCTGATGGGCATAAAAAGGAGAAATACTTTCAAGGACACATGAGCATTGTCGGAGTATAAATGTTCTGACTGCTGTTTCACAAGGGGCACGAGGGTTTTGGTTTTTGTGCATGTATTTGTACGCGTGCCGTAGTAGTACGTGTTGGGTGGTGGTGGGCTTGCTTACTATATGGTAGCAGACCACAGGGCCTTCCGGAACACGAACTGATGTGTAAAACGCTCGTTACGATATTGAGGAGATAGCGACGTGTGTAAGAAAGTTTCATGCACTGATTGTCTACAAAATAATTCGACATTTTGATTGTGTTTTAACAGACAGGAGGTCGTCGGAATCATTTCAGTTACATGTATGGAAATATTTGAACTTATTTGATTAGAATATGTAAATAAATGCTGATATGTTGACAACAAAAATATTAAGCTTATTACAATAAGACATCAATTTGAAAATTTACCGCAGAAAGATGGTAAAAATGCACTTTAAAAATTGGCAATCATTTGGAGAAATGATTGCAAAAGCTATTTTAATGGCAAATGTAAAAGGGCAGAATGCAGATGTACTATCATATGTATATGCAAATAAACATATATATAAATATGTACCAAAAAGCAAAAATATCGAGCTGAAATATTTCAATAGTACAAATGCAAATACCACAATCAAGTTTGCAGTGCCCAGAGTTGCCAGCACCTTGTATACCAAACATTGAAGGTTACAGGACCGCTGGTATTTGCTGGGCAACGAGTGAACACGTTTTTCTTTTCCCAATTGTCAATGTTATTTAAACCAATCACGCACATACACATAAATAAAGGAATATATTTATATTTCTTGCAATGTATGTATTGAATCTAATAGATTTTCGTGCCTACAATTGTGTTTTGAGCAGCTGCAAAAGTTACCTAATATGCACGCTTTTCTAGCAAGTAATGTGTGTACATATAGTATGTATGCATATGTGGCGCGCGGACAAAATGCTAATAGTGAAAATTCAAATATTGATTGATTAATAAAAAGTTGGATTTGGTGGAATAAGTTAATTGTTTTCGTAGTTTGTCGACAGCAAGTGGGTACAAAGAGTATATTTGATCAGTATACTTGATTTTACAACATTTTAGTGCAAAACTGCTGATTAATGATTTCATTGATAGATGTGGTGCTATAAATGCTAAAAGATTTGCATACATCCTAGAATATTTGTTATGTAACTGCCTAAACTTTAAGAATGCTAGTATTGAAATTATTTTATATACAGAATTTGGCACGTGCAAGTTATTATTATTAAATGATATCGACAAAGTAAGTTTACCGAACAGAACTGAAAAAAGTGACAACTTGTGTTTCCAAGCACTTAAACAAATAATTTTATTTTTTTTTTATATTATAACGTTGTTTAAAACTGATAGTCAATGTGCGAAAGATATAAAATAAATACACTCGAATATGTAAGTAACACATGCGCGCAAGTACATATATACATACATCCGTACATATATTGGTCTTTAGGTATATTTTGCCCTTTGTAAATTCTGGGCCTTGACTCTCACGTACGTACTCTTATTTATGCATTTGTGTAGAAATGTAAATGTACATAAATTAGTTAGATTTGTTTTTGCAAATCACATCCGTTAACTAAGATTGGTTTTTGCTTTCAGGCTTATCTCGAAATTTTTCAATCCAATAACGGAATTAGAACAACTTGAAATTTTTATTTATAAAATATGATGCTTAACTCTTGAATTATTTACCAATGTATGTACATACGTTCATACAGCAAATATTATATAAAGCGTATACAATATATGATGTGTGTAATCCGTTTCAGCTGTCATCTTTGGCTGTGTAGTAAGACTTCGGGGTTACGTTACCTTTGCTGCTCTATATTCTATTGTTATACACATACTCAGCTGTCTTGAATTGTGCACTATGCCGTAAGCGTTTGAGCACACACATACAATTCATTCATATAGGTATAATAGATACCTAACTACCTAACTAGATTT
The DNA here is from genome assembly GCA_027475135.1 of Bactrocera correcta. NCBI lineage: Eukaryota > Metazoa > Arthropoda > Insecta > Diptera > Tephritidae > Bactrocera > Bactrocera correcta. The sequence goes on from CM050327.1 coordinate 61,835,670, forward strand.
AAACTCAGCGTTGTCCACTATGCTTGGCACACGCTGCGTATACGTATTTTCATTCATTGTTTATTATCTTTTTTTGTGCACATCTCAACCCTGTGTTTGCTTTTTTCCATAGTAGTACATGTGTCGCGTACAGATGTACATATTTGTATATTTATTATGTGCCCGCTGCTTTAGCTATTTTTTTGTCATAATTAGTTCCGTAGTTACTTTCTACGAAAAAATGGGGGAACTTCAAAATAATCTGTATTTGCTGATTAGATGCACTATGTTATCTAGTTAGCTATGCTGAGACTCTGTGGGTGAATTGCAAGCTTCCTCAATTTAATATTAACCAGTTCTCTCCCCTATAGTATTATTTATTCACTTCCTTTGTTGTGCATTGATTATTTTAACCTTTGCACCTAATTTCTACTTTTGTACCTCATCCGTTTCAGTTTAGCTGCTGAATTGTGTTTATTGCTATGTACATTTGTACATACATACATACATACGTACGTACTTTTGACTACGGATAAATGAGATAATTCAATTTTTAATAGACTATTTTTAACTGCTTGTAGTCATATAGTTTTATGAAATCTATTATAAGTAGATATGTATGAGTAAAAATGAAGGTGCGTTTTTTTTATTGTTCTCTCAATTGTAGAATCTTGATGATGATATGAAAAGTTGATGGATTTATTTTAATGCAACTTAAATATAACATCAATATCACATCAAATAACTTTTAATTTATAATTTAAACAGATTAGCACATTTATTGAGCATAGTTTTTTGTAATAAATGTGTTAAATTAGTATTCAGTGTAAACGGCATAGATATATAATTTTAGACATATAACTTGAATTATTATTGAATAATGTTGAAAAACGGGGAACTCCGGTATTCTGAACTTCTCTTATTACGCGTCTTTGTAATATGAATATACATACATATATACACAAAAACTTTGCTTGATCGACCACAAAGTGCTCAGTTTCATATGTACGTATGTTTGTTTTTTATATGTATATTTATTTCCAAGCTAAACAAGAATATAATGCATTCTGGAAAGATTATTTTATATTTTTTTATTTTCTCTTTGAATTCGTGCATTCCTTTAGGTTTCAACTCTGTACTTCTGTATTCGTAAGAGCTAATTTATGTGCATACCCAACGTGTAGCGTTTTCAATAAAAGACATAAACAGTCTTCAATTTGAAATTATTATAGTCAGCGATCGCGAGCAAGTGGCGAATTATATGTATATTTGTAAAGCAACACATATGTACGCGTTTGTATGCATCTGTGTATTCCCCTATACCATGTATAATTTGCGTGTTTTTTGGTTGCGTGTAGATTTTTAAATTTACATTAAACATGCTTAAGTTTCATGCATTTAATATGTACAAATTTTTAATTGAGGTTTCGAGTGCGGGCTAAGCGTTCCATTTCATTTAGACTATTCTGCGCCGTTACACTTGTAAAGATGTTGAAGTTTCTTATTCTGTTTTGAAGAAAATTACAAAGACCACTTTTTTTGTTTGTTGTAAATTCAAAATTTGTTTTTTTGTTGCTGTATTAATGCTAATTTTATAATTGTTAGCAAATGTTTATGATTTTAAGTGAAATTAAAAGGAAATTGCAAACCTGAGATTTGTTACAATGTGAATAAACTATATGAAGTGGGTTAAACTTTTGAATTTATTTAATAAATAATTTGATTTTTTTTCACTTATGTTTGAATAATTAATTTTATGTTACAAATCTTCACAAATATTGCTTTCGCCGAAAATACTCCACACGTTCTTAGTTTGCATTTCAAACAATGTCAAAATGACAGTTGAAACCTATCAAAATCAATTCCGATTATTTTTCCTGCCACAAGTGTGTGGACGAGTTGATTTCAATGCTCTATAAGTAGCCTGAAAAAATTCCACTTGTTCTCGTTTATTTCGTACAATCGCAGTAGGCAATGTAAAATTTTCTAAACTCCATTATTATTTTCGTAAAACATACGGCTGAATTCAAATTAAACACAATTGATTTATATCGAGTGGAAAAAAAGACTTTGAAAGCTAAAAACTAAAAATAAAGTTTTGTATTTTTTTTTTCTAATATTTTTGCAGACGTTGGGTGTTCAATAGACTGTTCACTAAAGACCCCAGCTATATCAACAGCAGAAGCGGCTACATAAACTGAGTATTTATTATACAAAAGGCTAACAAGGCAGTGTGAAGTAGTAGGAAGTGAAGGAAGAAAGACGAATAATTCAAAGAGTGTGATTTTCTTTAGAAGCGCTTAACGAATACAATACAAGGAAGGAGAAATTTTGGTTACGCAGTGGAAGAAATTTTGTCTAAAGTAGTTGGAAAACGCAGCTAAAGCGAAATTCGCGTACACTTAAACACCTACCACAAGAGTCCAGAGTATCTCAAGCAACGACAAAATCAGCTGCTAGAAATTCTGCAGCCAAACAACAACAAACACTCATATTGACCGGCTCATCGATTATATGCATGGACCTGAAAACTTTTCCGCTAAAGACTCGAAACTCGTGGATCGTATTTTGGTAGAAGAGCAAGCAACGACAACGTGTAGCAAAACTACTTATGCAACTGCAAGTACCAAAACAAAAAAAAAAAACAAACAACAAAAATTTCATCAGTTCGTAAACAAATGTGTGAACAATAATAATTATTCTACAATTCTATATACACATACATACATATATATCTGAATAGTATTCAATAATTAATATCGTAGAACAAATTAATCAGGAAGCTAACGCGCAATTGCGTAGATTGACGGAGTCGAACAGCGTTTAAAAGACGTGGAGGCAGTAGTAAGGAATTTATTGTGCGACGGAGGAGCACACAAAAAAGCAAATTTAAACCAGTTTTAAACAAAAAATAACAAATATTTTAATTATACACTTAATAATATATATTACAATATTTTATTTTAAATCATATATACATATATGTATAACAAAAACACAAATAAGTTCAAACTATAAGTAAAAACAAAAAAATTGAAGAGAGAACTTTGTAAAACGCCAACTTTTTGTTGGTAACTTACAATTACTAAAACAAAACAAAAAAAAACGTAACACAGAGCAGGCAAATGATCGAGACAAACTAGCCGAATATACTCTGTGTGCTGAATACAAACAAAAAAAATCTCAAATCTCAACGACACCCATTAGAGGCTTCAATTTGTGCTTAAATCCGCTTTTGGATTTTCGCACAGAAATATTTAGTGCCACCAGTGGCTGCAAAGAAGTCTGAAAAAGGCGCCATTTTAAAGCGAATACAACTACATACATAAATTATTAAATATTAAAACCAAAAAACAACAAAAAAAACAAATTTATCAAAAGAACATTGCCAAACGCTGAGCTGAGACGTAACGGCCGACCAACCAACCAACCAACCAGCAAAATCCCGTGGAATTTCATCTACTACTCTGCGTTGTTATAGTTGCTTAACGGACATAATATACAAAGTATCAGCAGGCGTACATCAATCTTCTATTCTCTTAAGACTTTACTCGCAAAACAAGCCATTTTACTAATTGACGATATATACGATAAATATTTTTCCAACGTTATTTTGCATATTCTCTTTATTGAAGCTGCTTAGAAGCAAATTTTGTTCCCACAAAAACCACGAACTTTCCCGCGCGTTATACTTTTTATCGCTTTTACTACAACAACAACAACTACTACTACTTATATATTCATCGTTCTAATTTATAAAATCGTGTCGACCTGGTCATTTACATATATACAATATATATAGACATCTCTATATATATATACATATATATTCTCATAACTTGAAAAGATACGAACGCCATATTTGTATTATTTTTTAAATTTAAATAAATATAAGCCAAAGCCAAGCACTTAAAAACACAACAACAGCATTCGGAAAAAAGTCACACTCACAAAATCCAAAATCAACAAAAACAACAAGGATATCAAAAACTCTGAACAACAGAAATCAAATCAGCTTAAAGAAGAAAAACAAAACTGAAGGAGGCGAACCAAAAACGAAATTAAACTCTACAAAAGCTTAAAGGAAAAAAATCTAGATATACACCTCAATACATATAAATATATATCTCGAAGTAACGGCATTTGCCGCATTTTGCCTAATACAAATCACCGAAACTCCATCATCTTCCGTTTTTGCCACCAGATTTTGAAATATTTGTAAACTCAATAATAACAACAAAAACAAATTTTACTGAGATTCTCAAGCTTTACAATTAGCACTACGGAACTGCTTCGCTTGCACGCATTTAACTGCAAGTAGATTTTGCCACAACTTTTCGCGTATTTTCTGGAACTCGCAATTATCAAACCAAACGCCACTTATGGCATCACTCGAGGAACAACCAATCGCAACGATCACCGCCATTTCCACCTTTGATCCCGCTACCACCAATACCTCTGCTGATATCGCTTCGAACGTAACCACTACTTCCGGCTCTTCTGCTGCTGCTGCCAACGCGCCCGTTGGTAATTTGTCGACGCTGGACTCGGATTTCGGCCTCAGCGCTTGCGCCGAGAAACAACTTTTAGCGCCTGGCGCCCTCCTAACAGCCGGCAATAGTGCTGTAGGTACTTTGAATATCAATACCACTGCTACGACGACTGGTGCGGCTGTTGATTCGATTGTGGAAAAGCTCGTCAGCTCGCTAACGCTCGATATGGACTCGGACTCTTTGGGTAATGGCAATACAACAATGTCACGTGATTTCAATTGCAACGGTAGCGTTGCCAGTGAGCATAAGAGCGTCTCATCGCGTTCTTCCTCCTTGGCAGGCAATATGTTTAGCGAGGTGTTCGAGAATAAGGCCAATGACTTGGAATCCGGTTCGTTGGAGGACTCGTGCAGCTCGATCGGCGCCGATGGTATGGATAAGAATTGCAAGATTTGCAGGTAAGCGTTTATAGTTTAGTATATATATTTGATTTCGGCTAACATTTATTAATTGAACACAATTTTACTTGCAGCTCGCGTTTAGTTACACCACGCGTGCTCTCATGCCTCCATGTATTTTGCGAATCTTGTCTGATGAAACTGCTTACGGAGGAGTCGAACGGCAATTCGTCATCGGCATCGTCCACTACTTCAACCGCCGGTGAGCTAATGCCGCCATTGAAGTCTGTTATCGAGTGTCCCACGTGCAAACAAGTGACTATGGTAGGCAAATTAATGCATGGCCTGTATATAATAAGAAATATTCTCCATTTTTCATGTTAAATTGTGGAAGTTGAAAATTTTTTTTATTAGCTCAAAAATCTTTGTATATATTTATGGGTAGAAAAATGCGCCTGAAAATATATTAATTTTTCCAAGCATCATTTTCACAACTAAAAATATAGAGTAAATACAAAGTGGCTTAAGCCTGCAGTAGAAAACGTGTTAAAAAGCCGTTATACTGCTTAAATAATGAATCCCTTGACTTAACCTAATTTCTAACCAAACTTATCTCCTTTCTACACAGATTGGCGCCAAAGGCATTGAATCGTTGACTTGCGATTACATTTTGACCAACATACTCGATCTCTCCACCATCGAGTCGGAGCAATTGTCGTGCACTTCGTGCAAGAGCAAGGAGAAGGCCATTTCACGCTGCAGCGATTGTGCTAATTTCTTGTGCAGCGGTTGCGACAACGCCCACAAGTATATGCGTTGCTTTGAAAATCACGAAGTGGTTAAGCTCGAAGACTTGCAGAAGTCCACCGCCGACAAGCCATTGACCATACACAAGCCGCTTTTCTGCAATGTGCATGCCGCTGAAAATCTCAAGTACTATTGCTTCAATTGCCAAATACCGGTTTGCAACGATTGCTTAATCGCCGATCACAAGGGCAGTGAGCATCACTACGATGTCATCGCCATGGCCGAGAAGTCAGTGCGTGTTGACGTTGAGAATTTAATGAAGGAAGCCAAATCAAAGGTAACTAATTTTACATTTCCATTTTCGGCATTTGCTATATATTTCACCTTCCGCTTGATTCCAGGTGCAATATTGTGACGCTGCCGCTTCGAATCTTTCCAGCGCACTCACTGAACTACAAACCCAACATGATTCGGCACGTGCCCGCATTGAGGAGACCTACCAGAACTACAAGAAGATCTTGGAAAAGTGCCGCGACCAATCACTGAACGAGTTGGGCAAGCTACACTCGGAACGTGAGCTCAAAGTTATGGACTTGCTGCAGAACATCGAAAATACGATGGGCAAAATCGATAGCACTTGCAAATTCACCATGCGTGTGTTGGATCAAGCCAATGCCGCCGAATTTTTGTCCATGAAGAAGTTGATCAGCTCGCAATTTATAAACCTGATTAACAGTACACCAAAATGTGACATTAACTACTCACTGACCTTCGACACCAAGGCGGAGAAATTCGAGCAGGTCGCCCAGGAGACCTTTGGTAAATTCCGCACTGAGTCAACACCACCCTCACCCAAGGAGAGCACACCACCACCTACGCTACCGGGCATGCCACCCAACATGATGAGCAGTCGCAGCGGCGGTATGAACACTTGCGGCTCACAAGGTCAGCTAGCCGGTGGCAGCTCCGTTACCGCCAGCAGCCCAATATCTTTGCCGACTTCCATGCAAAGCTCATTCGACGGTGACTTCTCGGTACTGGGCAATGGATTCCTCATGCCCAATGTATTGACACCGGACTCGCCACCGCATCAGCCACCGACATTGCATCACCAAATTTCCCATCAGCAACAACAACAGCAGCAGCAACAACAACAATCACAGGCACCGGCAACCCAACCACCAGTACATGGTGTAAACGGTGTACGCGGCGGCTTTGATGGCGTCGGTTGTGTTGGTGTTGGCGGCGGCGGCTTGCCAGGTACAGGCATTGCCAACGGCTTAAATGCGCTTACAGGCGGTCATGGTCCAATGCATGGCCACAATCAAGGTCATGGTCACGCCCACGGACACAATCCGCTTGGCGGCAATCCACTAAGCGGCGTTGGTAATAATTTGGGCGTTGGCTTGAACAACAATCCATTAGGCAATGGTATAAACGCGACGCTTAGTCAAAACTTAAATGGTCTGGGCGGTGGTGCTGCTGGTGGCGGCAGCGGCGGCAGTGGTATGAATGGCGGCCTTAATGGCGCACTCAATGGAGGACTGAACGGACCGAATAATCCGGGCAGCGTTGGTGCTGGTGCACCGCCACCAAGCGCTTACAACAGTATTCTCGAGTACAATTTGTCACGTCTTGCCAGCCTCACGGAGGCCACACCGGATGTCACGCTCAACGACGCCTTGGTCGGCCCCGGCGCCGGCGCTGGTGGTCACCACCAGGCAGTAGTGCCAGCATCGGCGGCACAGAATCAACAGATCTCATTGGCGGACATACTGTCGGGTGATCAACGCGCCTTCAACAATCTGCAGGCGCTTGCCAAAATGGGACTCAATAACAATGGTAAGTACAGTTGAGAACAAAACGCTGCTCTTGCAATTGTAGTGTGTGAAATTGGGTACGCTCATTTTAATTGATACTGTTAGTCACCTAGTACCTACTTTTTCACCACCACCACGACCTGCACCACCTGCCACTCATAGTTTTATTGCACTTTTATTTTTCGATTTCGGTGGATTAAGTTAATTTGTAGCAAAGTGTAATTTGTTTTACTTATGATGCTAAATTAGTTTTTTATGTGTATTTCTAAGGTATAATCAAATCTGTATACTATTTTTCTTAGGTTAGAGTTCAATTTTTTTTTTGTTTGTTTATAAAATAGTATTACCGTTTCTTTAGCATAAGTTATTTACCTTTTTATTTTGTAATTTAGTTTCCGTATATTTTCTTGATTTCTATTTACCTTTTATCCTTTCTTTATTCTTGCATATAATTTTGATTTTCGAATGGCTTCCACACACTACCACCACCACAACAACCACTGTATCACTATTACTACTATTATTACCACAAATCTCCTTGAAATTTGTCAAACGTCCTTGCGCATCGCTCCGCTTGGTTCCGCTCCACCCGATTTACCACCACACCATCCACACAATCCACAACAAAAAAAAATTAAATCAACATAATTATGAATTAAACAAAAATACAACAAAAAAAAAAATAAAATAAAAAATGCCAATGTGTTTGCCAACCCACCACACCACGTCGTAATTACAACGTCATTTCGTTTTCTGTTGTCGTTGTTATTGTTGGCATAATACAAGTAGATTTTCACACAGACATGAATCAGCTTTTATCGAGCGGAGCTTCACCCGGAATTGATTGTATATTACCAGATTTCTGCCTACCCGCAGCCACATCGCCCAGCCTATCAACACTCGGGCCGCTCGGCGCTGGACCCGTCGACGATATGTCCATTACGAATTTCCATGCCGGCGCCGCACCGGGCACCACCAACATTGTCACCGGTCGCAACAAGGCAACACCCATGCAGATACGTTGTAAATTCGGTTCGCTTGGCACCTCTAAGGGTCAATTCAATTCACCACATGGTTTTTGCTTGGGTGTAGACGAAGAGATCATTGTCGCCGATACAAATAATCATCGCATTGAGGTTTTCGACAAGACCGGTACACTTAAATTCCAGTTTGGCGTACCCGGCAAGGAAGAGGGTCAACTGTGGTATCCACGCAAAGTCGCCGTTATGCATACCAATGGCAAATTCGTCGTTTGTGATCGTGGCAATGAACGCTCACGCATGCAGATATTCTCAAAGTGTGGACATTTTATGCGCAAGATCGCAATCAGGTGAGTAGCGACGCACTTAACTGTTAATTAAAACCTTTTCATTATTAAACTTCTCGTTTTTATGTATTTTCTTAGATACATTGATATAGTCGCTGGTCTGGCTGTTACCTCCAAGGGTCATATTGTGGCTGTAGATAGCGTATCGCCAACAGTTTTCGTTATATCCGAGGATGGTGAGCTCGTGCGTTGGTTCGATTGCAGCGATTATATGCGCGAACCGTCCGATATTGCCATACGAGGTAATGCGTTAATTGTCTTTTGTAAATGTTTTGTAAAAATTAATTGTTAATTTTCTTTTTTTCTTTTTGTTTTTAGACAATGACTTTTATGTCTGCGATTTTAAGGGTCATTGTGTTGCTGTCTTCCAAGAGGATGGTACTTTCCAGTATCGCATCGGTAATGAGAAGGTCACATGCTTCCCTAATGGCATCGATATCTCGAATGCAGGCGATATTTTAATTGGCGACTCGCATGGCAATCGCTTCCATGTGGCCTGCTATTCGCGCGATGGAGTTTTGCAATCTGAATTTGAATGTCCCCACGTTAAGGTGAGTTGGTTAACAGTATTTAAAGTTACAACTGTTTTACCGTGTATTTATTTACGAGCATTCTGTGAAAAAAAAAAAACACTAAAATTTTTGAGGTTAGGTTATGGTACAATTGTTTCTATATTATCGTTTTATCTTTAATTTTTTTTATCGTCTAAAATAATTAATACATACCTTTTTTCCGCTATCCAAAAGGTTTCACGTTGCTGTGGTCTAAAGATAACATCCGAAGGTTATGTGGTCACTTTGGCCAAGAACAATCACCATGTGTTGGTACTTAATACGCTCTACGTTCACTGATCGCAAATCAAAACCATAACAAGCAGTAGCAATATCAGCGTCAGCAACAATAATAACAGCAACAACGATAGCAGCATTAATGTCGGCTGCAACAAAAATATCTTACCAATGAATGTGTCCAGTGGCATTGGTGCTGGCATGGCCGGCGGTGGCAGTGGCAATAACATTAACCTTTATGAAAACGGCAATTGCAACATTGTTGCCAACAGCAACGTTAATAATGCCGCAAGTAGCAGTAGATACACGTCGAACAACGGCAGCAGCAACAACAACAGTCATCACCACGCTTACCACCAGCAACAGCCATACAATCACCCACAACCACATAATCAGCACCATCATTCAGCGCCGCATTATCAGCATCAGCAGCAGCAACAACCACAACAACAGCAGACTTTAAATAGTAGCAACTCTAACAACAGCAACATCACAGCTGGCATCGTACACAACAACAACCACAGCAATCAAATGCATAACTTGACGACAACGCCACGTTCAATGGAAAATAAATCAAATCTCTGGTTGATGATGAACAGCGCTGGTGCTTGTGGTGGGGTCGGTGCAGCGGCCAACAATAATGGTCCGCATGCATTCAGTGGTGGTTGCGTTGGCGTTGCTGGCGAGCGTGCTTTGCCACAGCCACCGCATGCGCAGCACTAATTCCCAGCTACCAAAGCCGGAATGCAATGGACTCGACAGCAGTGACCATTTTAGCAGGTAAATTGCTTTTAGTGGGGCCAAAAACAAAAAATTATGCAGTAACATAACCTTACATACTTTAAATGTACCAGTGAAAACGAATTATTCGATTAACTAAATGATATAGCTATTTTAAATGGAGGTAGGTTTTCACGATTTCGTGGGTAAATGCAAATGGATAAAAAGTAACTATAGCAATTATAAACAAACAAAAAAATGTAGTATACAAACATACACATACAAAAAATACTAATAACACCAAAACACAACACTGCGACTAGACAATTTGAAATCTCAAACGAAGAAAAATCAAATTTAAAAAAATTACAAAATCGCCAAAAATCAGTAAAAAAAAAAATATACATCCAGCTTGTTCAAATTTTAGCAAAAGCAAGCTTTAACCTACACACGCAAACATATATATACACATATTGTTTTTGATCTCTTTTCCAAGTTTGATTGCTTTTCAAATTTATACCAGTTCACTATATTGAAGAAACAAATTTACAAAAGCTTTTAACAAAAAGTAATCATAATTTTTTCGAGTAAGCTTTTATTTACAGATTACCATAATATTTAAAACTTAAAAAAAAAAATATGTTTTTAATGGCCAAATTCTACGCTGTTGCAATACACGCCTACATATAAATGTAGATGTATTTATGTATATATATATATATATCCATGTACACATGCATTTATCTAAAAAAAAATATGTAATTCATTTAATACGTTAGTTAAAAGGCAATACAGTGTTGTGCACATAGTATATCGGGTGTTAATTTCACGCATACATTCAGACAAAAAATTATGTTAAAAAAGCTGATTGCGCGGAAACTTAACACCATAACCTGCCAAATATTGTTTAACTTAATATTTTCGTTTCAATTCAGCAGCACACATTTGCGAAAAATACTTCAAAAATGTTAATATAAATGCAAAACGTAAAGTAAAGCGAAATTATAACGACAAATAATTGGGACAAAATTTAAATTTCTTCAAATAAAAGTATTGCCAACAACAATTCTGTGATACAACTTAAAAGCGCAGTAAAATTGCCGATCAATTGTTATACATTTTTATGCGGCGCTCATATTTGGCTTGTTATCATTTATGCGAAAAAGATGTTAAATTAATCGATCAGCTGATTGCGCCACTTTTTTACTTTCATATTTAAGGCGTATGCATCACCCTATTTACTCCTGTTGTGCTAGATGTATTGCCAGCGAGTCGTTGTACTTGCTTAATTACATAGTTTTTGTTATTGCAACAGCTGGTAAAGCGCGATTGCGACAATATACAATCGCATTTGCAACAATTAATTTAATTAAATCGAAATGAGCATTTAAATACAAATACTGGCAATTTGTCTTATTTTCACCCTCCTTTTTGAATCGGTTGTTATTGATGTTGTGACAAGTGACAATTCGAACTGTAGTGCCAGCAAAGGGTGCTTCATAGTCATTTATAATTTTAAATTAGAGAAAAATATTTTTTTTTTTTGATAACGAAACAAATTAATTACATTCATTCATACAAGTATGTATGTATGCAGTTGTGAAAAAAATTGTATATAAGTTGTACTATTATGTTTTGCTGCTATTATTTTTATATACAATTTTGAAGCAACAACACATTTAAAAGAAACAAAATATTAATTAAATATACTTTTAACAATTTTATTTTAATTGTAAATTGGTGAGACCAAATACATCAACGAATGCATTGCCATCTAATGAAGACGTCGAAATGAAGCGTTAGCATATTTTCATTGTATGAAAAAGTGTGTGTGGCGCCCAAACTGCATTTGTTTTTTAATTAAACTTTTTTTTTGTTCTTCAAACGGTTTGTAAAGGAAAAGCAATACAAAACTTCATACATACATTACAAACATATATTATTTTTTACAATTACAAATTAAGAAATTGAGAAAACGAATTCAACAACAACAACATTAAGAAGGCTGGTTTTCCAAGACATTATTATTACTAAATATTATTAAATTACAATTTTAAATACTAAATATTACATTATTACTATATTACATTTTTAAAGCAAATGAAAATATTTTACATATTTTTTTGTGCGTTGCTTACATACATATATAAACGTTTATTTAAATCCGACTTTCTATATGTTATAAAACGAAAGCTTTTTTCTTGAAATTCAATATTAAATCTATTTACATACACGCATATATATATTGCGAACAACAAATTTAACTACTAACACAAACAAATGCAAATGTGTAAATACTTTTACTTTTACAACATTGGCGGCGAATTCCATAAAAAATATGAATATTTTGTAAACAAGTGGTACTGTTATGACCGCCCAAATGATTACTTTATTTTGTTTAATTTTATCTATTTTTCCTGTTTATGCTTTTGCGCAGTTATTTTTATTACATACATAAATGTTAAATGAAAGAGAAAACCAACTAAAAAAAACAACAAACATACCAGCAACTTGCGTGTTTCAAATATTTTCTTGTCATTTTTTGTATTATCAATATTTTTAACATTATTTTTATTTTATTTCATTATTTCATATTAACGAAGAAACAGATACTTTTAAAATTAATATTATATGTATATTTACAAATTCAATACATATTATATGTAAAAAAAAACAACAAATAATGTAAAAAAAAAAACAAAAAAGCTACCTAAGAATTTTTATTGCAATTTTTAATCAATATTATTTGTAAAATAATTTTCAATTTGAATATTTTTTGTTTTATTTTAATTTTTACAACATGTAAATGTATACATACTTATAAGACTTTTATTGAAGTGAAATGAAGCGAAGTTAAGAAAGCAAATAAAAAATATGTATTTTTTAGCTTAGTAAGCTGCGAATTTACGGTCGTGGGAAGGCAATTGCTATTTAAAAAAACATATAAAACAACAAATATATACATATACATATATTTAAAAAAGCAAAAAAAAAAAATACAAAATCAACAACAACAACCATAACAAACACAACCAATAATCGCATATTTTCAAGTCATTTTTATTATTATTATTTTAGATATTTTTATTATAATTATAAATAGCCTTAGTATGATGACTTAAAAAAATATTTACAATAATTGTTAGTGTAGTTCGTATATACATGCATAGTTGAAATTCACAACGGCGAATTTCAGCAAATGTAAGCAGAAATAACAAAACAAAAAAAAAAAATAAGAAAAAAATATATATATTTTATTCAAAACTTTTGTGCGTATTTACACGCACACTTAGCGAGAAATAGCAAACTTGAGAGAGAAATTAAGCAAAGCTTTGTGAAATTGTGAAATACTTTATATATACATACATATATAAAAATGTCTGGAGCAAATGTGTTTAGATTTTATTTATACAAAAAGTATAAATTACGTTGTTTAAAATTAATACGTGCACAAAATTACAAAAAGTGTAACATCTCTGCATTATTTTAATATTACAAACTGAATTTTATTGTGACAATATTGTTTTTGTTTCGAATTTTATAGAAATTTGAGAATTCTTCATTTCACACATACTCAAACACTTGCCACTTGTGCGCCAAAAACTAAACTATTCGTATTATTAATATTGCGTGGCTATACCATTTTATAAGTTTTTCTAAAGAAATTAATACCTGAAAGATAAATGCAAAAATTAGTTCCCTCACAAACAATGAGTGGCTTAATTTTAAAGTGTATACATAAACAATTTACATTTGCTTAGATTTTAGTTAGAATACGTATGACTTTATTCAAATTGTAACCCTTATAAATGTATCTGCTGCTGTGTTTTTTCTTTGAACTGGGTTTTGTCAAACAAAACTTTTTTTTATCCTACAAAATTACTATAAACATTGTTTTCTCTATTTTTTTTTATTCTAAAAAATAAGTTTATATTTCTGTTTAAGGCTTAGATGTGTACTTTTTGTTAATTAATTAGAAAAAATGTAGTGGTGAACATGATGAGAGGGAAAGGGAGAGAGCAAGCAAACAAGTAACAGCAGCAAATTGCATTTTCGCGCTGTATGCCAAAACGTATTGATATTATTTTTCACTTCCATTCAACACAAACAAACTAAATTACAAATTTTATTGCTTTAATATTAATTTAAAGTTTTTTAATGATATGTTGTAATTATATATACTTTTTATTTTGAGTGTATTCGATTTTTATTTATATATTTTTTGTTTGTTTTGAGTTTTTTGCTTAATGTTACTTTAGTTTAAAATTTTAGATTTTTTTTTATTAAAATGAAAGAAAGAATTGTTTCTTTTTTTTTTTTGTTCAATATTACTATGGTGAAAATTTATAGTCTTTATTTATAAAACATACATATGTGTATTTTTAACACTCTACTATATATTAGTTTTAGTTTTTATTAAATATTAAGTGAATCAACGTAATGCGCTTTTAATGATGTCCTTGTTGTGTTAGTGAGACTTTCGTACTTGACGCTATTTTAGTTTTTGTAGGAAGGTTTTTCTTCGTTCCCATGAAAGTTTTATTAAAACAAATATTTAAGTTATACAAAATCTTAACATACATATATATAAATAGTTTATCAAAAGCAAAATATTATTAAAAAGAAATAAAAAAAAACAAAGAAAAAAACGAAAAAAAAATTAATTAAAAATTGTTAAAATGTTGAATTCGTGCTCGAAAAATTTATAATCGATAAAACGTCACTTTGCTGTGCTTTTACCTTTTTATTAAATTTAAAATAAAAAATATACATAAAATAAATACAAAAAAAAATACATTTAGTGTAAGTTTAAATATTTTACTATGTTTGTGGTTTTGAAGCAAACATGTTGCAATGCTGTTTATGAATGAAAGAGAAATCGACAATTGCACATTTGTAGAACTTAGCGACCTCTTTATTATATTCCTTTTTCGCAATTAAGTGTTTAGAATTTATACATATTTACATATATACATACATTATTCATGCCTACACACACAAACATTTCCACCTTCAATTACTTTTATACGTACGGGTTTGCCAGCTGAATAGCCGCTTCTAAAAATAAACACCTTCGACTTGTGTGTTTTTATACTAGAAATATGATTTGATTGTTGTTATGAAGAGGTGTGTGTATTAAAATATTAATTTTTCGTAAATATTAATTAGGAAAACCATATAAAAACCAAAAATAAATTTTGAAAATTTTGAACATAACCAAGAATTTGCAAATATATATTTTTTATATTAAAATATTTAATTTATATTTTTCATAATGTTTTATGCGTTAAAAAGCGTTAAATTTAGATTTCGCGAAAAAGTATAGCATTTATTAAAAAATTACTGTTGCAAAGTGTGAAAACAGCGTTTATTACTTAGAAGCGGTCAGCATGTGCAAACATGATAATTCTTGTTTAACGCAAATAAAATGTCAATAGCGCGATGACAGGGTGTATGGCTAAATATTTTTATATTTAAGTTATTTTAATCTTGTTAAAAATTAAGATGTTTTTTTTTTTTTAATATATAAATAAAGTTAAATGTGATAATGACAGTTTTGAGATATTCTTTTTCATTTTTTTCATTGTTGTATTTTTTACTTTAAATGTATTTTTTTTTTGTTTTGAACAGAAATATTTAGAAATACTGTTATTGCATAAATATTATTATAGATTTTTAGTTTTTATAGTTTAAATTTTGTAAAATCTCTTATTTAATTGTTTTATTTATTTTTAAAATTTATTTTTTTAAATTGTTTTTAAAGTTTATTTATTTTTAACTTTGTTTTTAATTTATTTATTCTACGTTTTTTAAGTGCTTTAGGTTTAATTTAGTTTTTTTAATTCTAATTTTTATTTTCAATTTTAAATTTTTTGTTAATCTTAATTATTTTTTATATTTTATTTCTTTTTTTTTATATTTTATTTTATTTTTTTTTTATATTTTATTTTTTTTTTTATATTTTATTTTTTTTTTTTATATTTTATTTTTTTTATTTTTTTTTTTTTTTAATATTTAGTTTTTTTCAATAATTTTATGTTTTAATTTTTATATGTATATATTTTTTTTTTTTTTGAATTTTAATTTTTTTTATATTTAGTTACTATCTTCATCACGTTCGTTGCATTTCAATTTGCGTTAAATAGAGAATCTGTGTGTTAAATATGCTGCGAATATATTTTATATAATTTTACAAAAAAAAAAAAAAACAAAAAAATATTAAATACAGTCAAGTAGAGCCTACACAAAAAATTGTTAACGCTTTCCACCAAGTTTTTCCGATAAATATATTTATAATTATTATATTTGAATTGTTTTTACTTTTATGCCTCCAATAAAAAAAATTCTTTATGAAATACAATACAAAAAAAACTTGAAAATTTTAAATATTTTTATTTTATACATAGTTATACACAAATAAACACACATATACCTAAATTTGTTACATAAAAACATGGTTTTATAATTATAATATATACACACAAATGGAATATATATTACTATTTTTGGTAACCCCAATAAACATATGCATACACACGAACATATATTATAACTCTTAATTGTATTAAATGCATTAGTTTACACGTTTTGCTTAGTCTATAGTGCAAATATGGCAACCAAAAACAAAAGGTTAATGAAAAACTATAAAAAAGTGGAAAATAAAAAAGTTTAAAATTCAGCGTAGCAAAAAATTTTTTTTTTTGATAAACACTAGGTAAAGGGCAAGTTAAAAATATTTGTTTTATTCTTGTGTATACACACATACTTATATTTATAAATAATTTTTTGCTTTCAACGTGCACTATTTTTTATTAACTATTTCGTATTATTAATTAGTCAATTAAAACAAATGTGAGTCAATCATAACTAATTTCGTCGTACACACATACATGCCAAAATCACACGATTCACGATTTGTGTGCTAAAGCGTAGGTGCAGCGAGAACTAACTGTTGTATGGTATAAATAAGCAAAGCGAAACAAACAAATTGAAGCAAACAAAAAACGAGACTATTTACCTTCAAAGAATTTTACAACTTACATTTACAATTTTGAATACTTTTTGTTTTGTTTTGCAATTATTAACGGCTTAAGTTTAATTTACACAAAAGCATATATACATATATATATATACATGCAATTAGTTAATACAAATACAAAGTGAAATGGCTTTCGGTTAACATGTAAGCAATCCTCCTTCTTTTGCGTGACCCTTTAGAGTATTTTTTGAAATGTTGAATACACAAATTAAGAGTTATGACGAATGTGCTGGCAAAACAAACCACAGAATTGCAATAAAAATGAGAAAATAACAAGAAATTGCACTTTAATGTACTCAGTCCAAGTTTTTGTACACAAATTTCTCGTGTATCCGAATACTATAAATATTACCATGTTATTATGCTTTTAGTATTTTGAAAATTAAAATGAAATTTTCCATAATAAAGTACCCACCTTGATTAATGTTAAAATTATTATTATTTTTTTTTTTTTGTTATAAGTACACACAAAAAACTGCTGCAAATTTGGTGAACAATTTTCTTTTTTGTTTAATTTTATATTATTTTGTGACAATGAAATGAGTTAAAAATCACAGGGAAACGGAAATGCTACAACATATTAAATAATAATAATTCATTTGTCAAAATTAGTCAAATTAAAATTATTGTGGCTTAATTGTAAACAAAAATTGTCAATAAATTAAAAAAAAAACAACAACATTACACATATTTTTAATTACTTCCTTTTTTAACTTTTTTACTTTGTAAGTAAACTTTCTAAGATATTTAGCTAAAAATTAGTGTGCATTTGTATGTAATACCATGTATAAATTGTAACTAAATACTCCAAATTTAATTATGTCTATGGATTTTTACAAATATTTCATAATTTTTTTGTAATTATTAATTTTTTATATTATTTAATTTAATTTTTTATCCTTTATTGAACATAATAAATATTTTTTTTTTGTTTTTTTTTTAATTTGACAAAATTACAATTTTTAAATTTTAAATTAATCATAAAAATTATTTTTTGTATTATTAAATAATTTTTTAAATACATATAAAAATTTATTCTCAGTTTTTTTACTTTAATTGCCAAAAAAATTTAAGATAAAAATCTCCCAGAATATAGTATGTGTACTGTATTTTCTTTTCTTGCTGCCAAAGATTACCTTTTCTATTACAGTTTAGGTTTTATAAAAGTTTGTTCACAAAAAATACTATGAATATATATTATTAACAAATTAGAATTCGTAAATAACAAATTTTTTCGAAAACATTATTTTAAAAATTTAACAAGATATTGGTATAATTAAGTTTAAACATTTCGTTAATAATGTAATAAATCAAATTGTCGGTTAATTTATGAAAGTAATAATTTCCACAATTTCTTTTGAATTTGTACTATATATAATATATCATTTTAATTGTTTTCAAAAGTATGTATACGATTTTACCAAATTACAAGAAAAATTCCAAAGTGTTTTTTATAGGTTATTTTATTTTTTAGGCAAAAAATAGGTTAGTATTTAAGTTTCCGACCTTTTTACGCCATCATAATTTTTTATTATGACCACATTTAAAATCTATTTTTAGAAAATTTCGAAAACACCAATACTCATGTTTTTCGATCTTATGCTACTTCGTTGTATTCACATTTCCGTTTCCTTTAGAAATTTATGCATGATGCAGCACTGTGACTTACTGATTCGTGGAAAATCATGTTTTGAAAAAGAGTTTTTTTAAATAAATTTACTATATTATCTTATTATTATTATTGTATGTTTTCATTTATTTTTATTTCCTATTTTAAAACTTTTAAAAACTCAAAACAGGTTTTTAATGAGTTAGCGATTTACATAATAAATATGTTTATTTTTTGTTTTAGTTTTAAAAATTATAATTTTTTATCTTATACCTTTTGATTTTTTTTAATTAAAATTTTTTTTTATAATTTTTTTATCTTATACTTTTTTGATTTTTTTTTTTTTTAATTTAAAATTTTTTTATATATTTTTGTTTTAATACATTTTTTTATTTTTTTTTGTGCATTTTTTTTAAGTTTTTCTTTTTTGTTGTTAATTTTTTTTTAATTTTCTATTTTCTTTTAAATTGTCATATTTTTTGTTGAACTTTGTTTATTACACATCGCCAAGCTCCCACTGCCCAATTGGCCCCATAGAAATAAATACGTTTTCTTCATTAAAGAAGACTAGAATTATAAAATAAATTGTTTTCTTTCTTTTAACTGGTTTTCTTAACAATTCTAAACACAAACACAAAAGAATATTAAATCCCACAAAAAAAAATATAAACAGATGAAAATAAGAAATTGATCCAAATGAATAGGTGTGAGTCAGTGCATTAAAAAAATATATACATACATACATATATGATTGTATGTATGTTTACCAATAAAATGTGTAGTGTTGTATTTGCAGCAGTTGTTGTGACGTGTGTAGGGAGTTAAACGTAACATTTTTGTAGAGAACTAGAAAGAAACTAATGAGATCTATTGCTATTCCTCTTTACTATCTACAAAAACAAAAAATAGTAAAAAAAACAACATACATACATACAAACATTTTAAGAAAATTCAAAAAAATAGCGTTTAAAAACGATAATAATTATATATAGCATATACATACACACCTACATACATACATAAAATTTATGAAAAATAAAATCAGTATGTACATACATATGAAACCACAAACTTTACGGAAATTATAGTCAAATAGTGAAAAGATTCATATACAATAAGTTTACATAATACTTATAAAACTTATAATACATACATATAAACAATAGCAAGGAGTTAAGCACCCAACAAACCACAAAACATACATATACACTTACACATACATATATACATACATTCAAGTTTAAACACAAGAATACCAATAAGAGTAATTAAAAGGAGCTGAGAGAGAAAACCATAAACTTTTGAAACGCAGCAGCGTCTATGCATATAATCACACATATACATACATACATATATACTATAATAAGTAAATGGAAAACATTGAAATTTAGTGTCTGTCAATTTTTCGATATTTTTTATTTGCCTTTAACACGCAAAGTGAAACAAAAAATTTATTACAAAGTCAGGCAATGAAAGTGACAATGCACACATACTTACAAACATAACATTACGTACATACTAGATACATACATACATATATAACATCCATAAGAAATCATAACCAAAATTCAATTAGGTCAACAAATTTAAAAAACTATTATAAAATATGTATAAAAGAAGCCAAAAATCCGAACGAGTTGTCATAGAAAAAATGGTTAAAAAAATATAAAAAATAAAAGAAAATGCAATAACTACAAACATACAAATATACATAAATAAATGCAGAAAACCAATGAATGCAATAAAAATGCAATGTAAAAACAATAAAAAATATGTAAAAAAAAGAGAAATGCAAGTATGTATGCGAACAATTTCCGCTCAAAGTATGAAAATATTTTAGTACAACAAAAATGTGCGCATTTTATGCCGAATTAGAGTAGCTTTTGTTTTGAGTTGCATTTTGTATAGTTTGCTCGAGATGATTGTGTAAAAAAAATTAATTTAAAAACAATAAAAAACAGAACACTGTTAAAATCAAGGAAAATATTTTTTTCTTTTAGAACAAAAAAATAAAAATCTAAATGTTATCATTTAAAATATGTGTTAATTAAAATTAAAAATTTTAATTTAATGTAAATTAATTAAAATCAAAATTCAATGTAATATTTTTTGCTTTTTTTTTTATAAAATTGCATCATTTTGATTTTTTTTTTATCAGCTTGAATTTTTTTTTACCAAACGCAGCTACTTTATCGCATAAAATGTTGCACACAACTAAAGCAACTACTAGCAGCTGCAACAACGACAAACACATTGCTATAATGTTTTTAAATATATACATACATACACATGTATTACCAAGAAAAGTCAATTAATTACAATGATTTACTTACATTCGCTTAAACAATCAACTACCCTTATTTTATTTATAAGCCAATATTTTAATTAGCAATACAAAACAAGAATTACTTAAAACAATAACGAAAACAAAAAAGTATACATTATACAAAACTATCTATATAAATATACACGTGTGTATTATAGTAAACACAGTTAGTGACAAGATAGCAAACCAACAAATTAATATAGTGAAATATTGCAACATTTACAAAAACAAAAAAGCAACACATATTGAATATTTTAAGACACTTTTGTTCTTAAACAAAATGGCAAAAGAAATATTATAAAACAAATCAAGCAATAGCAACAAACACAACAAAAACAAATTGCTTATGTATCTGTGGTGTACAAGTTCCTCAAACAAAAGCAAGCATAGAAAATAAGCAAACAAGCAAGCAATGAAACGCAGAAATGCAGAGTTTCGTTATAAGCAAAAATGTGTTAAGCAAATCATCTTTAAGACAAATAATAATTAAGCATCAAACATTATATATTTTATGTAAAGACACACACACACACACACACTCAATTATATCACATATAAATGTGTGCGCGTTGACATGTCTGCCTATGTATTTTAAACAATTGCCAAATTATGCGAGACAAGCACTAATAATTGAAATTAAAATGAGATAAAATGAAAGCAGTACATATGTATGCATGCAATTGCGTACACATGCAAAGAACACACTCCAACACACACCTACCCGCCATGTTTTTATCAAATAATTTGTTAATTTTAGTTTTTAAATAATAGCCGCAATTTACAGTAGTGTGTTTTATGTTGCGCCCACACACACAAGCTCTTTTGTGCAAAAACACTTATAAAAACAAAAAGTGTGCGAGATGCAGTACAGCACAAAAAAAAATATTTCCATTATTATTTGTTTTAACTCTGTATGCTTGTAAGAAGCAAAAAAAAAAAAACAATAATAACGCAAAGTTTTATTTTATTTTAGTTTAATGTTTATCTCGTTTACTGTTATTTAGCGTTTACTTGTGGCGGCGCGTTTTTCTGTTATCTCCAAAGTTCTCCAATCGTGTGCATACGAAAGCAAATAATTATTTTGCGTTGCATTTTACATAAAATATACACTATATTAACATATATGTAGACATATCTACATATAAAAATATTTTCTCTCATGTGTTGTGTTCCAGTTTTATTATTTTAATATACATACATTTATTTTAAAGAAATATTTTTAATAATATTCAATTTATATGCCAACGATTTTATCATTTATCTTTAAATCGATTGTAATTTTTTGTTTCAATTTATTTTAACTTTTTTATTTTAAT
>CM050327.1:61858731-61992349 GCA_027475135.1 Bactrocera correcta
ATATTTTTTTGCTTTATCATAAATTTTATGAATATTGTTTATTTTCAAAGTTTTACATAACCTCTTTTGCTGCATTTTTGCCTTTCTACATTACATAATTATTTCATAATTGTTCGCAGTTCATTCCTGGCAAGTGTTTTTGGCGATCACTATTATACCCAGTCTACTTGGCGGTATTTTGCTCAGTTTCTTCCCCGAAAGCCCGAAGTTTTTAATGTCACAAGGTCGCAATGCGGAAGCTATGCGTGCTTTTCAGCGAATCTACGCGCTCAATCATTGGAAACCGCGTGAAGATTTTCCAGTAAGGCAACATTCCTTCAATGCGTACTCATATTATTTTATTATTGTTAATGATACAGTTGTTATGAAATTTTTAAATGAAATCTATTTTTTTTTTAATAGATCAAAGAACTCATGAATGAGCTGCCCACTGCAGAAAAGGAGAGCGATGCTTCGACTGTGAGCATAGCTACGATTGAAAGTTCGATTCCAAAGGAGAAGGAGGCCATGTCCTCTAACGAGCACGTAAAAGAGAAAAAGCCCAAAATCAACTTGCGTCAAGGTTGGGAACAGTTACGTCCGCTGCTTTCCAAACCTTATCTTGGCCTGTCCGCTCGTGTTTATCTCATGAATTTCGCTATTTTGTTTGGGTAAGCATATCTTTTACAAACTTGGCTTATGTTATTATAATTTATTTATTATTTAGCCAAAATACTTTGCGTTTGTGGATTCCACAAATGTTTGCTTCTATTGAGGAATATGAGCAGATGCATGGCAGTTCTGGTTCTAGCATGTGTGCCATTTTGGAGTACAGTGTTAACAAGACGCAATTGTTGAAAAGTGATTTTGCAGATTTAGAAACGTCAAAATGTGAAGTTGTGAGTTATAGAAAAAGATTAATTGTTAATATATTTATATAAAATAAATTCATATAATTTTTTAGGTTATTACAGCCGCCTCCTTTACCAATAATATAACGGTAGCAGTAGCCGGTTTCGTAGGCTACTTTTTAGCTGGTTTCATTGTCAATCGAATTGGCAGTAGAATAATGCTTAGTAAGTGCCAAAATCACAACAACAAAAAGTGTACAATAATTTATATATTTTTTTTTCAATAGCGATTGGTGCCACGGCAGCAGGTCTTTGTGGTGTTGGTCTTTATTTCTCGGTATCCTCTTTGAGTACATCAATTGTTGCTGCAATATCGGTGACAATGGGCAGCATATCAGCCATGTCCATTCTTAGCTCATCGGTTGATCTATTTCCGACATCGTTGAGGTGAGCTTATTAACAAATTTATTTATTTGCACATATTAATTTCCTAAAAACATATTATTTCCTATATATCTGTAATAATAAATGCACCTAAATTTATTTTTCCTTTTATAGAACAATGGTTGTTTCTTTGGCTATGATGATTGGACGCGTTGGATCTATATTGGGCAATATATTGTTTCCCATTTTCATGTCACTTGGCTGTGTGCCACCATTCATAATGCTCACGTTCGTGATGTGGTGTAAGTTGCAATGAAATTTTCGGAAATATTACTCACATTTTGACTGCAAAATTAATACTTTTTTTTTAAATTTCAGCGGCCGCAATTATGTCAGCATTTTTACCAAATACCAGGAAAATGGTTATGAAATAGGAATGTTTTTTTCTTGTTTAAGTGTGTAGAAATTTTTTATGTCCAAATGTGTAACTACCATATTATTAGATTATGAGTGATTATTTATTCTATTATTAAGACTATTTAATATTTAAGTGTAAAAAATTATAAATAAATAATAAACTAGACAATATTTTAATTTTTGTCTTTAAATTGTTGCAGCATAATTAACTTTTACATAATATTTATAAACAAGTAGTAGCTTAGGTTTCTACCGTCTGGGGCTTAGATATTTTATATTAAAAAATCAACACATATTTATAATCACTACAAATAAGGGAGAACGTAAATATTTGCTAAGCAAGCTTATTACTCGAGTGTACTTATCTGTCAAGAAAAAGTGTAAACTGCATCATATAATTATATTAATATGTATACATGTGTGAATATGTGTGAATATGTAAACAAATAATTCCAGACCGCAAATCTATAGAAGATACACATTTGTATTTATTTGTCAGATTAGGTTGTGGAAATGCATGCATCTAATGCACTCGTTATCGAATTGCACAAACAATATAAATGTAGGAGATTCTTTTAGAAATGCCTATTATAACCATAAAAATCCGAAATCTATAGAAATAAAGTTTAGAATCACCTCACATTTTCATACTTCTCCATAGAAAGCGAAATATATACACACAACTAAATTGAAACTTCATACTTTGAGCCAAAAAACGAATTAAAAATATTTTAGTTTGTAGAAAATTTTGGCGAAATTTGTTTAAAAGTTCGCTTAATATAATTCAACCAAGTTTGCTGTCATTTCCATTTGACGTTTCCTTTTCCGTATACTTTTCACACACCCACGTTAACATTTTGCTTCCTCCTTTTCATTCTTATATACACACTGTGTACCGCCTACCAGTATAAAATTAAAGTCTAAATATGAAGAATACTTCTTTAATGAGTTAATAGTGAGATTAAATTGGAAAACTCAGTATTTTATTTAAAATTATATTCCTACAGTTAGAATAAACCACAAAAACCAAACTTTTGAAATCTTATACGATACTTCTTCCTATGCACTAAACCCCATTTCCGATTCATTCCGTTTCCGTGATTTTCCTATTGCTTTCGCACCTGCTTTGTTTACAATTATTATTAGAAATTGGCAGCTCTTTTTTAACAACAAAAAACAACAGCTGCTCCATTTGACAGTAGTAAATGCAGTTTGTCAAGTTTGGTAAAGTCCTCCCAATAGTGAAAGTGACACGCAAACAAATTCTTATCATAGAGCATTGCCATTAAAATACCCCTAAAATAAAGTTAAGTTCAATAGTAAGTTCTAATGTCGGCTCTCGATGAGTTACAGGCGAAAATCGCCGAATTGAAAAATGAATTGGAGCAGCAGAAAAGCGCGACACGCGCTGCACGAGAACGAATTGATAAAATGTCCGCAGAAGTAGTGGACTCCAATCCTTATAGTCGTCTTATGGCGCTGCAACGTATGGGAATTGTTAAGGAGTACGAGCGCATACGTGAAAAAACAGTGGCTGTGGTTGGGATTGGTGGTGTTGGTAGCGTAACAGCTGATATGTTAACAAGGTTAGCGATATCTGTGCGTATAGCGCACACATCTGTTAATATTTTACACAAAATATTTACTGTATTTTTAATATACTAGATGTGGCATCGGCAAATTAATACTTTTTGATTATGACAAAGTGGAACTGGCAAATATGAATCGGCTATTTTTCACACCTGACCAGGCCGGTTTGTCCAAAGTGGAAGCAGCTGCGCGCACCTTAAGCTTTATTAATCCTGATGTGCGGATCGAAACTCACAACTATAACATAACTACTGTGGAATCATTCGATAAATTCTTGAATACTATATCTCACGGTGGTATACAACCCGATACACCAGTTGATTTGGTGTTAAGTTGTGTTGACAATTTTGAGGCTCGCATGGCTATCAACACTGCATGTAATGAGCTAGGTTTGAATTGGTTCGAGTCAGGTGTATCTGAGAATGCTGTTTCTGGACATATACAATTTATACGTCCCGGTGAAACGGCATGTTTTGGTTGTGCCCCACCATTAGTTGTAGCAGAAAATATTGACGAGAAAACATTGAAACGTGAAGGAGTGTGTGCTGCTTCTCTACCTACTACTATGGGTATAACCGCCGGTATGTTGGTGCAAAACACCCTCAAATATTTGCTCAATTTCGGCGAAGTGTCCGATTACTTGGGTTATAATGCAATGAACGATTTCTTCCCACGTATGAGTCTGAAACCGAATACTCAATGTGATGACCGTCACTGTCAAGAACGTCAAAAAGAATACCAAGCACGTCCAAAAGTGGTAGCAGAAGAGAGTGCTGTAGAGGATAATACGCCATTGCATGAAACGAATGAGTGGGGCATTGAGCTAGTCGATGATTCTCCACCCGTAGCAGAATCAACTGAAGCAAGCAAAGAAGTGGCAACGGGTCTACGTTTAGCATATGAGGCACCAGAAACTACCACGGAGAGCATGCCTACTGTTGCCGCTGCTGCTAATGTGGATTTAGATGATTTATTTGCTCAAATGAAGGCATTATAAGAAAAGTGATACAACTGCTATTTATTCCAATAATTAAGGTTAAACCATAATGCATTATTTTTTATAGTTACTGCTTTGATAATAATATTGCTGTAAGCGTAAATAAAATAAAAAAAACGAAAAACTTTATATCGGGAAACGTAAAATCTACCTTTTAAATGTTGTTTTTGTAATTTTTTTTTTTGTTTTTTATTAAATGTTTTGTTTTTTTATTAATTTTATTTTTTTTTAAATTTTAATTTTTAATTTTATTTTTTTTTTTTTAAATTTTTTTTTTTTTTTTAATTTTTTTTTTTTAATTTTTAATTTATTTTTTAAATTTTATTTTTTTAATTTTTAATTTTAAAATTTTTTAATTTGTTTTAAATTTTATTATTTTATTGAATTTTATATTTTTATTACATCTAATTTTTAATATTTTATAATTAGTTTTAACGAATTTTTTAAATAGCAATTCCAAGGGAATGCAACCCTATATAATGTATAATTGCATGATTTGTGGTAAGGAACACATCGACAGCAAACTTACTGAACATCCCCTACGCAATCTGTCAAGCGGCAAATTATTTGTTGTCGTGTACCGAAAGTAATTTCTGATCGCATTGTTAAATATTTTTTCACATTTCAACTTCATTGTTTTAACCAAGTACTGATTTTGTAATGACTAATAAAAAAGAAGAAAAGCCCCAACTCGAAATTGAGGTGAGTCTAAAGTTGAAACCCGTTTTTCGTGGCGGCGGAGATTTTAACTCGAAAGCCGCTAGGTGTTATTTTTTGTACACGTCAACTCCCAGACAAGCGATATACAACTGCACAAATCAATCATTATAATTATATTTTCGATTTTCATCACAGGTTGTAAAAATAAACAAATGGGATGGTTCCGCCGTGAAACATGCACTAGATGATGCAGTGAAGAATTGTCTATTATGCGATCGTCCACAATTAAAGGAACAATTCGGTTTGATCAACACCCGGCTAGTGTTGTGCGCACTGGCCGTAGGTGTTGCAGTGCTAGCGCATGGTTGGGATTACACCCACCCTTTCCCAGAATCTCGCCCAGTCTTGCTTTTTAGCGTAATTGCCTATTTCGCGCTAATGGGAATTCTCACACTGCATACAACATTCCGTGAAAAAGGTACTTTTGCGGTTGCTGTTCAAAAGAATGGTGCCAATGGACCACGAACCTGGGAAGCTAGCTCCGATATGAAGAAATACGATGACAAGTACATACTCACTTTTACTGTAACAGATAGCAAAGGTGTCCGTGAAGTAAGCAGCACTAAATCATGTGCCAATTTTATTGACGCCAATGGTGTTGTGTTGGATAACTTGGTTGCAAATGAAGTCAATCGTTTGTTTAACTCCTTGTCAGCTGGGAAAAAGGATGAGTAGCTAGCTCTGTCGGATGAAGTACGAGTATAATAACATATTTAAATTATAGTACACACAATGAAAAAGGCAATAATGTCGGTGATGATGGCGATGAAAAAGTTGAACGAGTTCGTGAAGGCATTATGGATGTAGCTGATTTAGATTTGCAGCCATTGTGTGTATAAAAACAATATAAATGTACATCCTTTTACATTAGTAACTGAATATTTCCATATAATTTGTAAGCCTTTGAATGCATTTCGCTAATAATCATTTTGTCCTGTTTTCAATTTTTATATTTTGAGATATTCATGAATGCTATGTAAGTATTTGGATTTTTATAAAACTTAAGTAACGTGAAGCAATACAAAAGTATTGAAAATATACTCGATAACATTGAATATTTTAGACCTTCCAGTAAAAAAAAGAAATCGAATTCTTAGCAACACATTCAAAATGTTGGAAATATACATTCGAAAAATAATGCACAAAAAATAAATTTAGAGAAAATAATCGCAAAAAAATACATATTCACAAAATTACCTGTAAATAAATTTGAAGTTCCATAAAGGGTTTGAAAATGCGCGAAATTATTACTATCCAAATAGGAGCCAGCGGAAATTCTATAGGAGATGCTGTAAGCTAATGAAAATCTGTACTTTACGCAGGCGTTATAAATTAAACTAGTCTTTATCACCAGTTTTGGCATGTGATCTCTCACGAGCATGGAGTAGACTATGCATCTGGACGCTTCCAGGGCACTAGCGCTTTACAATTGGAACGCATCAATGTCTTTTTTAATGCCACCGCGAGTAAACGATTCTATGCACGTGCTATTTGTGTGGATACTGAGGCAACTACTATTGAGAACCTACACAAGCGCTCCTCATTGTACAGGCCTGAGAATTTCGTAGCAGGCACTGACAGCGCTGGAAACAACTTTGCTCGAGGATATCACACAGATGGCGCAGAAATTCTGGACGCCGTGTTAAACTCAATACGGCGTGAAGCAGAATCGGTAGACTCATTGCAAGGATTCCAAATCCTACACTCTATAGGGGGTGGCACTGGTTCCGGTTTAACAGCTCTCGTTATGAATGCACTTGTGGATGAATATCCCGATAATCTTATCTCGAATTATGTCTCGATACCTTCACCTCAAATGTCGCAAGTAGTGGTTGAACCTTATAATGCCTTGCTGAGTATGCCGTCGTTAATACATAATTCCCATTTAACATTCTGCCTCGACAATGAGGCGCTTTTCCAAATAGTTTCGCGGAATTTGAAAATGGCTGTCAGCGGTTATGAACACATCAATCATATTGTGGCACTTACCATGTCAGGCATAACCACTTGTTTGCGATTTCCAGGTCAACTTAACGCTGGACTTCGTAAGCTCTACGTCAACATGGTACCATTTCCACAATTACATTTCCTCATACCTGGTTTTGCCCCACTTGTTAGTTGCAAGCAAAAAGAGTTTTCCCAGGGTACTGTCGCCGAGTTGGTACAACAAATCTTCTCATCCAACAACTTATTATGTGCCGTTGATTTGCGTCATGGAAAGCTTTTAACTGCAGCTGGTATTTTTCGTGGACGCATGTCTCCACGCGAGGTGGATCAATTAATGACAAATGTACGTAACAAGAATTTGAGTAGTTTCGTAGAATGGATACCTAATAACATAAAGACCGCTATATGTGATATACCACCAAGAGGACTTAAGATGTCAGCAACTTTCATTGGCAACACTTCAGCAATATATAAGCTCTTGCAACGTATTTTGGATGG
Source organism: Bactrocera correcta (assembly GCA_027475135.1). Lineage (NCBI taxonomy): Eukaryota > Metazoa > Arthropoda > Insecta > Diptera > Tephritidae > Bactrocera > Bactrocera correcta. Next base: position 61,866,115 of record CM050327.1, read on the forward strand.
CAGCGGTATAATGTTGAGGCGCAAAGCCCATTTACATTGGTATACGGGGGAGGGTATGGAAGAGCAAGAGTTCGTAGATGCGCAACATGATCTGCAAGATACGCTCGATTTATATAAACAGAGCGGCGAAGACATACCGGAAGGTGAAACTGTGGAGGCCAATTCTTGTGCACAATGCAATGATACTAACGATCTAAAGTGAGAAACAAATAAGAAGTAGAGTAGACAAGCTTTTTGGACAAACATATTTTATTTTCAAAAATTCATACTTTTTTTTTACAAGAATAAAAAAATGTGATTTATTTTAGTTGTTTTAACAATTGTTTACTTAAGAGATCGGGGGCAATTTCTCACTGCTGCCCAGATTTTTAATATTTTAATTTCATCACACGTTTGAGCAAAAAAACATCATACCGTTTAGCTTCTTTGTTAGAGATTTTACCAAACGATAGTCATAAATGCTACCCAGTTTTCAAAAATTAAAATATTTTTTTATATAGAACGTTTCCGCTTATTGGCAGATTTAGTATTTCCTTTTTGCTCTGTCTGTTCTTTAGGAGCGTCATTCTCACCTTCTTTGTCCTTGACCGCATTTAAGCCTAAAACTCGTCTTGCCGCTTCAGTTAACTCATCAATAGGTGGAAATTTTTGCGCTCGCGGTTTCCTATTTAAGCCTGACCATATTTCTTTTCGTTCTTCGGTAGGACTTGTGGCAATAGATATCTCAAATGAACCGCGCCGTGGTGGACGTTCGTCATTCATAAGCAATTGAAGTTCTACATCTGGCTTTAATGCGCGCAGTTGTTCAAGCAGATCAGCATGAACTTGAAGAGCCCGGCGGCGAAATACGTTTCATGATCGGCAATGTTCTATATATAAAACTGGAAGATTAGCATCTAATACTGCATCTTCCGTTTTTAAAACCTTGGACTTTGTTGCTGTACTGCCTTTCGGTCAACTGCAATTAAAGTGTTATAGAATAAATCAATTCATCACTCTTAACGAATTCATAGCTTTCGAGATTTTCACTACTTCTTTTTAAAAAAAGGGTGATTTTTTAGAGCCTTTTTTTAACTTTGTTTCAAAAATACGTAAAATTTCTTCAATCTTTTTTCGGTTTTTATTTTTAAAAGTTTGGGTTGGTTCATCGACAAATTTAGATTTTTGAAGATAAATTTCATTACAAATTTTAGACTTGCGCACTGCTTTATTATTTTAAGTCCATTGGAAAGTAACAATTTTGGGCAAATTTTTCGAGATTTATGGTTCAAAAATTTTATCGGAAAATTTTTTGTCTTTTACAAACGGAAAGTTGGCCCGGCTTATTTTTTTGTAATTTTGAATTCAACCTGCCCAAAAAAAAAAAAGTTAAGGCGATTAACATTTCCCCTAATTTGGTTTTTCCAATCTTACGGGTTTTTATTTTCTTAAAAAAATAGAAAATTTTTGAACCGGAATCTTTTCCGCAAAAATGGCAATGAATTTCCCGCCCACTTGGAAGTTTGGTTTTATAAATTTGTTGAAAACCAAAATGTTTTTAAACCCAACTACAGTTTTAAGAATTTTTGGAAAAAATTTGGGGAAAGCACCGAAGAATAGCGATCCCATTTCACCGGGAAACTATTGAATCCCAAAAAGCATAATTTGGAAAAAATACGGTCCCATTTGATGGGGCCACCAGCGGGGGAACAAAACCAACGAAAACGGCATTTGTCGGGGAATTGCATGGGGTAAGTTCTTTGAAAGGGTTTGGTTGCTCTTCACCCCAAATGCGGCAATTTTTGCCTTTTTTTTTTAAGTAGCCAATTTTCAACCAGGAAAAATGAGGCCTCAAAATTTCTTGAACAAAATTTGTTATTATAAAAAAGCGGATTGGGTCTTTTTCCAAATTTTCTTTTGGAACAACATAACAAAAAAGAAAAGCGGGCCGGTTTTGGGGATAGATCGTTTCGGCATAAGTTCATCAAAAAAGCAGTTTTTAAAAAAAGGTATTAGAAAACCCAAAAGCTTTTGCGAAAAACTTTGGATTGGGGAATAACACAAACCCAATTGAGTGCAGGTAGAACGAATGACATTGAACGGTTTTTGGAGCCAGGACCTAAAAACCAAATGCTCTTCTGTAGCGTTGAGCATTCGGTGTGGTTGGAATGAAATGTTTCCCAAAAAAATATAAACGAAATGCGATAGCTTGGTCACTCTTCCCCAAATGGTTTTCCTCAATAAAACTCGAGTTTGTAGACCCTAAATTCGGAAGAAAGGAAAACACATTTCGAACCGAACACAGATTTTGGAATAAAATTCAATGAATTTTCAAGCGGAATGCAAAAAGTTAGTAAATTATTCAAAGGATGAAATTTTGTAAAGATACTGGCACTTTCTCGAAAAAAACCATGTTCTGTCAGTGTAAGAAAAAACGCATGGAAAAAACCTAATACAAAAAAAGCACCCGCACAGAATCATAAATTTTTATACCCCAGGCTGATTTTGAGCTTTACGTTTACGTTTCGGAGCCATTTTATAGCCTTCGTTTCAAAAACATGTAATTGATTTCTTTAATCTTTATTGTTTTGCGCGGTAGTTTTGATTCAAAGTGGATTGTTTAGCTTCAGTCTCCAATTTGCAGATATGCAATGATAATCAATGGTAAACTTATCGATAACAAATTGTAGACTTTGCTTTTAGTACACATGGACTTTTATTATATTAAGTCGCAAATTGTTAAGAAAGTTAATAATAACAGTTAAGAATAACTAAAAGGGACAGAATTCATATTCAAGATTCTATGGTTTCAAAAATTTTATAACGATATGAAAAGTTTGGTACGTGTGAACTTTGACAAACGGTACGCCAAGTTGAGCCTGGCAGTACTGCTAATTTTTCGCTTGTAATAGAATATCAACCCTGCGCCATTAATCAAAAAAGAAGTTTCGCGATAACATTTTACCGACTAATTAAAGTAAAGAAATTTTCCAATTATAAGAAATACACAAAAGAAACGTAATATTATTGTTCTTAACACAAAACGTCATCAGCATAATTGTTTAGAAACACTTTGGCAATCTTATTAGAAAAAAATACGGAAAAATGGCTATGCCCAATTTGTCCCATGCCGACTTGGAAAAGTTGAAGTTTTTCATAAATTTCGTGTCTGAAAATCCAACTGTTCTTAATTTACCGCAACTACAGTTTGTAAAAGAATTTTTGGAGAAATTTGGAGGTAAAGTACCAACTGGAGAATTTAAGATGCCCGCTGGTGGTGCTGGAGGGTAAGATCTATTAGAATAACCTCTATTTGAACGACTAAAAAATTTGGTAAAAAATTGATTCGATTTATAGAAAATGCCCGTTTGGTGGGGACGCAGCCGGTGGTAGTGGCATGAATGTTGATGAATCAGAGGAATCCGAACTGGAAGAATCGGAACCAGAGTCGGAAGTGGAATTAGACATGGAAGGTAAGTTTTTAGAATTATGGGTTGGTAAATACTTATATTATACAAGGTTATGTTTCATGTAGTAGTTGATTACTTTGCCAAAAGAGTTATTTAATTTTATTAAGATAGCTTTGCGAATTTCTGTACAGAGGCGTGTCAGGAAAATTATAGGGTCGATACTATATTAATTTCTTGTAGGTAGAAAACTTCTTAATTATAATATTACATATCGAGTTATGCCTGACACGGCTCTTGTATACGCACTTTTGCTTTCAGTCGAAACAAAACATAAACGGAAAAAGCAGAAAAGCGGACCGGATTTGGCGGATAGATCTGTTATTGGCGATAATTTCATCAATACAAGTACAGTTTATCTCGAGGAAACTAAAGTAATTAGAAAACAAGAGCTTATAAAAACTGAACGAGAAAACTCGGATTGTGAAGAAAACAATATCGAGGAGTATGAGTGTCAGGTAGAAGCTATTTATGACACTGATGAAAGGGATAATATTGGGGAGGAGGATCCTATCAAAACCAATACTGCTCCAGTAGCGTTGAAATGCGAGATAGATAGTGATTGCGAAAATGAAGATTTACAGGATGAAAATTATAAAGGCGAAGACGATAGCATTAGTGATGACTCTTCCGAAATGGTTCTTCCTCGAATAAAAACTCGTAGTTGTAGACGTAAATTACAGAGCAAGAAAGGAAAGAGTTACACAAAGAACCGACGTTTTTACACAGAATTGAAACCCGAGAAAAAAGTTAGAAAACCTAAACCGGTTAATTGCAATGGGAAATGCAAAAAACAGTGTAGTAAAATTGATGAGGATCAACGCATGAAATTGTGTAAAGAGTTCTGGTCACTGGGATTCGTCGAACGAAAAAACTATTTACTGTCATGTGTAGAGAAAAAACCGCTTGGAAAAATGCGCATAATAAAGAGGGTAAAAGAAGCACGCCAACACACGAATCACTATTTCATGCCTTCCAGTGACGGTGAACGTGTAAGAGTGTGCTTAGGTTTCTTTTTGAAAACACTTGTTATAAGTGGTTACTTGGTAAAGGATGCGCTGGAGCACAACGACGGTAAAGGACATTATACCGGTATAGATTTGCGTGGCGGCAGCGGCGAGGGGCGTCGTTTAAAAACTGAAATAGCAAAACAGAGGCGTTATAATTCGGTGGAGGATCCGGTTTCTACTGAAGATAATTCCGTGACTGAAGAGACTAGTGAACATACAGAAGATTTCGCCACAAAGGACATGGCTACAAATAATGCTGACTTACTGCATCAAAAATCAAATAAACAAAGTGAAGAAAATAAATCAGTGGAAGAGAAGAAAAGTGATGAAGGTACAATAGCAAAGACTTCCGCATTAGGTGTACAGGGAAACAACAGCGCTGAAACTGAGGTTGTGCCAACGGGACATACTGAAGCCGTGACCTCATCTGTACAGAAAACTATGTCCAAACCTTGTAATCGGCCCACCAGAAAAGGCATCTCTATAAAGAAAGATCGTGTGCCACAACCAGTCAATTGCGCCGAATCATGCCGATTTAAATGTCACACAAAATTCACCGAAGAGCAACGTGCGCTACTATGTGCGGCATTTTGGCGTTTGAGTTATAAAAGGCGCAAAGACTTTGTGCTATCACGCGTTGAAGTGCATGAAAACACCAGCACGACTGCAGCAGAGCACCGAAAGACAACTCGTGTACGTGTATACACAAATCGGTATTTTCTACGTGGCGAACGCGGTGAAAATGTACGCGTCTGTTCACGCTTCTTCAATACAACGCTCTGCATCGGCAGTCACTTCCTCGCCAATGCACAGAAGAATGTCGATAAGCAAACCGGCGCCTACGCTGGCGAGGACCGGAGGGGGCGTAATGGCAAAAAGAATAAATTTCCGGAGGAACTTATTGCCGGTGTGCGCGAACATATCAACAGCTATCCAACATGGGTGCCACATAAAAACTACAAAACACGCTTTCTGCACAGTTCATTGAACATAATGAAAATGTATGCCGAGTATAAAGAGGATTGTGAACGCCAAAATAAAATTGCGCTCAGTCCCAGCTACTTTCGTAGGGTGTTCCATAAGGATTTCAAGTTGGCTTTTTTGCAACCTACTTCCAAGCATGCGCACAAAGTAAGCTCACAGCGAAAATGCATTGAGACAGTTAAAACTGACACTACCAAGAACGTCACCAATGCAAATGTTGATTCTACATTGGCGGTTGACAGCACACCTGTCAAGATAAACGCTGCGCCTATAACGAAAAAACTCAATCCGAACATTTCCACATTCACCGGTGAAGAGGGCGGCTTTTGGACGCAACTAACGCCAAATGCAACTGAAACCATGCGGTTCTTGCAGCAGCGCTATGCGCCACAAGCGCCTACGCCTGTTATTGTGCCCACAATATATCATCACCAACAGCAACTGGCTGCACAGCAACCTCCACCACCACCAACAACGCAAATGCAACCACAGCAACAGCAACAACAGCAGTTGCCACCCACACTTATGCCTACATCTGCCTATCAGCTGCTACCACAAACCGCCGGCTTTGTTCACCAGCCGCACATCATGAACGCCGGCTACGAAAGCGAAGAGCGAGCGCAAAATTTTCATATGCTATAAAGTATGAAAATTATTTAGTTATAAGTCAGAATATAAGTTGTATAATATTAAGTAACTTAATATAAATTTAAGAGTCCAGTCATCTAAAGAGCACTTTACTTTAAGCAAGCTGGGAATTTTTATTTTACATATTCGGTACATTTTGCCTATGTATGTCTAATGTTAAGTGTAATAAGAATTAGCTACAATTATGAAATAAACAACTTGAGTTTAGCAAGTCAAGCCGTCAAGTGTGTTTCTAGTATTGTCCATCCCACTATTAGTAGTCTGACGTATACGCTTCCTTCCTTTATTTATTTATAGGTGTTATCGAAGCCGACACCGAAGCCGATCAGCCGATGGGTGATACAAATAAGACACCGACAGAGGAGGAAATCGATCAGGCAAGCGATTTGCGTTCACAAGCCGCCGCTGCTTATTCCGAACAAAAATTTGATGAGGCCATCGATCTATACACCAAAGCCATCGAGCTGAATCCCGGCAATGCCTTGTTCCATGCCAAACGCGGTCAGGCATTCCTCAAACTAAAGAAGCCCAATGCTTGCATTCGCGACTGTGACAAAGCGTTGGAGTTGAATTGTGATTCAGCGGCGGCCTACAAGTTCCGCGGTCGTGCTCACCGTTTGTTGGGTAATTGGGAGAAATCTGCCAACGATTTGCGGCAAGCTTGCAAGTTAGATTTCGATGAGGAGGCAGACGAATGGTTGCGCGAGGTCACACCCAACGCCAAGAAACTCGAACAGCATCGTATTAAGCAGGAACGAAAGCGTGCCGAGCGCGAAAGCAAGAAGGCACAGCACAAGGCACGTGCACACGCTAAAGAACGTAAGCAACAGCAGCCACAAGAGCAAAAGCCAGCAAATGATATACGCTTCGATCCGGAATTTTTGACTGCCCTTCAGGATAAGGAGTTTCAGCAGATGCTGATGGACATTGCAAAGAGTCCAGAAAATATTGAGAAGTACAAGAGCAATCCGAAATTCGCTAAAATCGCCGAGTTCGGCAACAAAATTGGTTTAGAAAATGTTGCCAAGATGTTCGAGGGCTTGAACAGAACACAAGCGCCACCCCCAAAACCCGAACCCAAAGCCGAGCCGAAACCACACGATTTCGATGATAATTTAGATTAGAAACAACAACACCTTTGACTGTTTAACTACTTAGCGCTGTGTCGCGCACTCTTCTGGATTATTAATCAATCAATATGTTATAATATTAACTATAAGTTTTTCAATGGCGAAAGGTGTGCGCTTCAATGAAATCGGTGAAAGCAAAAATGTCTGGATTTGAGGTTATGCGCTGAGCATCACTTTGTAACATTAAGAATTCAAATAATAAAATATTCCTTAAGTCGCTTTAATTACATATATGTTAAACAATGAAATTGTCAAAAAAAATGAAATTTGTTTTAGTTTGTAATTTTGTAGTCTCTGAGACTCTCAAAGCATTTCAAAAGTTGTTTATATACATATTTAAATTGTTCTAAATTATAAACTTGCACTTATTTGCCGTGAATTGCTATGTCTAAGCAGCCACCCTAGGTTTATTAAATGACAGTAATTAATGTCACACATTGCGAAAAATGAATTCATAATTTTAAACAATAAAATCAACGAAAAAGTTAACCACTAGTGGCCATGTTTATATAAATACATACACTCATACATATTTATTGTTTATGTGCAGCTAACGAAAGCTACAGATTTTTCATTTTGTAGGCAAAACAAAAACAAAAAAAACTAATAAGCACTGCAAGCAATAAAGTCATACTGAATTGTATTGCAAATATTAATAACAATATGTAATAATAAAGATAAAAATAAAGGAAAGCATGCATTAAAATTATAACGGAAAATTCTTACTTCACTTATTTCTTCGTTCTTATGGAAATTTTAAAGCAGGCGAAAACTAGAGGCGCGAGAACCCTTTCATATCAAAACTCGACTTTTCGTTAAGGGGTGGCATGGGTTTTTCAAAAACTTGTTTTTTTTTATTGTCTTATTAAATTTTACAGCACCTCTAGAGTATAGTCCTAAACTGAGTTGATCCGAGTAATAGTTTTGGAGATACAGCCTTGAGAGCTTGTGCGCTCAAGGCTAGCTAGGCTAACTGCACCGTCTTTAAACACGTTTTTCTCGAAAATGTGTTTTTGAATTCGGTTGGCAAGATTTCTCGAGAACTACTCAACCGATCTTCATGAACTTTTACACAGGTCGTTGTGATACAATTCTTAAAGACTTGGACGAAGGATTTTTTTTTTTGATAACTATTTTTTAAGATATGTCGCTAAATTTTCATTTTTTTTTGTAAAAATGCCAAAAATCCAATTTTCAGTTTTTTCCTTTGTCCAAATTCTAAGTCAATGTTGTAACTAAAACACGTTTTATTTCACTTTAGATGATCCTGTAAGGAGTTATCTGGCCAACACAGTCGCATCGTTTTTCCGAAAGATCACCGGGAGTTACAATAGACGAGTTTAAATTTTTTTTTTTCAAAAATTTCAAAATTTTCCCTTTGTTAATAGTGTATGTTTGTAACAATAAAAAATCTAATGAAATATTTAATTTTTTATATGAAAAAAATTGTAAGAAAAAAGCTGGTTTTTACCCGAGGAAACCCATGAAAACCCTTAATGTTCAAAAGACTGGTCAAAATTTCGTTTTTTCAAAGCGTCGGATTCCCATCAAAAAAAGTATTCCTTTAAGTATTAAATCCAGAGTAGCTTAAGTCGAAATTATTATCAAAAATCTCATCCTTTCGATTATTATCCGACAAATATATCTAGGAATGTCGTGTGAAAAATTTCAATTCGTTGATCCAGCCGTTTCGTAGAAAATTTCCTCATCGGCTCAAAAAATAAATTCGTACCAATTGTCGAAAAAGGACTCATCCTTCAGTACCGAGACGAAATATCACTTTTTGTTGCATATTTTCAATACCTGTACTCCCAACGATTGTTTGAAAGCACTTAAAACTAATCCCGATCAAGATGATAAGACGAGTTGAATTCTGGGTTTCATGTTGGCCACTCCATTCGCCCATCTGTGGTTGTAGCGGCAGAACTCTGTCGAGTTGGTAGTCCTTGGCCAAATAAAAATCCGGGTTCGTTTCGATTACGTATGTAGACCCGACTGTCGTAAGAGCGATCCATCTGTCCCGGCAAGCGATAACTTGAGTAAAAAGAAGTAGCTAAAGGTGCAAAACGTCAATCAGCCATTCGGAATCCGGGGAAATTTTTAATATATATGTTTTATATATCATACACTGACTGCCATATTTTGCATAAGGTTGTTAGGGTAACGAAAATAATTATTAAAAGGGTTTAAAGTAATAGGACTGAGTCGACTTAAAAAAAAATATTTAACCAATTGTTACAATTCCTTAAAAACTTCCGGCCCCTTCTGCGTCGATGCAGCGCTGACAGCGCATTTCCAAGCATTGAAGGCGTTGCGGAAGAAGACATTCTCCGGAATAGCCTTGGGGCCGAGGTGCATGCTGCTTGGATCCCCTCTGCCGTCTCAAAATGTTTGGTTTTCATCAGCATTTTCAGGCAAGGAAACAAAAAGAGTCCGGTGCCACATCTGAGTTGTAGGCGGGCTGCTGAAGCGTTGGGATGCCGGCCTTGGCTAATCAGCTGTTCACAAGAAAGGCGGTGTGAGCGAGGCATTGCCGTAGTGCAAATTTTCCCAAACTGCTGCGGTCTTTCAGACCCGATTAACCCTTCGTTTGAGTCTTTTGAGGACTTCCACGTAAAACTTGGAGTAGGCGATTTGTCCAGGCGGAACAAATTCATGATTGACGATGCCTTTGATGTCAAAAAAGACAATAAGTATCGTTTTCACTTTGGATTTCTTTACTCTTCCTTTTTTTGGGCGAGGAGACGTCGGCGTGTGAAACTCGGAAAATTGCCTTTTTGTCTCAGGACATAATCAAAGATCCATGACTCGTCACCTGTGATTACGTTATTCAAAATTGGGGATCACTTTCACACATGATCAAATTTTCTTGACACACTTCCACTCAACGCTGCATTTTCGGCTTAAACCACTCACAGAAACACGTCGCGCTTAAATGTTTGTCTTGACTCTTCAGGTGCTCGGAGACAACTGACCAGCAGCTTGTTCGTTAGATAAGAACGCCCTCTACCGAATCCAGTCGTTGTCCACACGCTTCGAAGTACAGTCGCGGCGGATGAAAAGCAGTCCTATTACTTTCCGGACAAACCCTGTATAGGGGAATTTGGATAATTCGTAGATCAATATCACATACAAGTGTTTTTGGCAAAAAACTATAATACTATATATCAAGTAATATTCGACTAATTTTGTCAAATGTTTAAAGATCTAATGTTAGGTGTATAGGAGATAGTATTGACCCGATTTTATCTACTTACTATTAACATACCACATACTAATAAAATGTTCCTTTCGTTAAGGTACAAGATACTCGTACCATCACCTATCATGTGGAGTAAAGTCACCGGGATGTTACATGTTGTTTTGGCAAAGTAGTCCGATTTCGCCCATATTCACACTGTGAAATAGGAATGTTAAAATAATGTCATCTACTGAATTTGGTAGAAATCGGTCGAGCAGGTTTCGAGAAATGTGATTTGTCTAAAAGAGGACGGTTCCTGCCCATTATCCAATTTTGACCTCGGCTCTTATAAAGCTTTCTAATACCATCCTATTATTATTATTATCGGTATTACTAATGTCTCTGGAATTTTTGGTATTGATTTATTGCGTGTTTAGTTGCTTTTAACAGTACCGTTACATGGTAAGTGAGTGGGACGTGATCTGAACTAATTGATTTTCCCACTGTCGGTAGAGGTTCTCATAGTATTTATTTTTAGCGACCTGTTGGAGGGCAAAACCACGCCCACTTTCGTTTTAGGCGTGGCAGTGGTCCGGTTATGTTCATCTACGAACTCGTCTTTATTTTTTGGCCACGGATTTAACTTGTCTGATTATCCTGATAATAATCTAACTCGATTAGTAAAACTGTGGAAATATTTTTTTTAAGTACGCCATATCATCTCCAAAAATTGTCGAAATCTGAACATAAATATGCAAGCCTTCAAATACCGAATATCTAGACCCTAGTACCAAATACTAACATTTTACGAAAGTGGTTGCTTAATCTTGAGATTTAACTCAATATGTATATGGTAGCGAGAAACCACCTTTTTAATGCTTCTTCTGCTTTACTTCCGCTTACGCGGTTATAGCCGAGTTAAAAAAAGTCTTCTTTTTGCAATGAGAGCCAAGGGGAAATTTCCCATCTGCTCTTTTTCCAACGAAGTAATTTTTTCTTTCTTCTTCTTTAACTGCAGTGTTTTCCCTTCGGACGGGGGCCTTGGGATTTTTAAAAAATTGCAACCCCTTTGTAAAAAATAGGTAAAAAATAAAAGGAAATTTTTCCCTTTAGCCCCTTATACCTAATAAAGAGATATGCAAATTTCCGGTTTATATTTGTACATCAGTCAAACTGTAAGTATCTTTCTGAAACACAGGAATCACCTTTTTAATAATAAGTAATAATGTGAAAATTTTAATGTTTTGTCGACATCTGAAAGTATATTCCCGGTCTTGATATTTATGAATTGCGAACTTATAAAATGTGTAATCAAAACTGCTTGTTGTAAAAATACGCGGTCATAGATATGATATTGAAAACTTTCTTTTAAGGTACCGCCTAAAAATTTAATTTCATTACTCCGTCTGAGCTCTAGAAGCCACCACTTTTAAGCTCGTTTTCTCGGTACGGTCAGAAACTCTTCCTTGTTATACAACTTCGGGATCGCATTCTTGGTTGGGATTGGTTCATTGTTGAACTTGTCTTCTCAAATTTTTTTATAAATTTTTAAATTAATTGTATCTTTGAGGTTAATTTCGTCGTTTCGATAGTCTTTCTAATGTATTTCTTAACTCCGCCAGCCCTTGCTCTGCTCTATCAGTTCAAAGGTAAACAAACTCTTGGTCCACCCTTCACAAAGGATAACAATTTCTCGCTTTCTTTGAGTGAAAGGTCATTGCCTTCGACTGGGGGTGTTTTGTTACGAAAGTGAGCTAAACAAAAATCATACAAAAACAGAAACAAATTTCACTTTTCCAGACAATACAGCACAATTGAATCAAACAATGACTCAGAATAATTCAGCCTCCACATACGGGTACTATGTACTTACCGATGTACATATAGTGCGCACATATTCGTGTGTCTGCTTACTCTTTTCATTATTACATATCATATGTATTTATGTACGTTTATTGATTGAGTTACTCACTCAAAATGCTTGATTCAAAATCTATTAATAAAATTTGCATAAATTGCTTGCGATTCCATAAAGTTATGTGTTATTATTAATAATTGCTTAGAACCTTCAAAATCTTGACTATTTGTAATCAGTGATGTCACGCTCCGCAATTGACACACTTGCATTCCGATTAACTGTGACCTAGGAGACGTTGGAACTAGACATTAATTGAACAGATATTGATAAGCCCAGAGAACGACTGAGGATCTTTTGGAAAAGGTGAAGTGCCACTACCTTAACAAGCAACAAACCTTAAGAGGGCTTCGGTTCGTGACTTCCGCATTGAATGGATAACGAAGTATGGGAATAACGTAGACAAGCTGGGGTGGTTAAGCTTATTAACTCGCTGAAATATTTAAATGTTTTTTATTCCAATTATATCGCTTTACTCCTCCATCCAATCTAGAGGAAAACGACGTCGTTATTTCTTATGGATTATGGTGGATTCATGAGGAATAACTTTATTACTAAAGGCTTCGGTCATGAGTTAGATCTTAGTGTTAATGTTAGACAAAACTAAGTCATGAAATTCGATTAATTGGGTAATTTATCCGTCATAGGCTTTGTTGAAATTGCCTTTAGGCAGCTCCGCTAAAGGTATACAGTGCTAGAATAGTATTTTTTTCTTCTTTAACCGGAAACATTCGTGACTTATGTATGTTGTAAGTGGGGATCAGTAGATAACAAGAGTTTTTCAGTCTGCGGGATTCCGTGTGTACCTTTTCCCCCAGCAACATATTAGTCCCCGAGTACCACACTGGTATTGTGTAGCTTATGAACTGCCGACCAATTCCTTTGTTTCGAATTATTGCAATTAAGGGGCTCATCCCATTTGACGGTTTGGTTTAAAAAAAATCGATTCTTTTTTGCATAAATCCAATCTAGAGCTTTCATCAAATCTGCTGGTAAAGTAATTTTTGAAAATTGAAAGTAGTTGAAAACATAAGTTCCTTAGAGCGCGTAGAGTGTTTTTCTCGAAACCTAATCGGCCTACTGAGCTTACTGTTCGTAACACCATCACCCATCTTAAGACCCAGCCTTCATTATTGGATAATATTGGACCAAATAGACCATGTCCAGCACGCAGTGCAGAAAATATAGCAGTCGCAGCAGAGAGTGTACACAAAAACCATGGAGAGTCGATTCCGTTCGCAGTAACTCAGACTGACGTATAGAATGACTGGGCGCATTTTACGTCCAGATCTTAAATCGAAAGCGTATAAAGTACAGCTTGTGCAAGAACTGAAGCCATTCGACCTTACCAAGTGACATCGCTGCCCTCTAAGAGCTCTTGAAAAGTTCTAAGATAATCGGATGTTTTCGGCCAAATTTTGTTCGGCGATGAGACCCATTTCTGGTTCAATAGATATGTAAACAAGAAAAATTACCGGAATTTGGACGAAGTGTAAATTGAAAGATTCAGGAGATGTCATTTCATCCAGAAAAATCAACGTTTTGGTGTGTTTTGTGTGCCGGTGGTATCATCGATTCATATTTTTTCAAAAACAATTCCGGTGAGAACGTAACCGTCAATGTCGACCGTTATCGTGCCATAACAACCGACTATTTGTTGCCTTAAATTGAAGCTCGTGATCTCGGTGACATTTGGTTTCAACAGGTCGGAGCTACTTTCCACACATTGCATCAATTAATGGTTTTATTGAGAGAACACTTCGGTATGTAGATAAATTCACACTTTGTGTCGATCGATTGGCCAACAAGATTCTGTGATATCATCTCGTTAGACTTTCTTCCTGTGAGGATATGTAACGTTCAAAGTCTATGCGGGCAATCCTGCTTTGAGTCAGGTCTTGGAATAAAAAATCAAGCGCGTCATTCGTCTGTTACCAGTCGAATTGCTCGAACGAGTCATCGAAAATTGGATTGAACGGACGGATCATCTGAGACTTAGCCGTAATTTTCAAAAACTAAATGCCAAAGAATGTTCTTTCGAATGTTAATAAAATTCTGCATTAAATGTGTAGTTTAGGTGTTCTTTTCTTTAAAAATGTAGGGAGCCTTTAAATGGACCACCCTTTATTTTTACTTCAAAACAATCAAAATTACAACTAAAGGCTTAATAAACTTATAATACAATTCTTGAAGTTTTGTAATTTTTCCAAATTCAGAAAAAACTTAAAAAACAAACGGGCCTTACGCCGGAAGACCCCTTAAGCCAAAGTACAGCAAAAGCAGTGATAGCCCCACCCTTTGAAAAATTTTGTTGGTGGTTGGCCACCTTCATACATGTGTATATTAGTCAGTTTTCACTGCTGTAGAAAAGAAGAACCGATCCCCCCTCCGTATAGCGTTTTCAAGTTGACCTCGATAGCTTTCAAATCTTACTACAACTCTTTCTAAAAAACTTTTAAAGGTGGTAATTTAGGCGATCGAACTCTTATTAGGACTCTTGAGGGTCTTGCACACTTTAATGGAGCCTTGGCATTTCTGCCGCGCTTACTCTCTGTAAGTTTAGCTGGAATGTCTTCAGGCGGATTTCCCAACTGTGGAAGCGCTTTTTTACACATTCGAGATTCTGTGATATTCTCCAAACATTTTTGGAGCATATTTAACAATCTTTGCAATTGTAACCACAGTTTCTTACCCAAAAACAACAAAAAATGTATTTTAGTTGGTCACCCTAAATCGATATCATATCAAATAATCATACGAAGCGAATGTCCAAGTTCGGTGGCATTACCTAAGCAATAACAATAAATTTGTTTACCTGTTTGTTTGCATACTTTTGTACATACATATACATACAAGTTTAGATACATTATGTTTGTATGCCTGTACATAAGCTCACACCGCTACAAATACAATTGGCTATGTGCGTCGTTTATACGAGTATGTGCTGCTTGCTTTCATGGAGCGCGTCGGCGTCGACGCCAAACTTTGTTACTTCCGTTGTTACAACAAAACGCGCTTATTTACACATATCTGGTATATGTGTAGGTGTGTATGTGTATTTTATAATTGCGTTGGAACTTTTTAGTCATCACTTCAACTTGTTGGAATCTTATGACGTCACCGCCTGAGCAAAACAAACCAGCGAATGGATGAATTGGTCGGGAGACGACGCAGCGCACTCGCACTTTCGAGCGCTGAAAGCGAAATTTCAGTATCAGTTTTGCCTATAGCGTACGCGCGTAAAGACGTAGTAAAGAAGAAAAGCTCCTCAAGTGATCCCAAGTGGAGAATTGACATTCGTGAATAAAAGCGCAAAAACGAAAAATAAACATTTCTGAAAATGTAAGCCGAATTTGCTAATTATTTTTGTTAATTTTTATGAGAGAAAATATTTTTGTGTTGTAAATAACGGTGCAGTTTAGTGGAAGTCTATTTTGTAAAAACAAAAATAATAATAAAATAAAAGAATTATTTGAAAAGTATTAATAAAAAAATAAAGAGAAAGTATTTAAAAAAATATTAAAAATTAAAAAAAATCAACATTTTTACTAAATAATATAAGAAAATAAAATATTAAGAAAAAAATAATAATTAAAATAAAAATTAAAAAAAAAAATAAAAAAAAATATTAAAAATAATAATTAAAAAATAGTAATAATTAAAAAGTTTTTGTTAAAAAAAAATGTTTTAACTTAAAAAATTTTTTTATTTGTTTGTTGTAACTCAAAAAATTAAAAAAAAGTATAAACATTATAAGGAATACATATTTACAGACTATATACTTAGTAATGCGTTTTAGTAATTTTACATATGTACATGTACGTATTTTTTACATTAGGGTGGGCAGGAAAAAATTAAATATTAATATAAATTTTTTTTTGAATATAAAATATAAAATATTTTTCCCTTCGATACATTGAAAATATCGTCTGAAATTACGAAAAAAATTTTGGAATTTTTTTGCCCACCTTAATACATATACACACCCGAAAAGTCGGTTTATATACGTACATACATGTCTTATTTTTTGTTTTGTTTGTATTTTGGTCCGCCAAATGTTTCAAATCACTTGGCTGCTCTTCTAGCTCGCCATTGTCCTCGCCACTTCGCCATCTGCTCTGCCAGTAGTCACCTTGGTCTATCACCGCTATTCGGGTGTGGGCGTTGGTTTTGTTTTCTTTTTTTATTCGCTAATTTAGCCGAAAATAAAAGTGTTATGGATTGTGAGTGAGTGTGTGTGTGCGTAAAGTGATTGAGCATGAGGCTGACTAACTAAGTAAAGAGCTGCCAGGCTGCTCAGAAGTCCAAATTTTCTCAAGCACTCGGGTACATAGGTACTTGCCAACATATCTTTATATATCCCTCTTGACATATAAACGGCCAGCTGTGGCTGTGAAAGCTCCACGGTGTCCAATGAACTTATGCCTAGCAAATACATACATACAGATACACTTCTACACATATAGGCCAGTAATTAAATAATGATTGCAATTATTTAGAACTCTTCAGCCATAAGCTTGGGTGCGCCTTTAATGCCGCTGGGGTATTGAAAATATACTGAATATTCTATATTTTGGTGTGTGTATTCTTTTGAGTGTATTTGTATGTACATACACATGTATACATGTCGTAATGAAATGTGTATATTTTGGAAATACTTGTGTACTCATTTGTGATCTTCAAAGTTCTATTTTCATTTTATGTTTGTTTTGTTATTTTGCCACTTTTTCGCATTTGTAAACATACGCACACATACAAATATAGAAACCAACACACTCAACACTCATATGAGGTGAGCACACGCACATACAGGCAAATATATTTACTGTCTAAGATGATCTCATGCCGTTGTTCAGCTACTTGAATATTCAAATTTGATATTTTTGCTTACAAAATGTATTTCTAAAAGCTGGTAATGAAATGTATTTGTTTGAAAATAATTTTAAACTTCAAGCCTCAAGTATCGTCTATTTAAAAAGCATAATATTGAATTTTCAAAGCCTCAAACGAGAGTGGTAATTTTAGATTTTTATTCCCTCACGCTTTAGATCAATACTGAGTTTCATTGTCGAGATGTGAATAAGCAAAGCTGAACCTGAGGGAAAAATATGCTCTGTGTCTGATTTTTCTAGTTCACAAAATACCGCTTCATCTCTGTATGTCGACAGCCTAGCAACTTTTCGAAATTGGTGTTCAATTCGAGGCGTGTCTAAGATATTGAGTAGTCGAAAAAAAAAAATTCAAATTGAAATTTGATTAGAAATACGAAAAGACTTTTTCGACTACCAAATATTTATTTTTAATAAAATTTCGCTCAAAAAAGCGTCAACAATTATTAGCTGTTAATAATTTAACAGCTGTTTCTCGCTCAGAATACAGGAGTCAAGGAGCGAGAGTGATAATAATATTAGAGGTAAACGTACAGAAAGCCGGCAGTAAATCACAAACTTTATTTGTTTTTTATATTTATTTCGATTTTTTTGTTCACCTTTCCAAGTATACCTCCGTTTTTGTTATCGGAATATCAATTACATATTTGCTTTTTTTTTTTTTTTCGATTTTTTTACCTCCGTTTTTGTTATCAGAATCTCAATTACATACATATTTGTTTTTTATTTTTTTTTTCAATTTTTTTTCACCTTTCCAAGTATACTTCCGTTTTTGTTATCAGAATCTCAATTACTTACTGCTAACAGCCGTTTTTTGTTTTTGCAAACTGAAACTAACGGGTTCTCAATAAAATTAAATACTAATTTTCACTCTGAATTTCTACTATTTTTTTCGAGGAACAGCAGTTGTACATTTTTCCAGTAAGTGACAGAAATGCATTACTGGATCTCCTACATATTGCATGAGAATGTGATAAATAATCACTCATACGCCCTGTACCACTATAGAAATGTAATTAACCGCTGCTTTAGGCATTATTTTTTTAAGATTTTTATTAAGCTTGTTGCTGTTTTTGACTCACTTTAAGTACGTACATGTGTATGTGAGTATATTCGTGCTATATACTTAAGATTGTTTAGCCGACTCCAACGCAAAAATGACTAATGGCAACAAACGGTGTTTACCGCATTTTTATTTGCATTTCACTCGAATAAATAAACATTATTTTTGTAGAATTGCTACGAAAGTATTTTGAAAGTCTCGGGAATCACATACATATATACTTAAATGCATATAGGTACATATGAATACGGTTATATATATGAACAAAATGTGAGCTACATACTTATAAGCCAAAAACAAAAATGTATGTAAAATGAGTTGTGAATCTACTCAATATAACGGTATAAATTTGTTTTTTAAAGTTTGAATAAAACCAGCATATATTTATTTAGCCACCGAATATATTTCAAATCTTCAATTAATTACCAAAGTAGTGTCAAAAAGTGCAGGGGAAGGCACATTTTTCTCACCTGTCATAACCTCACTTGTACCACCATAAAACTGGCGTCGGATGGGTATTCAAATTGTTCTAATAACAAGAAAAAACGTTAACTTTGGTTTCACCGAAGCTAACTACCCTTCACAGGTGCATTTCTGTTAATAACTATGTGTTAAGTTTATGTATATGGAAGCTATATGCTATTGTTAGCCGATCTGAAAAATTTTTTCGGAGATTACATTCTTGCCTTAGAAAATAATATAGACCAAATTCCGTGAATATATCTTGTCAAATGTGAAAGTTGTCCATACAAGAACTTGATTCCGATCGTTCAGTTTGTATGGCAGCTATATGCTATAGTTAACCGATCTAAACAATTTTTTCAGAGATTACATTGTTGCCTTAGAAAAAGTTTTCTATACAAGCATTTGATTCCGATTGTTCAGTTTGTATGGCAGCTATCGGCCGTTCCGACATATGAGCAGCTTCTTGAAGAGCAAAGGACGTTTGCAGAATTTTAAAACGATATCTTAAAAACTGAGGGACTAGTTCGTATATATACAGACGGACAGACAGACGGACATGGCTAAATTGACTCATCTCGACATACTGATTATTTATATATATACTTTTTAGGGTCTCCGACGATTCCTTCTGGGTGTTACAAACTTCGTGACAAACTTAATATACCCTGTTCAGGGTATAAAAAAGGCTGATCTTTCTCATTAAAATAGAAAATGTATGGTATGTCATCCAACCTCTGGTAAAAAACAGCAATTTTTCAACATTTTTTTTCTCATATAAAAATTTAAATATTTTTTTAGAATTTTTTGGTGTTACAAACATACACTATTAACAAAGAATTTCTGAAATTTTTGGAAAAAATATTTTAATATCGACCATTGCGACGCCATTTCCAATGACCCCTCGGAAAAAAAACGCTTCCGTGTTTGTAGGATAACTTCTTAAAATCCGTGTTTTAGTTAAACCTGAACTTAAAACTTGTACGAAGGAAAAAAAAACTGAAAATTGGATTTTTGGGAGACATTTTTACAAAAAAAAATGAAAATTTCGCGACATTTTTTTTTTTAAATAGTTGTTATCGAAAAAGAAGAATTTAATAAAATAATAAAAACAAAAATCGATTTTTTGACCTTAAGCGGTTGATAAAAAGTGATTTCTCCAGTAGAAATTTTTATTTATGAAGTAATTGATATATACAATTATTTATAGATATTTTTAATATATACAAAAATATACATAATTTACTGCGCGGCGAACACTAAGTGATGTCAAAGAGTTTCAAAGCTTGATTGTTTTCGTTTTCCATTATGAATGCATCACTTGTTAACGGCACTTCTGCCGCACCCAAGTCGCGTACGGCCACGGCCTAGATGCAGACAGAGCAGGCATTCCCGGTGCATTTTATAATAGTGAACTAGTATATACATACATATGTATTTAAATATGGGCATTGGTGCAGTTATGTAATTATGAATTCCAGTGTGCGCTTCATTGTGACTGCACTTTCGCTTTCATTGGCTTGTCATAAGCGGCGCTTTGAACAGGCACGTCATACAATTATGTCATGCACGCCAAATAAAAGTGTCATATTATTTATGAACTACAAAGATGATATTTTAAAAGGTTAAAGTTTTCAGACTTTTTGAACTTGTTTTTTGGAAATAATTTAATTTACATACTTGCATACATATATGAATCTAATGTGTGACTCTCTCATTATTGAAAGTAAGTTTTGAGCAAAGTGCATTTGTAACTAATACAAACCGGAAATGATCTGTATACTTACATATATGGAGTGCAGAGTTGCAGCCTTACAACTTATAAAAAAGTAAACGCAACGTTTCTATTATAGCAAATTTATAATTTTTTTCGTTTTCGAATAACTTACATTTTTTTAGATATTTTCAGCAATTTACGTTTTCAAAATTTCATTAATTTGATTTTCCGGATTTTATTTACATTTTAAGATTCATAACAAAAACTATTAATGATATACATATGCACATTTGAACTTGTAAAATTTTTTTTTATTCGAAAATGATGTGTGTCGATTGAAATTGAAATTGCCCAACCTTGCACCTGAGCTGCTCAAGCGTGTTTTTCATGTTTTTCAATTGCAATGAAATCAGGAAACTCAAAATACCGATCGTACGTATGCAACCACTTACATGTATATGCATATATTTATGTATGTATATGCATTTATATATGTGCATATGGAAGTGATCCAACGATTACACAGGGGCGTCACAAATGAATAAATTTCGTCAATGAAGCGTTACCAAAATGCCTAATATTGATTTTTATACGCTGGCAACATGTTGCATAGAGTATAATCGCTTTTTAAGGATAGATACAAATTCAGTTGATGAAAATATTGAAAAAGTGTAGGATATGATTCTTGAAGATCGTCAGGCAAGTGTTGGAGAGATGGTAAGAGAGCTCGACATCTCTCATGCGTCCATTAGAATGTACTATTTTCGGTATGAAACGCATTCTTGCTCGACTCTTCCCCATTAAGCTGAATTTTTTTCAAAAAGTGTACCGTAAAGAGGTCTCTTTGGACGTGCTTGATCGTGCGAATTCCAATCCTACATTCATGGAGAGCATTATAACTGTCGACGAGACATAGGTTTATGAGTTTGACATTCAAATAAGTCAATGGAGCCCGTTTTTAGTCGATGGAAGAAGAGATAATACAAAATTCGCTGAAGAAGCTGAAGGCCTTCCCAAAAGTGCTTACGAAAAGTGTTTCGAGAACTGGAATATTTACAATTTACGGGTACTTTTTTGTCACAATGTATATTTTTCTATTTAATACATATATACGCTATGAATATAATATTAATATTGAAAAAAAAACTTATAATAATAAAAATAATTATATAAAAATATATAAAAAATATAATTTTATTAAGAAAAAATATTATATTTTTTTAATCGTAAAATTTACCAATATTTAAATACTTAAATAATAATACAAACGTATAATATACATATCAAAATATATTTTTGCGTCTGAAGCCCGTAAGGAACATAACTCACCCATTTGTCCTTGTCTCCTCACAATTAAACTCATATTTACACAAGTAACTACAGACACATATACACACATACATACATACATACATGCTTTTATGCATTTTTGCAATAAAAAGTGTGATCGATTGTTTAAAGTCGCTGTCATTCGCACATATTTACGTACATATTTACACTTCATGAAAAAAGCATAAAAAATTGAAGGCAGAAAAATTCATGGCATTCCATTGATGAGATCATTTTTTTGCGATTACCTCATAACCCGAATTAAAAGCGTATTTAATGCTTCTACATATCTACATTCGTGTATATAAGCTCACACTTACATACATACATGCAATGTGTTTGTTTACTTGAATTTACAATGAAACAGGAGTCAGAACTTGTTTGTATGCCGCATGGTGCCGTGAAATCAAAATAAATATCGAATTGCGAATAACAAGAAATACGTGAAAACACTCACGTTAGCGGCGCAGAACGTTTTTTTGGAGCTGAGCCACCTTAATTTGTAAAGAATGTCTGGACATTTTATTTTTAATTTTTTTTGTATTTTTTTTATTTGAAAATTCCATATAATTGAAAGACGCATAACAAAAAAAAAAAAAATATACTATAAAAAAATATAAAATATATATACATATGTATATGAATGGTAGATAGACTTCATTGATCTTTTTAAAAACGTTTCATTGCTGCTTCGTTGAAACGTCAGCATCTGTTCAATGTTCCATATTTTTAGTGTTTACAGAATCCATTAATCAATACATCCTTGTGTAGTGAGTGCCGATAATTTATATATACAAAAATTCGAATGAACCAGTTTTTAATATAATTTTTCCAATCCATTAAAACACATGTTTGTATATACTTATGTATATAGGTATTCTTACATGATATATATACATATGTAGTTCTAAGGTTCATATATGTATGTATGTATTTCGAATTTCAAGGAATTGCAATTTTTAAATAACGCTTTGATGAGTTAAGCAGACAGTAGACGTAACTCCATACACAAAAACAAAACGAAATACATTTTAAATCACATTTTTAATTTCAAAATTTTGGAAATCAAACTTCCGTCACAGTTAGCATATGCGCACATCTGATCAAATTTGACCCGGACCAAAAAAAAATTACATTTTCGCGTATTTTAATATAAATCTTTATGAACGCCTTCAAAATACTAGGTTTCTGAGCTAATTCAAGCGTGCCAACGTTTTTCACAATTTTCACTTGTTATAAGCCTCGGCTGCGATGGTCCTCAGTGCTTTAAGAGAATTTTAATTTTTCTTGGTTTCGGCCAATCGTTAAACTCTTGCACAGTGTCGACGTCATATTTATAAACTCAAGCTTTTTAAACTAGTAATGATGCGTTCGATGAATGTGAAGTACTCGGCTACGTTGCCATTTCTTTTGGGACGTGTCTTTTTGCGCCCGACCTGAAAGTCCTTTGGTACGAGTAAAGCATTGGCACGCTCAAGTCCAATAAATTAACCAATATGTATTGAGTTGTTGAGGTCCTTTGCTATCTCTCTACTTATCGTCATTAACAGAGGTTGATGGACAATTCGCTTTGCATTTCGTTGACTTTACGACCTTTACTCAACTTCGTGGCACTCAAACACTTTTTGGAAGTACTTACACAAAATATTCACCGATTTCCTAGCCGTGATTCAACTGGCAACATGATTTTTCAAGCAAACTCGTTGTCCATTTGTTTTCCTGGTCAAAATCGGCGGAAAAATTTTCGTGGTGCAAACAATCCGTTTATGACGCCACAAGCAAAGCTGTTTTCCGACAAATGCTTTGAGGCAAAACGGAGAATAGAACGCGAAGTCGTAATTTCGACTTGTACAACTATTAGCTCATAGCAAGAACGACAAAAAACACCCCATTATATTCTATTATTCTCGGGCTCATGGTTTAAATGCGTCATTCTACCTTTGAAGTAGTGATTTCGAATGCCAAAGTATAAACTATATAACGAATAAATATAAAAAGGAGTCTTGGTTAAGTTAACCAGAACTTAACTGACAGATGGTTGCTAACCAGACATTAAGAAAACGGCCCTTAAGGGGGTATTCTAGTTTAGAAGCATGAATTTCAGGTAATTTTTAAAGTGTCGTAAAAAAAAGGCAATTAATATTTTACTATCCATTTTTTTTATTAGTTATTTTTTTATTTTTTGAAGAGTAGAGAAAAAAATTAAAAACTAAAAAAAAAGGAAAAAATTCGAAAAATTATGAGCTGACGAAGTGGGGGGTCTCTAAAAATTTCCACGTGACCATACCCATGATTTCAACCCTTCTAGTTATCTGAAACCAAAAAAAAAAAGATTATTAATCTAGAATAAGTCGCAATGGCCGGAAATACGGAAAAGTGGAAAAAAAATTTTTTAAAATGGCGACAGCCTAAAAAAAAGTTTTTTGGATCACTTTTTCTGACTACTTCGAATTTCCTAAAAATAATAAAAATAAAAATTTGGGGATGGGGATAGTTCCAACCATAGACAAGCCTATATAGAAGACTCTATAAAAAAAATTGAAGTAAATCGGTCCAGTACAACCTGAGAAAAAGGGGGTTATCGTTCCGAAAAAGTCAGTTTTGAGAAAAACGCGTTTAAAGTTTCCCGTTCCAGCCGAACCAGTTTGAATGCCGAGTCAGAAAAATGCCTATATCTCCGAAAATAATTTGAATTTTGAAAATTCCTCTTGTACACATATTCTTGAATAGTTAAACTTTGAATTTACATATATAAAATTATTAAAAAATCGATTTTTTTTTAATTTCTAGATTAGAATACCCCCTTAATGGTAAAAAAAACGGTTCTTTACTGAAAAAAAGAGTCTTGGTTAAGTTAATTAGAACTAACAGATTGCTGCTAGCCAGACTTGAGGAAACGGCTTTTAATGATTTCCATAGATAAGTTTAAGGTTATGTGTGAATACTTCTACGTAGAAAGTTAATATCAGAGAACTGTCAAAATGAGCTGTTTATTTTTATTTAGTTAAAAATAACAAAAAATCGTACAAATATTAAGAAAATAAGAAATTTTTTAAGAAAAAGCATCGGTTTATATATATTTAAAATTGCAGTCTAAATAATTTTAGGATTTCACTATCGTTTTTATACTTCTACATAATGTATGTATATGTATTTTAAGAAGTCCATTAAAAATGTTAATGTCTCATTCAGAACCAGAAATAAACTAGCATTCATCATTGCACTGGAAGTACATACATATGTATGTATGTATGTTTGTGAGTGTTTTTTCACAACTCTTAATTAGTGCTCTTATCAAAGAACACATTTTCGCAAGTCCCGCAATCAACAAAGAAATTCTTTATACAACAACAAACAGAAATAAATATCTGTATGTTAGTATGAATCACTAATTTACCCTTTTAGCTATTTCATGTACATACATATATATACATATAGTATAATATGTACATATATGCATACCTAGTGACTACTGTCGACATTGCCGGGACAATAATGAATCAATCTTTTTAATGGAAATCAGATTTTCTCACTTATCAATATTTATGAACGACGTTGTTATTGTTGTACTGTTGCCTAGCTGTATATACATACATACATACATATATATAGTATATGCAGTTCCCGTATATGGCTGTGTCTATTCTCCCACTCATTTACTTATATAAATGTCAATGTTGTTAGCTTTGAGCCAAGCGCCTACTGTTCCACTCATTGATCCGCAACCCCGACGCGATCGCGAGTAATAAAATATACAAACATATATACATATATGTAAGTACATATGTAGGTATGTATGTAGATATGTGCACACTATAAACCATTTGTTATGCAGTTATCAGCGAGAAACAACCGGCGAGTTTTACAAATGCCGGTTTCTCTGTAGACTCATAAAAAAACCATTTGGCTAACGTAAACTTATACCTACAATTATATATACATTTACATATGTATGTATGTATGTATGCACTTAGTTTCATTGCAGCACATAAATGTGTGTATAACAAGTGAAAACGAGGTCAGTGGTGACGAATTCTTCTCATACATAACAATTTGAGGTCAGGGCCTCCACGAATGTAAGAATTTCTTCTTGCTCCAGTTTTGTAAAATCAGTATTACATATGTATGTATGTATGTAGATATGTACACCACACATGATGTCATGTTTTAAATTGATTAAATTGTGCTCCTTATCCTGCGAAGACCGTAGCCTACGAGTTATTGTTTTTAAGAATTTCAAAGGGTACAAACATTTATTGTGGCCCGACTGAGAAATATCATTGTCTTCATTGTTTTCAGAACACAACTTCATTTTAAACTTCCTTTACTTCCCAAGAGGCTGTTCATTTGTCCGAACCGCCGATAATGAAACATAAATAGATTGCTCCAAGATCCAAGATGGTTACATAATGAGAAGTTAGCTGCTGAGAATAGAAAATTTGCATTTACATAATGTATGAATTTTGATGTCAAAATTTACACAGAAAAGTCAAATAAAAATGATGAGAAAATTTTTAGGATAAATGAGATATGTAGTTCTACAAAGTTCCATTAAATTTTGCGTGCGGAATCACATCTGTGGTACCGAAACCTTCAGAATGTCGGAAATCCCTTCGATGATAATTGCTTCTCGCGAGCAAGTGTTTTTGCTTAGTACAATTTATCCAAAGAGGGTGCAGAACGCGTTGAAGTCGAATCACGTCCAGTACGGCCATCAACATCAACTGATGATTAACAGTCAAGAAAGTAAAGTGATTGATGCTTGAGAAACGACGATTAAAATGCAGAGATCTTACTGGCATAGTTGGAATATCGAAAGGATAAGTGAAAACCATTTTGAAAGTTCATTTGGGACTAAGAGAAAGTAAAAGCACAATTGGTTCGAAAATCACTCAATTTTTTCGAAAAACAGCATTGCATTAATGTCCGTGGAACAATGCTTTCCGATTACCAGGATGTCATGAAACGTATTATTACTGGCGATGAGTCTTGAATCTGTGCTTATAAACCGGAAACAGACGATCAATCGGTCGAATATCGTGGCAAAGGCGAGCCGAAGCCGAAAAAACCACTTCGAAGCAGATCAAAAATAAAGATTATGTTGACAGTTTTCTTCGATTATCGAGGTGAGGTGTACTCCGAATTCCATCCATTTTACTATTCGTAAAAAGAACCAACAACTCTTGGTTTTTACCTCACGATAATGTACCGTCGCATACTACACTGATTCTTTGTGAGTTATTCGCCAAATTTTCAACCAATATCGTGCCGCAACCACCGTATTCGTCTGACTTAGCACCCTATGACTTTTGGCTATTCAGCTAACTCAAACGACCGCCCGGGAAGGTCATTTGGAGTCAATTGAAGGCATTAAACGTGAACATGCATTGCAGGCTATTCGGGAAATTGACCTCCCAGAAGCTGTGATTTAACTCCGTTGGACTATTTTCTGTGGGGAGCTGTTAAAGATAAATGTTACGCCAACCATCTAAAAACAATTCTAGATCTAAAGTACGAGATTCAAGCTGCTGTAGCTGCCATAAGGCCTGAAACCATCGAGAAAGTACTCCAAAATTGGGTGGATCGGATAAGCTACTGTAAACTCAGCCGTGGTGGTCATTTGTCCGAAATCGTTTTCCGCAAATAAATTTCATAAAGCAAACTTTTAAATAAATGTTAGACCTTTGAAAAATATCAAGCTGTTTTTTTATTGACTTTTAACATTTCAAATTTTATATGGTCCACCCTTTACATTACTATGGCAATTTTCTCCGAAAATTCAAAAACTTCTGCACTGGTCTATGTAATTTTTGTAAACAAAATGCTTAAATGACGTCAAAATTGTCATTGCATTACGCACACATACAAACCAACAAAAGCTTCGTGGGTGAGACGGAAATTGTCAGAATCAATTAAACACATTAGTTTTTCGCAAAAACACTTAGTATTTGTTTTTATTATTTGTGTAGGCGTCTATATTGCATCCATACGTACAGTATATATGTACATGACAAAATTTCCCATGCCACTTGTAAGCTATTATTACATTGCCGATGAGTCCTTCATGCGATCATTGCACGTTTTGATTGCAAAAGACAAGTCTAGGTCAAATATTATTTTTAGAATTACTACTTATTTTGAAATATTTGCACTTAAAGTAGCTATTCGCTTGGAGTGAAGGTTTGGGGTAATTATTTTCGCTCAGCAGTGCTTTGAGAAAATTCTTTAGAGGATAAAAAAAAAAAATAGGAAATTCAGTTCACTTATTCTTTTCGCAGTTGAAGTAGAAACCTACTTGCCATTCTATTCCTTGTCGGTTATTTGATTATGCCAGTTTTTGTGAGTTATACCAGTTGTATGTTCGATTCGCTACTCAACAAAATTTTGCGGAGTTTTTCCAAATTTTGGAAATGAATTATCTGAATTAAGTGAGAACACATAGATTTTTTATAGGAAATTTATTCCGAAATATTGAAAATGAAATATTTAATTTCGAAAATTTGACTTAATTTCAGTATTTGTATAGAATATCGTTAGTCAGCGCTGTGAACACATTTCGAGATACAAAGCACGAATACCTAGTTATATGGGTACTATATGTACATACATTTGTAGATATTTGTTCAGGTCTAAAAATATACACAAATTATTTAAAAGGTAAATAAATACCTAATAATATATATACAGATGTATCTAGGTCACCGCCTGTGCCTGTTTTTGCGAGCAATGAACCGTTTTTCACACTCACTTCCAAGCAAATTTGTGCACACAATTTTTGATTTTGTTTAAAAAAATTTGAATTTTTTTGAACCTTCTGTTTTAGTTATATTGCCAACCGGTCCGAGACTATCACTTAGGAAGTTAACAAAGCGAAGATCTTGTCAGAACAATAAACAACTTCGAATTATAGGAAAATTTGTTATGACAAAGTTCTTCCTTGGTTGGATATGCCTAATCTAAATGGGGTTTCAATAGAGACGCTACAAAGTAGACCCATAGGGATAGCAAACGACGCCCTATTTTTTCCAGCTCTTATGATATTTCTCTTTAGTAAGGTTTGCCATTTTATCATGGAAAGACATAAGATCCAACAACGAGTCGAAATTATTAAAATTTACTGCCGAAATTCGGAGTCAGTGGCTTCAACTTTAAGAGCCAATTAATATGGTCGTCATAGTCGTTCTGTCAGATCAACAATTGAGCATCTAGTGGAAAAATTTGAATCCACAGACACGATACAAAATATTTCCGTGCCAGTGATACAAAGAAGTCGAGAGCTGCCGGTAGCACATCAATTGAGGAAGACGGAAGACTCAAATCAGTCTCTCACGCGTCGTTCTCAAGAGTTGAGCATCTCTATGACATCGTTGTGGTGAATTTTGCGAAAGGATCTTGGTCTACATCCTTTTAATTCAAATTGACGTAAGAACTGGAACCGCTTGACCACTAGAATCCTCGTATGTTCGTGAATTGGGCTAAGCAACAACTTGAAAATTATCTGGATTTTCATCGAAAAATCATCTTCAGCGAGTAGGCTCATTTCTGGCGGAATGCCTTCGCCAATAAGCAAAATATGCGTTATTGGTCAGGCAGCAATCCACACGTATTCCATGAGTCATCATTGCATCCCGAAAAAGTTACGGTTTGGTACTGTTTATGGGTTAGCGGGGGCATTGGGCTGTACTTCTTCCGTGGTAATTAAGACCGGCACGTTACGGTGAATGGGAATCGCTATCGCTCAATGATAACCGAAAAAACGGATTTATTGAAAACCAAGTTTGGTCCAGTCAATTGGCCGACTCGGTCGGACGATTTGACGCCATTAGATTCTTTTCTGTGGGTTACGCCAAGTCTATGGTTTATGCCAACAATCCAGTGATGTCTGATGAACTTCGGACGAATATCAAATGTAAAGTGTTTGAAAACCGTCGAAAATTGTGTTCAGGCTTTGGACTTCTGCAAGCGTCTCCGTGATGGCCTTGCAAAAGAAATCGAGCTCCATACATAAAGGGGCATCGAATGTACTTTGGCAGGAATAAAGAATTTCATTGATATCCCAAACCTTTTTTGAATCACATTATGACCTTTGATTTTTTCGTTTAATAATAGTTTACTTACAAAGCTCACTGAATTTTTTCGACAATTCAGCGCTTGAAGATTTTTCGGTTATTGTACTTTTCTTTCCTTCTCTCTCTTTCTCTATATTCAAAAACCAACATTATTCTTTTTTTTAAGAACTTGATTTCAAAATGTATGCCAAAAACTGAGAAGAATTGCTACTGAAGTTGTGATTTATATAAGACTTCGACTGAATCGCTCAAAATGTTCAAGAGCTTAAAAATATATTATTCTCTATCCCTTGTATTTAAAGACTATTTAATAATTTCTTTTTTTGTATGTGTACTTTCAGCTATAAAACGATTCCTGTACCTTTTCACCACTAAAGCATTTACAGAAAACTGCAAAGATGTCTCACTCAGTGACAATCACCAGAACGACCACCAGCACAACAAATACATCCTATATTGTACTTAATACTGGATACTTGAAGTCATTCTCGGGTCTATTAAAATTATTCGAAATGGTGAGTGACTTTGAATCAACCGATAGAGGATATATGTAAATATGTAAAACATACATACATACAGTTGAACTTCCATAACTCGAACTGCTATAAGTCGAAGTTCTCCCTAACTCAAACTGCTATAACTCGAAGTTCTCCATAACACGAACTCTTGAATTGGCAATATAAGTTAAATTTCATATAAATTTCCGTCCATAACTCGAAGTCACATTAAATCGAGGTTTTTTTTTGTGGATTACGCTGATTCGAGTTAGGAAGGTTCCATTGTATGACTAAACTTTACTTTGTAAAAATTCAAAATCACTTTAACTTACGATTTTTCCATCCACACAGCTGCTCGGCATTGCCACAGTCGGCATCTTCGGCTATTACTGGAACGGAAGTGCCAGTTCGGCTGAAATCTTCTTCTTCCTCATGGCCACGACATTCCTGATCGGAACATTTTGTCTTCTACTATCCTGTTTAACGTCGCTCAGCACGGGCGGCATTATATCGAAGACCATTTATGTAAGTTGCACGAAGTGACATGAGTTAGAAACATATGTAAACGACTTTTTAACGGTATTTTTCTTCACCGATAGGAACTTATCTACCACAGCGTAGCTGCCATTTTGCTGCTAGCCGCTTCATTGAATCTCGTCATCGTGTTGAACGACAGATACTACCGACACGGCAGGCAATACGAGGCCTACATGGCGGCTGGTATTATGGGACTTGTGAACACGGTGCTCTACTTTATTAGCGCATTCTTGGCTCACCGATCATATCGCGGCATCTAAAGTTGTCCGGCCTAATGAAGTCACCGAATTTGCGACGTTTGATTTCACTTCGTGTGCGGCGCGTTTCCGACGGTGTTCATTGCTGGAATTCGTCTTTTTTTACTACGATTAATTAAGTTATAATAAATATAAGATTTATTTAAATATTTAGGAAGCACACAGCAGAATCTACATACATACTTATTTAAAATTGTGTGAGCATTTTTTCAGTCATCGTTTGCAAAAGTTCTAAAATGCAGCAAGAAAAAGAATTTAATGCAAAAGCAAACCAAAAATACTTACTAAAAATTATATAAGTACTGTCATCATTTTTTATAAATACTCGACTATTATATGCGTGTATTGCTATGTATATATACATACATATATATATAAAATTTTAACAAATATAAATATTTTGTGTGGAATGTATTTTTATGTAAAATTTTAAATAAAAACACGTAAAATTTTTTTTTTAAGTTTTTCCGTAGCCGAATGAGTCCAAAAGTTATTTTACAGTCGACAGATCTCTGAAGTTGGCGCAATGTTTCGCTAGGAATGGTGAGTTTACTCAGACTAAGTACATGTCTTGAAATGGGACCCTGTCTTTTATGATCCGGTCCCGGCGAAAACATTCATTTCCTTCGCCACTTGTTATATGACTTCGCCTTCACGAGATGTAGGTCTCTGCTCAGCCTCAGGAACCTTACACCTGGAGGCAGAGAGGACCAACAATGTCAATTATCTTGGTCTCACGCTGAATTCCTCTCTGCGGTGGAAGCAGCATGTGGACCGGACTTTGGTCAAGGCGACTAAGGCACTATTGGGGTGCAATCGGCTGGCTGGAAAATACTAGCGCTGCAAGCCAAAGATCGTTAGGTGATTGTACACTAAGATCGATAACCACGTATGGGGCGGTGGCCTGGGCCTCAAAAGCTTCGCAGACGTCTGTAGGGCTCCAACTATCTGCAACGACTTGCCTGTCGAGTTCTAGCGCACTTGTCCGACGAGTGAAGTCATGCTTGAGCTCATACCGCTTCATCTACATAGTTATCGGTCAGGTAGCCAAGCACACACTTTTACAAATGACGGCAGAAGGGTGCGACAGTGTTAACCTCGTCCCAGCGGGTGAAAGAGTTATGTTGTACTATACCGTTGGCCTTCTCCCAAGGGACAGCATTACTAAAAGAGTTAACTTCACCAAGAAGTTCATGGTTAGCCTTGACAGCATGGCTGAATGAAATGATTCTACTCTCGAGCTACTGTTTAGGGATATAAGTCGTACGATCAAGTGATATCGGTGCAGGGATCAGTATTTCGCCCATTTTTCAGGCAGAAGTCTTTGCCACATCGCAACGAACGTATAATCATACTTAGTGATAATCAAGCGGCACTTAAAGCAGTGTCATCCTATAAGATCATGTTCTATACTATCCCACTTCTTATTAGTAGTTTACTTTCAGAGATTTAAGAGTGATTTCGAGTATATCAGTTCACCTTCGGTTTTTGGATGCCCAGTAGCTTGAATCCGACTTAAACCCTAGCTTTTCGATTTGTAGTCAGAAATGTTCGAGCGTAAATTTTTTATGGTAAAAATAATGGACCTCGGCAAAGTCGATCAGCCTCATTTTGTCACAAGATACAGTGGGTTAAAAATTTCTCTTCTTTCCCAATCTAAATTAATAAGCACGATTTGAGATTATAAGTAGGACCATGTTCATAAGGGCTCTCAAAGCGTTTAATTTCTATGTTCAACTGAGTCGGAGACTCAAATCAACAATATATTCGGCTTGTTGTTTGGCGGCTTCGATGCGGCACATGACGTTCTTTCCACTACAGTCGGTTTTAAGTAACCGGTATGGATCCGGATTTTTAACGGGCCAAGGGCTGTCAACTCGGCACCGTGCCTCGAAATTACTTCAGGAA
The DNA here is from genome assembly GCA_027475135.1 of Bactrocera correcta. NCBI lineage: Eukaryota > Metazoa > Arthropoda > Insecta > Diptera > Tephritidae > Bactrocera > Bactrocera correcta. The sequence goes on from CM050327.1 coordinate 61,899,157, forward strand.
TGCAATTGTTGTTGTTTTAACGTGTGCCTAATCCCCGTTATGATGGTAAAGATTAGATAAGTTGTCGTCGACGTCATCCAACGGTAAGCCCTAGAAACGTGTTGTTTCGGCGGGGTCGGACCAAAGGGAGGGGGCGTCAGATGGGTAGGGTTAGTGGAATATGCATAGAGGTGGCCAGTGTCATGCGGAGACTCATTGCAAGCAGGACATATATTAGATATGCCAGGGTCTATTGTGGATAAATAGGAGTTTAACCTGCTACAGTATACAAAATGAAGTTGCGCAATGGTCACTCGCGTTTCTTGCGGCAACTCGATCTCTTTGTCTACCATGGGTGGTGGTTTGACTCCAAGTACGCCATTCACTGAGAGGGGGTCGGTGAAGATGTTGATGGCTCCACTGTCAAAGGCGGTCAGTGCTTGTCGGAAGTTAGTTGCGTCCGAAGTCCGGTCGGCGTTTTGTTTGATATCGTCGACGTAGTTGAGGATAGTTTCGCTCCAAGAAGGTGACTGCAAAGACGATTTCTGCAAAAACACACCAACAGAAACTGTTTGTAGGAGTTCATTATGCTCCTTAACTGGGAGCATACGGGCCTCACTTTGTATGTTTTCGATAGGAGACATCAAGAGACATCCTGTTGTAATTCGGAGTGCAATGTTCTGACAAGTCTGGAACTTTTTCGTCTGCGTTTCACTGGATCCAGGCGACCGTATTGATGCGGCGTAGTTAAGGACCTGCCGGCTGATTACCTTGTAAGTCGCCAACAGCGTTTCTTAGTCCTTTTAATATGTGCTGCCGGCCAGCGACTTGAGGATTTGGTTACGGCTCTGTACTTTGGCCATAATTGCGCTCGTATGAGAAGTGAAGAAGCACAGATTTTTTAAAAGTCACACTTACAATTTTACGAATATTGACAGTCGGACTGCAATATTAAGATCAAGTCTGTACTACTTCGTCCGGTTTGTGAATATGGTCGTTGTGGATTTAGTGGGAGTGAGTATTAAGTTCCGTGCTGCGAGGATGCGAGAGCGGTCGAAGAGATAGCCTTTTACCTTTGAACACATGCCATCGATCCCATTGCCCGAAGTCAATATCGAGGTAATGGAAAGGTGGGGTACGAGGTAATGGAAACTCCTTCTGATGGTTGTGGGGATGTGAAGATGTAGAAGTTTCCTGCGGCACCACTTGTTTAATTCTTCTCAGTTTTCAGTTTTACTACGGATGATTGACGACCGCTCAGATAGTGTATGGCCCACATCTTCAGTGCTGGAGGGAGCATAGTTTTTTCGATGTCCTCAAGTGGCGTTGTGTGACTGACTGTGTTAAAGGCTTTTGACAAATCCAACGCTACGAGGATCGTTCGCTCGCAGTGTGGTTTCTGGTTAAGGCCATTACTTCAGGAATATTTTCTGCCGCTACAACCAAAACAACAACGTCCTTTCCACTCATACCTTTTTCCAATCTATAAAGTAGCTGTCACACGTGTCTTCACACTTTGGCAAAATGTTTGAACGAGCTATTCCACTTATTCCTGTTATGTATCTTTCTTTCTTATCCGATAAATGTATAGAACAACCAATTTCACGTAAGTTTCGCACAGTTGTTGGATTTTTTCAGAAAAGCTTCGAATGAATGCACTCGCTCGCCATTAAGGTCCTGCTAGTGGTCGCACACACAACTCACTTGGACACATGAATCAATACACTGTAAATTATAGGTAGCACTAATTTTATTGACGATTCTTTCTAGCTCTTCGACAAACGCCCACAGTTAATATTATATTGACAACAAAGAGTAAAAACAGCGCCACGATGCCCAACAGCATACCAATATTCAAGATCAAATACTCCGATTTATCGAAAATATCGCGTTCGAAATGCTCGTACACATACTCCCCGAAGAAATTCATATCAAATAGGATGGCGGTGACAAGTCCAAAAACAAACATCGTCCATAGCACAATAACAATCTGAAAATGAAAGCGACTGCCGCTACTCCAGCATCCTTACAAGATATACATATGTACATATGTATGTAGGTACTTACAAATATGCGCACGTGAAAACGCGTTTTCGGATAGTTGGAACTGTAGAACCAAGTGCTGAAGCCAAAGATCAAGCACACCACCATTGTTGTGGCCAGTGAGCACTGATACAAGAACATATGCATATCGTCCGGGAATGTGATCACGCAAGACAGCAGCAAAATGGCAAACAGGCACAGCAGCTGCATTGTACGTTTGTGTGTATGATTGTATATTAATATAAAAATAATTATTGTATGTTTATATGCGCAAATACATATGTATGTATGTAGTCAATCTTACCGCAATTATGATTTCAATAACGGAGACCCACTCCTTCAACGCAAGACACTTCATACTGCACACAATGCTCTTTTACAAGTATTTGCTTTATATATTTGTAAACACAAACGTTTGTATGCACAGCTTTACAACTGTTTTTTTTTTGTTTTTGTAATTCACTCTTTGTCAATAAACCTGCCACAATTTCGCCGCCTTGATTTCTAGGTTATATTCTGATTTACAGTGATTTTTAGTAATTAGTTTAAAAATATTTGTTTATTTTTTTTATAAAATAAATTTACTATATATTTTAGTTGAAATATTATTGTTATAATATATATAATTTTATTGCATATAAAATAATGAAAATCCCACAACGAATGTGTGTAGAGAATAATTATAAAGAGTTTAAATGCTTTTGCTACTTGTTAACATTAATTCCAGAAGTTTTTTGTTCTTAATTTTTTTCTTTAAAGTATAGCATATTGCAAATATTAACAAATTGTAGTGCTTGCTTTAACGAGTAAGTAGACGGGTATGTATGTGGTTGTGTGTATTTGCTTATTTGGCTACGAAATTTGTAAGAAAATATAATTGCCACGCAACCGTTGCAGCTGCGGCCGTTAATAATAATGAAATATTCACGGCATTTACATGCTGCGGGTTTAATGTGGACCTATAACAATTTCTATACATTTTGTACTAGTTAAAAGTAATAACTAAATCATTAAGGAAATATTCATTTAAATTTTTTATAACAATTGCTTATGACATATAATTAATTAATTCAAATTTCATTTATGTTTCGCTTTAAAATATTTTTCTCTTATAACCTACAAAAAAAAAAAAAGAAAAAAATAACAAGATAGTAAGCAGATCTAGCGCGTGTACGTTGGTAACATAATTCTTTTCGCAGCAATGCAAATATACAGATTTATATGCGAGCTGCATGGCGAGGAACACACTAAAATGGCGGTAGAGACTCCACACATACTCACACCATAGCATTTCATATACACAAATTGAGCAAGTACACGCGCTGACAATTGGAATAGTAAAAGCTGTGCACAACATTATGGAATCGGTATTACATTATTCAATGCAAAAACAAACTATATGCATACACATCGACATATGTACAAAAGTATATATAAAAAAAAAAAAATGTTTCAACGCGTTTACGTTACAGTTTGCCGTAATAATTTTAAATTGATCAATACTAAAATAAAAGTCTTAACTAAAATATACTTAAACAAATAAAAAATAATAATTTGAAATCATTTCCAAGTCCTTTCAAATCTATTAGATTTAGTTTTCCTAAATTTATTTTGTGAAACGTCAAATATTAACTTTTGTCATGCAACTATTGACTAAACTTCACGCCAATATTATTGACACGCGTCTTCATGTGTTGCAATATGTCTTCGGCAAACTCTTCGACGGTTGTATAGCGGCTGGCTTGAAAACTAAATATGTCGGCTAGAAAGCCCAGCATTTGATCGCGGAAGTAATGGCAAATGTCGCGCAAATTTTCATCGGGTCCAAAGAAACCCCAGGCCATGAGTGGTGATAATTGCTCGGAGATAACATAAAAGTGGGCCATAAAACCGTTAGTATATTTGAGTCCATGTTTTTTTGCTTTTAGCACAGACCAAACTGCAGTGCTGAGTGCCTGTAAGAGAGAATGTTTAAAATGAGCGCCTAAAAGTATGCAATATTTACAGAGTAACAGTGGTTTCAAACTTATGACAGCAGCAAACCAGATAGCGGCAAATATGCGTGCGGGCTTTATACAACATTTTTGTTGCTTTAACAATAGGTACGCGTTTTCTTATCATATATTTGAAGATATACATATGCGTGTAAAGTATGTATTTTGCAGCCTCCGCTGTTAAGCGCATATTTGCGTCAGATATCACAAGCAAACCACATTCATAATTTGCATAAACATTATACATATAACTTACCATTTCTTTGAATCCATTGGAGAGAAAACGATTTTGTACAACCGCCGTAACACTCGCGGGTGGCGCATCTAGATCTCTAAACGAGTCTAACACAATGAAGTCCAAGCAAATGTCGTAAAAAGTCATCGCTTTGACATTACGCGCCTCCAGTTCCTTTTGTATCTCATCCCAATTACTCGGATTTTGCAAATAGTTCACCATATCCTCGTAACCAACGAGAAATTCCTTAGTGTCCTTATCGCCCAGACATAGTAGGTCGGTAAGTATTTGACGGCCTGTGTCACAGACCCACTGACCGATTGCTGGATCCTGAAAAAGATGCAAATAAATATCAAACTATACATGTCAGTTCCCAAACACTAACCTTGAACAAGTATTGAAATGCTAAACGCACGCAGTGCAATTTCACCAAATATTCCGTGTCACTGGAACAGTTCACCAGATCAGTGCGTATAGTGCGGTAAGGTATAGGCGTTTCGTCGTGATGTTTCAACGCTGCATTGTATAATGGATATTGATCATACGAGGTGTCTACAAATTCCTCAAAATCGCGCATATCGGCTACTTGGTCTAAAGCCGAAGCAAAACTTTCAGCTGAATCGAAATTTGGATCGGAACCGGTGCGGCTCATAATTGATCTGTGTGAACGTTTGTCATCCTCTATGCCATCATCTAGCGCATGACCATCTTCTTCTAGCTCATCTATAGACGGTTCGTCCCGAAATAGCACGGAACGCTGATCTAAGAATAGCAATTCACTTTGCTCCTGCAGCGTGTAGGCCATGTCAAGTAAATTTTGTATTTCACGACAAAATTCAGACTCTTCAGCAGTGGTGAGTAATGCCGGCACACCACCTGGTGAATTATGCGCAGCTAAAGCATCTTCCCAATAATTTATAACTGTATCCAATGCCTCCATGCCCATTACACCTAATTGTTGTGCGGTTAAGTGTACAACTATGCCACCTGTCTGGCTTTGTGTAGTAGATACTAGTGCTCCAGCACCTATGGATCCAGAGGCAAGTGACATTCGGTCCGAATAGGCGACCGTAGAACCAGGTGGACTGCCGGAACGTGCAGATGCTTTAGAACCGGCTATAGATATCATATCATTAGGGCTGCGCATACTGTTTCGTGTGCGTCGACCGGTATATTTTCGCGTACGACGAGGCGGACGCGGTGGTTTTCTGCGCCGTAGAAAGCGTGCGAGCACACCAAGTAAAGCTACGCCCGCCGTTAGCGAGAAGAAAACAACCTGTTTGTGAAAAAATTGTACTTAGTATACAAGTATACGTTATAATTAAATATGTAAACACTAATTGCAATTACCTTTTGCGAGGTAGTCATACGGAAGGGAAGCACGCGAATGTTTGACCATTTCGGAATTAAGCCCTGCATTTTGTTCGAGCGTCTTATATTATTTTATACCGGAAATTTAATATTTGTTCATACGCTCTCAACCATTGCTTCGTTTACGCCCGATCGCTCTTTGTAGGTTAGGTGCTGCAGTTGTGTCAGTGGTTGCGGCGATGTCGGTAAGCGCTGCTGTAAAGAAAGTCATGCAACCGGCAAATATACGAGTATAACTGCCTACATGAAAGTGCCGATCAATACAAAGTGTAAATCTCAAAGTCCTCTAAAGTAAGCTCATATTACCTAAATGGAATAACCCTTTACTTCATGTATATTTCACTTTATTCAATTGCTCCATGTCAAACACACTTCGATTTTTCACACTTTGCACTTTAGTTTTGAAAACAATTTCACACTTTTCTCTACTCTTTTGATAGAAAAATATTTGTTTTATTTTTTCACGGCTGCGATTTTCACTTTCACCTGCGGAATTTATTAAATAAAAGCCAACAACACTTTCTATTGCATCACAGCGATTAGCGAAAGACGATTCCCAAATAACAATAACAGCGGAGGAAAAAGAAAAACACAAACGGTGTAAAGTTTGGAAATCACGTTCAACTGACATTTCTATAGAATAATAGTAGTGCTGCCAATCAGACAAAATCATCTGCCTCGTATACAAATGTTTTTCCCTCACAGCGCTCCAAATTCACCCAGTATTATAAACAGTATTTTAATATTTTTGCAAAAAAAAATGAATTTTTTTTTTATTATTACAGAAAGCAATAATTACGATCCTGATCCGGAAGCTGAAGTTCTATGGGAATGGGATCGCATGCCAGGCGGTGCTGCTAGCAAGCCACCAAAGGGCGAAAAGGCGCCCCTTCGTAACAAAAACTCAAATGCCGGCAAAGATGACAATTTTATATCGAATTGTTGTTGTTGGTGCCTTGTGATTTTGACAATTCTTACTGCATGTTTATTGTTTATTTGTTTATTTCTCTTACACCATATCAAGTAGGTTCATACTTATACTGTATTTATGTATTTTTGAAGTATTTTTGCTGCATATTCATACATTGCCAAAAAGTTGTTGTAGGTGATAATTGTTGGTGGTGAAGAGGTGGCCAAAATTATTAGATACATATATTTATTAATACAATAAAGAGTGAAGAATGTCAGATGGTGCCAAAAGTGTGTATTTGTATTTAAAAATTTCCTTCTATTTCTCCAAATGATTATGAAATACATAATTTCAACTTATTATTATTATTATTTTACAAGGTCCACGCATTACCTCGATTATCGAGAATCAGTTGTTCCGGCGTCAACGGAGCATAAGACAAAAGCAATCAATTGATGTACCCGATTTCGAGAGGGTAAGTGACCTCATCCCATTTAAGTTGCACATATGTATTTCAATTACTATGAACTTTTTCAGACATATGCCGTAATAATTTTCTCGGACAAGGCCAAATTGCGCCACTGCCAAGATGTGGAGAAGATAATACAAGAATTCAAAGTGCTTACAACGCTTGAGGTTGTAAGGTATGTGCAAATTATGTTTTGTGTGTGTATGTTTGCCTTTTCCTAACCTCTAATAACTGCAATATTAGCAAAAAATTATCTTACATGAAATTTAAAGGGAATGTGATTAATTTTAAATAATAATAAAAATAATTTATCACAATTGTAATAATAACATCCTTGTGATTTTAAAAAGAGTTTTTAAATATTCTAATTTGATCCGAAATTGATTGATGATCAAACAAGTAAAAAAAATAAATTACATTTCCTGTCTTCTCTTGTAGCAAAACAGAAAAGTACCTCTATCTATCTGCCACTACGGATACACTGCTGCGTTTCGCCGATGAGGCCGAACTGAGCAAGCTCACCATCACCGGCAGCATGCAGAAGTTCAATTGCGATTGCATATCCGATTATTTGCTGCCTGGTATGACCCCCGCAGATATTGTGCGTGAGTTCGAGGGTCCGGTGCTGATTAAAGATATCGTCAAGCCAGCAATTCTCTCCTATATAAAGAATGGCATAGTCGAAGATTTCTTTCCACTGCACAATATTGTAAGTGTTGCGAATAACTGTATATTTTATTTATTTATGTTTTTTTTTCTACTGTCATTTCTAGGAGTATTTAGATAGATTCGCATTTGATTGGAAGCGTCGTCAATTGCCCATTGAAGATATATGCAATTATTTTGGAGCAAGCATTGCACTCTATTTCGGTTTTACCGAGTTCTATACGAAGGCACTAATATTTCCCGCCATTTTCGGTATGCTGCAATGTGTGTGGAATGTGAATTTGTCATTGGTTTGCAGTTTCTATGTGTTGTGGACAACGGTAGTTGCAGTTTTTATGAAAAAAAATATTTCTTTTATTTTATATGAAAATTAATATTTTTTGTGGTTTAGATTTTTCTGGAACTGTGGAAGCGCAAGTGCTCTGGTTATTCATACCGTTGGGGTAATATTGAAATGAGTAGTCTGGACAAACCGCGCACAGCGTATTATGGCGTCTTAAAACCGGATCCAATTACAGGCAAAATGATGCTGCAATATCCCATGCGTTATACTTATCTACAAATGTATTGCGTTTCATACCCGGTCGTGCTAATGTGCGTCGCAGCGGCGTCTTATTTTGCTCTGTACCAGTTTCAGATAGAAGCCGAGGTACTAGCAGATTTTGGTAAGTGTGATAACACTCTTAAAAATATATATTTTTTTAAATAAATGTTAATGCTTCCAGGACCCGACTCTTGGCTACTATACATACCCGTTATCGTACAGTCAATACTCATTGCTATTTTCTCGTGGGCTTACGAGAAGCTAGCTACCTTCTTGACTGACCAGGAAAACCATCGCACACGTTCTCAATACGATCGTCATCGTGTGAATAAGTTAATGCTTTTTGAAATTGTCAATAATTTCTTTTCACTATTTTACATTGCATTTGTGCTGCGGGATTTGCAACAGTTGAAATATCAACTAATGATGCAGTTGCTCATCTTTCAGGTACTTTTGCTAGTTTTTGCTTTTAAAAATCTACTACATAATGCCTTTACTTTACATATCAACAGATTGTTTGCATTGCACAAGAAATTGGCATTCCCCTCTTGGCTGTGGTGCGTCAGAAATTCGTAAAGTATATGCATAAGGAAATCGATGAGGATGTGAAGACTAATGTCAGCGATTTGGCACGCTACGAACAATGCTTTTATGAAGCTGGACTCGATCAGTATCAATCGACCTATGAGGATTACTTGCAGATGTGCATACAGTTCGGTTATGTGGTGCTGTTCGCCGCCGTAGCGCCATTTGCTGCTTTGGGTGCGTTAATCAACAACATTTTCGCCATGCATATCGATTTATTTAAGGTAAATTGCAATTTTTTGTCTACTTGTTGTATGTACCGTTACTTGTATGCTTTCGTTATAGCTCTGTAACATATTCAAACGTCCATTCGGCAGACGCGCGAAGAATACTGGCGCTTGGCAGTCGGCCTTTGAATTGCTTTCGGTGATGGCGATTCTGAGCAACTGTGGTTTGCTCTATTTGCAGCCAAATGTGAAGTGAGTGCGCATTTGTTTACGCAGTTTTGCTTTATAGTGTTTAGTTATGTATGTCAATCTCTATTAAATTGGAGGAAATAGTTGTTGCAGTAACCATAAATAACGGATACCTATTTGTGACAGGTTTGCTAGATAGTTCATGATATGTCACATATTTGAGCCAGGGTTGCAAATGATGTCTTAAAAAAAATTTAATTATTTAAATTAATTTATTTATACTTTATATTTATTTAAATTCATTTTTTTTTTATTTAGTAATCTCGAAAATGTTAAATATTTTTTTTTCTATTTCTATATTTCAATTACCGCATTTAAATATTAAAAATAAAATTTAAAGTCCTTTTACTTGAATAAAAAAATAATAATTTAACACCAAATATCGGGTTGAAAACTAAAAAAGATTAATATTAATCACTAGTATTAAATTCAACATTCAAAAAAATTTTTTTAGTTAAAGAAAATTGTAAGTTCAAAAAAAAAGTTTTTGAGTTTTGTTTTTTCGCGCTTTCGAACTTCGCGTTTTAAAATTTCGAACTAGAGCTAGAATCTTCAATACTGTAGAGAGAACTTACACATTTAAATGATTTACATATATTTTATCAATTTATAATTTTGATTTTGGGATTAAAAATTGTATATTTCAATATTTAATTCCGATTTCCATTTTAAATAATTATATTTAAGTTTCAAATCCCAAACACTTCAGATAAAAATCAGATTTTCATATTTTAACTCTAATTTTGAGGTTAAAAATTAATTTTTTTTTACTAAAAAAAAAACATTTTAGAATAGAAAGTAGATTTTCAAAATTTTACTTACAATTTTGTGTTCAAAAATTAAATTTTTTAATCAAAAAACTATTAAAAAACTTTTTAGAATAAAAATTAGATTTTCAAAATTTTAATTCCAATTTTGTGCTCAAAAATTAAATTTTTTAATTAAAAAAAAAAACATTTAAAATGTAACCCATACTAATGCTAACACCTTCATTTGCAGAGGATTTTTCTCAAAACTATTTCCACAAATGCCCGACATCACGTTTATACTCTTCGAACATTTGTTGTTGGGTTTAAAATTCGTTATACACAAAGTGATACACGAGCGTCCGCGTTGGGTGCGCATAGCATTGCTGAAGGCTGACTACGAATCTGATCAGGCTTACAAAAAACTGAAGTAAGTTAGTTTTCGTATTTGAAAGAGCATAAATAATAAATATATATTTGCAGAAAATTCAAGGCGCTTAACAAAATCGACTAAAACTTTATGTGAAAGATGTGTGACAAATAGTTATCTACACTGAAAGTGACAAATATGTACTTTACACTTGAGTACTAGTGTGACATTCAGTCATGTTTTAAATAATATTTTTTTGTCATTATTTGTCGACAGTTGACAATATTATATTTATTATCATATTTAAAAAACTAACTTTAATCATATAAATTAAATTATTGTTTTACTATATAAATTATTCTTTTATTTATCTTGTATATAAAAATGCCACCAAATATTAATATTACTGATAAGAGAAATACTCACACTTATGTGCCTCAAGTGTGCCACACACAATCTAACAACTTCATTTTTATGTGAATTTCTTACAAATTAATGCGTATATAATACATACATACAAACATGTTTTAAATAAAGTCTTAACAACTATTTTGGTATACTTAACCTTCAAGTCAATGACTCCCTCTGTAATAACTGAAAGCCAAATAGGCGTCGATGGCATGTAAAATGCCCGCCGCATAACCCATATACTGTAGAAGTAACGTTATAATTAATTATATTGTATGCCAGCATAACGGTTGCCTCACTTACATAAGTCGCCGTCATTGCGGGGTAGGCCCAAAAACCGGGACGCACCAGAAACTGCGGTTGCAGCCACACCACACAGGCGAAACCCATATAGCTGGAGGAGCTGAAGTACATGCTGCAAGCCACTGCATTGAAGAGTGTCTCCTGGGGAAGAAATAAAGTATTTCAAATAAGAAAAAAGTCTCTGAAACAGTTGGAGTATATATTTTTTAAGCAAACATGCCTAGTTCCGGTTAAAAGCCACTTACGAAGAGTGATTGTCTTATAAGACTGGCGGACTTCTCGGAGAAGCAATAGCATATCATCAGTATGGTTGTGGTTGTGAAGCAGTAGGCGGTTGTCGTCAGCATGCTGGTCAAAGCTTGTCCAATTGTATCCGCTGCCGGCACGCCATAACGCACCAGTAAGCCCTCACATAGGAAAGCCAAAGTTAGTTGGAGTATTTTGAGGAGCCCCACGCGCGAATTCACGAAACCGAAATTGACGCAAGTGCACACGCGGCAACAACAAAGTTTGAAACCAAAATTTTGGCCCATACCACGCATACCAAATGAAGACATGGCGCCAGGGAATCAGAAGTGTGTTATTTATTAACTTTTTTAATATATATATTTTTTTTTGTAATAAAATTTTTGTATAATATATTTCTTAATTAAATTTTTCGCGTAATTTTTTTTTTATTTATTTTTTTCAATTAATTATAATTTTTTAATTAATTATTTTCTAAATTAATTATTATTTCTTAATTAATTATTATTTTAATTAATTATAATTTTTTTTATTTTTAAAAACTTTAATTTGAAGTAAATTTTACATTTAATTAAATTTTTTTCAATCAATAATTATTTTCCTAATTAATTAATGTTTTTTAATTAAAAAAAAATTTTATTTTAAATATTTTTTTATCGTTATTCCCTTTCAATTTTTCATTTATTGCTCTAGTTCCTAGTTTTTTTTTATTGCTACCTACAAAGATTTGGTTATTTCTGAACAAAGCCGAATTGTAAAAATACGCGCTCCGCTCTCACTCACGCACTGTTTGTTAAATGCGCCTTCATTCCATAGCTAAGCAACTGCACAACAGGATATGCTAAAAATAGTTTCCTTTTCGATCCCCCAAGCAGACTGCCGCTATTGTGGTCCCTGACCTAAACATATCGTTTACTGCGGCCGCGTCTTACTGCTCGTTTTTGTTTACAAATTGCAAGGTACGAAAATAAATTCGACTAAATGCAATTGCCTACACGTGAATGTGCACATGCATACACACATACATATGTATATATAAATATTACATGTTACACATATGTATGTATTCTTAAGTAGATTCATAAACGCATGCGAAATCAAATACTCAAGTACTTATGTACATTAGAGCGGGTCGATTTTTTTTCTATACAATCGCCTATGCAGGAAATGTTCGACGGATCGTTCTGCACAACTTTGCCTAAGCGACTATGGGTCGATTCTTAATGCGAAGTGTAAAAAATCGCATAGAATTTATATTATACAATTTCATGGGGATATCTAAAACACCGAAGAAAAATCTTGTATAATCCCTAATCCCTTGAAAATCGCTGGCTCGAAACCGGTTCTAGATAACTAGTCCCTTACAGGCGCGGATCTACATTATAAGTGATACTCCGCGAAGAAAATGACTTTGAGTTCCAAGTACAAAATTATATAGTTTTCCCCCCAAAATTCTTCTCTGGATCCGCCCCTGGTCCCTTTATAGAAGTTGTTCAGAATGATCCGTCGAACATTTCCCGTATACGTGTTTTTTTCTGATTTTTTTGGCTCCCTGTAAACCGACCCGTTATAGAGAGTCGTTATATGTCTTCTTCTTATTTATTGGCGTAGACACCATTTACTTGATTATAGCCGAGTTAACAAAAGCGCGCCAGTCGTTCTTCATTTCCACTGTATGGCGCCAATTGAAGATTCCAAGTGCAGCCACGTCCTTCTCCACCTGGTCTTTCCAACGAAGTGGAGGTCCTCCTCCTTCTTTGCTTCTCCCGGCGGTCGCTATAAGTACCTAATTAAAAGTTATTAATTAAGATTAAAATTTCACCAGACAGCAATAACAGCAAGGCACCGTTAAGAAGACACGGGTGAATAAAGTACTAAAAATCTTTAAAAATATTTAGATTGGCTCTTTACTAGACTGTGCTTTTGATTTCATATTGCAGTAAACTTTAAATGTAGTGGCTCCCGGTAAGTGGCTGGATACATGCTGGTTTACAGACCGCAAAGGACTTCTGGGAAACGAAATAGCTGAAGAAATTGTCAAAAGTGCCATTCGTCTAGCTACCGAACCAGAATAGGAAATGCGGAAGTCACTAAACATGATGTAAGAAGTCCTCGGCATTTTTACTCAACATAGGATGTAGGATGATCTAACATTACACAAAAATTTCTTTCTAGCAAGCATTCTTTTGAGATTTGAGAACAGGAAATAGTCGCTGGAGTTACGGAACAATTCGAAGCCAAATTCATGGATTTTTGCCACAATTTTTAATGACTCATGACACGGTGCATAGTCTTGGTGAAGCAATTTTAGGTTAAATGAGGTCATTTTTCGCCGATTGTGTCCTTCAAACCATCCAATCAGGCTATGTAATATTGTCTGTTGATGGTCCTTCCTTTTTCAAGGCGGTCAATAAAAATTTTTCCACGCTTTGGAGCGGGTTGAACGTGTTCAGTTCACTCGAATGTAGACATGAATGAGACCTTTTATGCTTCTGTTCCGAATTTTATAGAAATGGCTGAGATATCTAGTTGCTTCGCAGTTCAAGGGACTAGATGAAGTATCAAACTTAGGCATCAAGTCGCTCTGGAGGTTCATAAAAAGCGTTGACATCTTGTGTGACGAATACTTCAGCTCAAATTCAATTGCATCTACATCTGGTATTATTAAGGGACCGTAGATCAACCATATGTATGGCGTGACAGTCAAACAAGTTTATCAAATCATGTCCGTCATTCAATTGACTTGAATGATTTAGACGACAGCGACCACAATTCGCCGAGAAGCTGAAAACGAAAATTTGACAGAAATCTCGGCGAAATTTTTGATTTTACTCGTAGGTTAAGTCTCCCGTCTCTTTTTATTCTCTGCTATGCCTTTACATTAAAGAGTTTATACACTGCTTCCCAACAACTTCCCACTCTTCCGCTCGTTCAAAACCATGCTAAGTATATTAATTCTTAAGTTAAGTATTGAGCGACAAACCAGCTTATTTCTTGAGACCAGCTTCAGAAGACGTTGGTAATAAAAACTCTCGAAATAATCGTTACAATCGTAAACACAACAGAACCAAACCGTTGCAGTTTATGCTCAGATAAAATTATCTAAAATTGGAATAAATAGATCAGACTCTATTATTTAATGCGAACCTCATATTTGCTCCACCAAATTATCTTCCACTAAATGACATAGTTGGCTTATTTTAGGTGATACTCACGTACCGTTCATTAGGCTAAAGAAGGTGTATTCGGTATCATTTTGACAATGGTTAAAATGGTTGAAGAGGAAAGCCCATTTGCACCCCACCGCACTTAAGCCATCATTAGACCCAATGTGTTCCCACGTCGAAACCAATTAAGCTTTGTTTAGTATCTCAGCGAATTTAACAAAATGTCACTTTTACTACCTAATGTCTTTTAAGTTAAAGCAATAAGAGTAGTGGAAGATATCGCTGGTGAAGAGTATTGGGAAGTTAGGTAATGTTCTGCGGAATCTATTTTACTAACATTCTGGAAATGGTTCTTAAAGGCAGATGCCTGGCGCTTTCAATGTTATTTACTTCGGTGTAGAAGCTTTTTGGTTTGCTCGCCATCAACACTACCCTAAAGTAGTTTTGCGATATGCCCTGTAATACCAGTGTTCCATAACTTGAGGGGTTTCTCTTGAGTCCATTGTTTCAAGCAACTGATTGATTTGAGGCAACTTAAGAAAACTTCAGGATTGGCTGCCTCACTTGGCTACACACTAGAAAATTACTGAAAAGGTCCGAAGGACTGTTATAGTAATTTAGTTTGGAGCTACCTTCTTTGCATGGATTGTTAGAATAGAAGCCTGCTTCTGTTTTTGTTTCACTTTTGATTTGACATTCATATAAAAGACTATTCTCCGAAGAAAAAGCCCAGAAGCCTTACATTCGGTCGCAACTGAGCGATAAAGAGACTTGCATTAATAAATCTATTTGAAGTAGTTAATATCTCCCCTCACATATTCAATCGTTGAGGGAATTAGCACTCATAATCAGAGCTCTCATAGTCAATATTGATGGGAGATTTTTTCATGCTTTTACTCGTAGCTATGGTAGAGAAATCTTAAATTATTGTGTTTTTACAAGAAGTGATAATTATTATGGCTCAAATTTTATGCCGCAAAGGAAAATATACGCAAAATGTTATAAAAAGAAGAATGTATTTTTATATTCCATTTTTTATGATGTAATTTGGGCGAAATCTTAACTCAGGCAGTACTAAAGTTAATTAGTAAAAGAAAGAGCTGCTGATTTTGCCGTTTCTCACAAAAGTTTCTAAATAAAGAACGGCTGCTCCAGGCCCAGAAAGCGCGCAAAATTTTAAGTCTCATTGCGCTGAAGACAGTTCGTGTGCATTTTACCATGCAATACTGCACCTACAAACAGACACATTTGATTACGTATGTATGTATGTACATAAGTACATGTACAGTATAATCAGGCAAACTGCCGGCGAATTTCTTGCTTCGTCTTTATAAAATCGGTTTTAAGTGCGCTTGGCGGCTGAAGGCGTGAATAATAATTGCATAATCTTTTGTTTGTTTACATTGGCATACGTAATGACTAACAGTAAATTACAGAGCAGCACATAGCGTAAATTAGCACATCCAACTATTATTTAATGGCAGCGTTAATAACGCTTTTTTTATTTTAATTTTATTGCGATTTAAACACCAGTACCCGTATGCGCCCCCGTTTAATCCGAAGTGCTGCTGAAAAGTGGAAATATTTATGCAGCAATTAATTCCTACCGATGTAAGATAAATGGCAATAAAAACTTGTTAAACTCTAGACAAACAGATCCCCTCGAAATTTATTCCGACAAATGATTGCTTGGCAGCACGGAAAGGTTTTTACAAAGGTTGTGAAATACTGAAATGCCACACAAACACACACCCAAATACAAAAACACTGGGCGTAGGTGAGAAAAGCCAGGCTTCACTGATAGCTTTGGTTGCGATTTATTAAGTTGTAATTCATTATACATATTAACATACTATGTATATACAAACAGACATACGTACATATCTGATGGGAAGGCGTAAGTAAATAGATCTCATAGCCTCATTATAATCATTGTATATCCTATATACTGTCTATTCCTACATATTTTTCCGCGAAATTTACATACATATGTACATTTGGATTCCAAAGAAAATCATCCATTTATCTCATAGCAGTGCATTATTAAACTGACGGTAAGCAATACCAAAAGTCCGTCAGGATCGGGAAGGACCTCTAAGAGCCTTTCGATATCAACTGAGGTTTCAGACAACGCGACTACCTATCGTGCGACTTCTTCAATCTATTGCTGGAGAAAATAATACGAGCTGCAGAGCTAACTAGAGAAGGTACAATCTTCTATAAGAGTGTGCAACTACTGCCGATGATATTGACATCATTGGCCTCCACAACCGCGCCGTTAGTTCTGCTTCCTCCACACTGGATAAGGGGTTACATGGGTTTCACAGTTTCAAAAACTCGAACATTTTTTTTTGTCTTATTAAATTCTACAACTCCTCTAGAAGCTAAAGAAGTTCTGCTGACAACGCGGATGCAACTTTTTTCCGAGCGACTGTCGGAAATGGCGTCGTAATGACTGCCATTTTGATATTTTTTTTTGAAAATTTTACAAAATGTTTATTAAATATGAGTATTTTATTAAAAAAAAAATTCATTAAAATATTTCATTTTTTATATGTAAAAAAAATTATTGAAAAAAGGCCGTTTTTTGCCCGAGGAAACCCATGTAACCGAAGCTAAGCGAAACGATTGGCGAAGCTTTCACGTTTACAGTTATAACTTCGAAATCGTAGATAATTTCTTCTATCTTCAAACCAGCATTAAAACCAACAACAACCTGGCTTCACTTGGAGTCACCAGTTGGCGTAATGGTGTCTACACTAATAAAGAAGAAGAAAAAAATTATTAAATACTAGCTGAATATTCGCTCAAATTTGACCCGGACTGACGAAAAAATAGCAAATTCGGTATTTTAATACAATTTTTTATTAACGCTCTTTAAAATATGGTTCTTTTGAGGCAAATAAGCCCACGCTTAATCCAATTTCCCATGCCCTTGTTATATCCTCGGGTGGGATGGTCATCAGTGCCTTCTGCGAATTTTGTTTTTTTTTTTCTTCGGTTGAAGCTCATTTTTGAGCGCCATTCGCTAGATAGTTGGAGAATATCGGCCTCTCATTTACAAACCCACGTCTCGGCACCAGTAAAGATGCGTTTAATGTGTGTACGCTACTCAAGCCTCAAAATCAAGCACCTATTTTTAGGACTCCAGCATTCATAATCGCATTCGATGGAACGATGAGCTGTATGAGATATATGACGACACTGACATAGTTCAGCGAATTAAAAGACAGCGGCTACGCTGGCGGGGTCATGTTGTCCGAATCGACGAAAACACTCCAGCTCTGAAAGTATTCCACGCAGTACTCGCCGGGGAAAGCAGATGAAGAGGAAGACCTCCACTCCGTTGGAAGGACTAAGTGGAGAAGGACCTGGCTTTGCTTGGAATATCCAATTGGCGCCACGTGGCGAAAAGAAGAAACGACTGGCGCGCTGTTGTTAACTCGGCTATAATCGCGTAAGCGGTGTCTACGCCAGTAAAGAAGGAGAAGCATTCATAGCCAAAGTGTGTTGAGTTCATCCATTGGTCCCTTGGTCCATTGGTCCTGAGTTGTTGAGGTCCTTTGTTATCTCTCTCATGCCAACATGACAATATGGGAAAGGCATATTTATTGAGAGGGTTTGAGCGTTCAGTTTATATAGCTCTGTCTGGGATTACACTCTAACTTAACCCTTTGTTTTTAAGGCTGATTTTTCAGTAAGAAAATAAAATTTTTTCCCTTAATCGCTTCTTAACATCTTAATTTTAATATTAAATTGCTTAATACGGAAGATCTTCGAAGAATTAGTAGTTATCTGTAATTTTCAATATTTTGTGCTAAAATTTTTATTACTTGCTTTCGTTATTTTACAAATGTATTTATAAAACAGATTGTTATCAACTTTGTTTTCCAGAAAAATCACATTTCTGAATTTTCTAATTAAGTGTTATTTTCTACTGCGCCGCAATTAATAGGCACTTAATTAAGTTTAATTATAACACTATCTTTTAATTAAAGCAATTATTGGAAGCTTTCACATCAAACAATTATTATTGTTGTTATTTTATATAAAATTACATGTGTATGTACATAAAATATAGCTGAGAAAGTTAAGAATTTGCGGTATTCTCACACAAAAACACCAACAATGCTTATTACATCATTATTATTCATGAGCGGATTATAAGGCTCTTCAAAACAAATCAATTAAGCGTGATTGTTTTCCGACTGATAAAGTTCGAAAATTGGGTGAAACGTTGTTGCATCACTTAATTGTGACGCTGTTTAATTTAAAATCGAGCATTTCATGAGCCATAAAGGGCACAATGCACTGGAGACACTGTTTTGAATAAAGATGCGCCTTAGTTCTCACAATTGACGTCAGTTCTAATAATTACTTATTATTGGGGGATAAATTTAGACATTCAAGTGCTTAAAAATAAGCATTGTATATTTAAAGGATCAGATAAGAATTTAACGACTTGTACCGTTGAGCACACATAAAAATAGCACTAACAACTTTCTTCAAAGGTGTGAACACGCTGGTTTTTTTACATTCCATTCAAGCAGCTTCGGATCTCCGACGTCGGGGAACAATTTTAGTGGTCTCGCATTATCCTGATGGAACATTATTGTTCTATTGATCTTCTGTTTGAGTGAATCACTAAATTTGTCCAGCTAATCACAAATTATCCCCGCAAAACTAATACGGCTGTGTAAACTGACGCTGAGCAACACTCAAAGCTCCGTCAGGATCGGGAAGGACCTCTCCGAGCCGGTCGATACCAAACGAGGTTTCAGACAAGGCGACTCCCTATCGTGAGACTTTTTCAATACGCTACTGGAGAAAATTATTCGAGCTGCAGAACTGAATCGAGCAGGTACAATCTTTTATAAGAGTGTACAGCTGCTGCCGTATGCCGATGATATTGATATCATCGGCCTCAACACCCGCGCCGTTAGTTCTGTTTTCTCCAGACTTAACAAGGAAGCAACGCAAATGGGTCTGGCAGTGAACGAGGGCAAGACGAAATATCTCCTGTCATCAAATGAACAGTCGTCGCACTCGCGACTTGGCTCCCACGTCACTGTTGACAGTCATAACTTTGAAGTTGTAGATAATTTCGTCTATCTTGGAACCAGCGTAAACACCACCAACAATGTCAGCCTGGAAATCCAACGCAGGATTACTCTTGCCAACAGGTGCTACTTCGGACTGATTAGGCAATTAAAAAATAAAGTCCTCTCTCGACGAACAAAAACCAAACTCTATAAGTCGCTCATAATTCCCGTCCTGCTATACGGTGCAGAGGCTTGGACGATGACAACAATCGATGAGTCGACGTTGCGAGTTTTCGAGAGAAAGGTTCTGCGGGAGATTTATGGTCCTTGCGCATTGGCCACGGCGAATATCGCTTTCGATGGAACGATGAGCTGTACGAGATATACGACGACATTGACATAGTTCAGCGCATTAAAAGACAGCGGCTACGCTGGCTAGGTCATGTTGTCCGAATGGATGAAAACATTCCAGCTCTGAAAGTATTCGACGCAGTACCCGCCGTGGGAAGCAGAGGAAGAGGAAGACCTCCACTCCTTTGGAAGGACCAAGTGGAGAAGGACCTGGTTTCGCTTGGAATATCCAATTGGCGCCACGTAGCGAAGAGAAGAAACGAGTGGCGCGCTGTTGTTGACTCGGCTATAATCGCGTAAGTGTTGCCTGCGCCATTAAAGAAGAAGAATCACAATACACTTCAAAATTAGGTTAGGTTTATCTGGTAGGCCAATAAGCCATGCATAGACCAGTTTGGTACTTTGCGATACCAGATGGAATTCACTAAGTCCAAGAGAAGTAATCATCCTTAAGGATGCCTTCGATTGACGCGAATACCGTGGGGGCTCCAGATGCTTATAGCGTAGTCTTGCCGATGCGGGACAAGTGCACAAGCTCCATTGTTTCCCTGTTTCCTTCTTTAGACATTCAATGCAATCTTTTAGTTCTGTCAGCTCCAATCTGCGGGTGTGTTTGATCAGTTTGTATTATCGTCATGTTCCTATAGTCTCTTCCATCGAGAGACAATAGGAAATTTGTGTTCTTCCGATCTACCGTTTTGCACATGACTTTGCAGTTTTACACCTAAGTAGCTCGTTTCAACGGATTTTGATTTTTTTTACCATGCTTCTGTCGAGATCGTCGTATAGACAATGCATGGGTTTCCCAATGTTGATCACGTTTTCGGATGATAACCGTACACTATTCTTGGCAAACTCGTCCACTATTTCATTGCTCTCGATTTCCTGGCATCCTAGAAATGAAGTTGCTTGAATCCACTGCTGCCCTTCTTCCCAAGCCACTTCTGGCCAATATGCGATGCGAATTTTCTGCCTTGATTGCAGCTTGGCTGTCCAAGTATATGTTGACTCTGTAATTGCATTAGAGGCTAGCTCCGCGACTTTCGTAATAGCAAAGACCTGAACTTGAAATATACTACAGTGGTCCGGCAACTTAAAACTTCAAAATTAATCGTGGTTTTGTTGGGCAAAAGCTCAAAAGAAGAAATCCCTTTGAAGTACCACCAAACAGACAACATAACCTGTTTTTGGTGACTATCGGCCTTCGAAGTAGTTGAAGCTGGTTCTTCCTTTTTAAGCCATGATCCATGAGCCCACTTTTCGTCGCCAGTAACAAAGCGTTTCAAAAATGGATCACTTCCTTGACCTTTAATAAGCATTTTACAGTCGTTATTGCGGCGGAGCAAATTTCATTCTGATAGATCTACGAACAAACTGTATCATCATTGCACATAGATATTGTTCCCTCGACAGCGGAAACTACCTAAACGGAAGGAATTCGGATTTTAATCCAACCAATGACTGTACACAACTATTGGTGAATGTGTTCTGTCGCTAGAATAACCACAATGTCTCAGGTATTTCAATATAGTTCATCAGCTGTTTTGTTGTCATTCAGATTCCTGTGGCTGGCAAGTGAAATCTTACAGTGCTCTGCCTTCTTTCTTGTTTTTGGACGCAGCTTTTAGTGATGTTTCGTGTTATTTGGCTGTCTGAATAGAGGAATGCTTCCATGCTAAATACGTAATCCTTCGTTAAGAAAGCGAGATACACGTAAAGAGGAATCTATCTCTGCGTACACAGAGGGTATGTACCATAATCGATCATTATTTCCGGCGGAAGTGACTTTTTCCAGATATATCTCAGCCAAGCAGGTATAATACCATTAAAATTACCTTGTTACCCATAATATTACTTCTAAAAAAACGGATTGTTTATTTTTTCGATAACATATAACAATTACCATACAAAAATCCATTGCTGAAAATTTACTCAAGTTTTCTAACCTTATATGTCGCATATACATCTGTATATAATGTATTATATATCGCTAGATTTCTGAATCAAAACAAAAACACTGACAGTTGAAAGAAAAATTATTTGCGAGTAAGAAAACTTTTATTATTGATAATACTTACTTTTGTTTGTGTTTTTCAAAATGCCGTTAAACCTAACGCATTTGCAACGCTGCATCATCTCGACGGCATTTTATGTTGTGTGCTTCGTGGGTATTATGCGCACTTTACCGAGTTCCAAACAAAAATTAATTTGTCTCGCTTCTTGGCAGATTCTTGAAATTGTGGCTTGTGCGCTCATCTATGACATGACCGACTCCGACTGCATAGGAGCGCGTGAGATCTCTACTTTCATGTGGTGGTCGGGTCTTTTAGTCTTTATTCCCATTATACCGGATATATTGTACTGCATCATGGGCATACTAATATCAGAGCCATTCTATGCAGCACTGGTGAGTGGCAGGTTATTAGATTATCCTTTTTTATTCCGATTTTTCTTTGCCCTAGGGCGGCTGCTATAACATTGTGATGTTCTGTGTGTGCGTATTGGCCTGCATATTTGCCTTTCTCTCGGTTACGGGTTGTGGAAATCCGAAACAGACGGCAGTTTTAGCTGTTGGTGTAATTGAACTTATTGCTGGCATAGTACATCTGGTGTTCATATGGTTTATCAAGGAGAATCTCGATGAAGGCGAAGTTTTATTTAGTAAAAATTTTTAAAGTAAATGTTGGAGACTAATTTTTATATATTATCTAAGAGCCTTGCATATTATATTATGTGGAGAAACGGGCAAAATATTGCTTTTAATTAAACAGTTTTTCTAGTGTATTGAAAGTAAGGGAGTAACATAGTGAAGTGACACGGAAACTACATTTTTTAAAGATCATGCAGCACTTGTGGAAGGTAGACGTGACTCAAGGCTCCACACGAGCATGTTGCAGACAAAGTTCTAAATTTGAATTATTTGTTAAGCTGGAATCTCTATTCTATATATGCTGTCTTAAGGTATTTTCAGTTCCTAAGCCCCTTTGAATTTTTTTCAACAGCCTAAAGAAGTCTTTACTAGGTTGTAACGCTATTGAATGGTTTACAGTATACCCAGTTCTCATTGCAACGATCCGATCCGTTGAAACTACTTTCTAGCGGTCATACTGAGCAAATCGATTGTCTCTTGTATATTCTGATTCATCCAAAAATTAGTTTATAGCAGCCAAGATAGAAAAAAGTTGTGATAATTTCGAATAACAAATTCGTATAGTTCTGCTCCTTAATTTGGCATTACTTGCTCATGTAAGTATATAGTATATCAAATCGCTTCATGTTGGGCGGATCCATGAATGCTGATAATAATGTTTTCGAATTCTTTGAAAAGCTCATTATATAAATCCTATAGTTCATATCATCACCTAAAATCCAAAACACCGTATCATCAAAAAAATTTAAAATCTTTGTCAGATATAATAACCAATGTATAGGTTAGTCGAAAAAGTCTTTTCGTACGTTTTCAATAGATATCGTTGCAGTCGTATATCTCCAGTGATACCAATCGCATTCTATCATACCATATAGTGTTGGAAAAATACTATAAATATAATCTGAACAGGGTATATTAAGTTCGTCACGAAGTTTGTAGCACCCAGAAGGAAGCGTCGGAGACCCTATAAAGTATACCTATATATAAATGATCAGTATGTTGAGCTGAGTCGATTTAGCTATGTCCGTCTGTCTGTCCGTCTGTATATATACGAACAAGTCCATCCCAATGTAATCTCCGAAGAAATTGTTTATCGCTGCCATGCAAACTGAATGATCGGAATGAAATGATTGCATGGGAAACCTCTTCATTTGACGATATATCTTCACGAAATTTGACATGGAATACTGCTAAAGGTAATAACATAATCTCCGACAAAATTTTTCAGATCCGATTACTATAGCATACAGCTTCCATATAAAGTGGACGCATAGTTACTAAAAGAAATGCACCTGTGAAGGGTATATTTGCTTCGGTCCAGCCGAAGTTAACGTTTTTTCTTGTTTTGTTCCAATATGAGTGTACGAGTATGATAACCAATATATAACCAAAACTCAATTTTTTTCAATAATAATGATTTCTTTTATATCGGTTTTCCTTCGCCTGTAAAGTTGTGAAAAGTGTTGTTACATTATTTTGCATTTTAGGTGAAATGATATAAATCATATAGCTTCACCCAGAACATATGTAATTGAACGCAATTTCTACCAGGTATTTAGTTGTAAAATTGATTCAATCATGAATCATGGTTTGACAAATGGAAAAAATAGAATTACTAGAAATGTAAAAATAACAAAACGTCCCACAAAGTCAAAAAGTACTTCTTTTCAACAATTTATCAACATTTTTGAGTTTTTTTTACATTTCATCAGCATTTGCAAAACATAACTGTAACTTATAATGAAAAAAAATCAAACCACAAGAATCGACCAAAATAGGACGAAACGCAAGAAGAGCCGATTTTTCTTCCTCCTAAATGTTGTAAGGCCATAATGAATTGCTAAAGCGCCAAAAATTCGGCATTCACTGTTGCTTTTGGCTTTTGCTTTAGATCACGGAAGGTTTAGCGATTGGCTTAGTTTTATATTGTACATTCACAGCCAGTTGTGTGCTTGGCAATGAAGTTAGTGGACCCGTTTACATATTCTTGCTCTTCATTTTTCCCGCTTTTATACCGGATTTGTACTACTATCTACTTACACCCAAACTGCATACATTGGGTATTGATCCGCTGGTAAGGTACATTGTTAACTTCTGTGTTCCACAAGTTCAATGAAACATTTGTTGCGTTCGCAATTTCTTTCTTAATACAGGGTGTTATGTTCAACTTTATTATAGGCGTCTTGTGCATTTTGATTGGTGTAAGTCTTATAATGGTAATCATTTCGTTTTGTGGATTTTATGCACAATTCCTTTTGGTGATTGCTGGTGCCTTAAGCGTCTGCTCGGGCGTATTTCATTTGATGAATGCCTGTATGTGTCACAAGGCGATACCGAAGTCGGAGAGGTGAGCTTGCCTGCGAATAACAGAATACAAAGTCTATGCCGATCGTGGCGCTGTAAAGTGTTGATAATAGCTGTTTTGCTGACGTCACTTTAGCGAATTGTCATTCAACTTCTCTGCCTGAAATTAGTCGATCAAAAAATTAACTTGGTTTATTCGGCACAACTTTGTATTTTATAAATTTTCAATGCATTCGGTTACATTTTTATTAATTCACATTGTGTAATTTATTTTCTTGTAAATCCATAATAGATATTATAAACCGCGCCGTTCTAAACCCAAGAAAGCGCCGAAGGATAAGAAAAAACAAGCGAAACCAGCTAAGAAAGGCAAAGCGGAAAAGAAGCCTGACAAGAAGGCTGAAAAGAAACCTGACAAGAAGGCTGAAAAGAAACCCGAGAAAAAGAGCGATAAGAAGACCGATAAGAAACCGGATAAACAGTCGGAAAAGAAAACAAAATCAAAGTCCACAGAAAAATGCTAAGAAAAATAGGGAGGAAACGTAAATTAGGGCTAAGAAAGAATTCTAGTTTGTTTAGTTAATAAACATTTAATTCAATTTTAAAAGAAATGTTTCCTACATGGTCAGATGGAGTGAGAATGGGCTTTGCTTTGCTTCGCTTTTTTGTCAAAAATTTATTCAAAGTTTTCGGACTGCCACTTGCAAGGCAATTGGATAACAGGTCAAAAGAAAAATTCCCAGCGTACCATAGTAAAATACATATTTTTTGCAAAATTCGTTCTCTTTTTTTCAACTTAGTTCCATAGTGATACGCTGATAATAGCGACCTTCCAACTTTTGGATACCATTTTTGCATAATAGTCCTTTGCTACAAAATAATCAGTTACTACACCCCTCGGCGTACGTCCGCAGCTGTACACTCTTATATTTAGAAGATGGTATCTTCTCTATTTAGTTCTGCAGTTTGAATTATTTTCGCCAAGAGTTGAGGAGGCTTACCCCACGGTAGATTGAGGGTTCTCCTTCTTTGTGGATTGGGCAAAGCACACTTAAATTCCAATCGTCGGGCGTGCTTTCGTCCGACCAAATTCTACAAAGCAGCTGATGCATGTTCCTTGTCTTCACCGCCGTGTTTGAATAGCTCAGCCGGCAACCAGTCCGTCCTCGCTACTTTGTGGTTCTTCAGACGAATATTTGCTATTCGAACATCTTCATGGTTGGGCAATAGAACGTCCGCTCCACCATCATCGATTGGGGAATCGGGTACGACATTTCCTGGTATTATGCTTCCACTACCATTCAGCAGGCTGAAGAAGTGTTCTCTCCATAATTTTAGTATGCTCTGGTCATCAATTACTAGATCACCTCTGGAGGTTCTACAAGAGTATGCGCCGGTCTTGGAACCTTCTGTTAGTCCCCGCATCTTTTCGTAGAATTTTCGATCATTACCAATGTCGGTCAGCTTGTCAAGCTCTTCATACGCCCACATTCCGGCCTCTCTCTGTTTTGCGTTTCGGTTCTCTCTTCAACTCTCAGTATCTATCCCATCCCGCAGTTGTTGTGGTCGATTGTAACGTTGTGAGGTTGGCAGTCTATTTTCTCTCCGCGACGCGGCACTCCTCATCGTATCGATGTTCTTTTGCATTTTCCGAAAACCAATGGTTTCAGTGGCAGCTGTACGTAAGGAGCTTGAAATACCATCCCATAGTTCCCTTAAACCGAGTTGCTGATGAATGAGCTCAGAGTGCAGGAGTACAAAATCGAGTAAAAAATCATTCGACTGTCTGTTGTGATTGCAGCTTCTCGACGTCGAACCTTCCTTGTGTTTGTAGACATTTTTTGCTGCACAGAGGCGGGCGCGTATCGGGTCAATGTTAGGACCTCGGAGCGAACGCAAGTCTAAAACACTGGGGACTTATCTTTCCATCCCGAGGCCGCCTAGTAACTTGATGAATTTTCTTATGCTATTATCTAGTAGTACAGATGACCATATTTCTGGTCCCGACGAAGTCGATCAGCCTCAAGCCATTTGGGAATGTTTCATCATGGAGGCTAAATTTACCGACTGTTGTGCCAAGGACACATCCCTGACGTTTTATAAGGTTTGAGACGTTACCTTCAAGGTATAAAAAAAAGTAGTTATTCTGCGACGTAATGCAAACAGCTGCTGATTTTATCATCATTTAAGGGTTACGCTACGTATGAGTAACTAATTGTTTAATAGTCCGTTTATATGAGTACTCGTATGAAGAAGGAAAATTTTTTTAAAGTGGAAATACAAATTGTTTTTAAGGGTTTATTGACTGCAATAAGGTACTCATTAATAGGTTCTTACTTAAACAGAAGTATAAACTAATATATTCAACAATTTTGCTCAAATCTAGCAAATGAAATTTAAATAGAGTATACTTAAATACGCTAGCAAGTTTCAAGTATACAAATCCAAGCCTACATACATACCATTGGTACGTGGAAAATCTTTATTTAAGCCATTAGTGTCAATTAAATCGGCATTAAATATAAAATCAAGATGAGCGCGGTTTACAAACCCAACTTTATTGTCTGTAAATAGTTTTGAAATTATCGGAAATCCCAGCTCAATTCAGCCGCAAACCACACGACTCGCATTCCTAAGTAACCACCGGCAAATAACGCAATAAAACAGCGCCATAGCCTATGTACATATAGACTAAGGTCTGTGCTGTAACATTCGCTCTCGCGTATTCACGTGCAAAAGTCGTGACGACAGAATAATGTAATATTCTTTACCACATCAGAACAAAACGTTTCATATAAAAATGATTATAAATGTTTGCTTCTGCGCAATGGCCGGCGAATTTTATTGCTTGCCGCACTTAGCTGTAAACATTTTTACCTAATAAAGTACATATGTATGTATGTATGCGCTAACATCAAGTGTATTTAAATATTTTATGCATAATTTAAAATGCGAGTTACGACAGTTATGCGGTAATTATTACCAACAATTTGTGCAATACGCCGCCGCCGGCTTATTATGCAGGGAACCATTTATAGACACACATACATGCATATATTTTGACCACCGACTAGTTGGATTATAAATGATGATGCTAGCGACTTACTTGCTAGCAGCTTCTAGAACAATAGAGAATTTTATATATAGACATTAGGGTGGTACTTAAACTGTTTTAAAACAAGTTTTTTAAGGGGCTATACCCGTGTGACACTTAAAAAAAAAAGAATATTATCTGCTTTTTCGATAGTTTATATTTCCATAAATACCCTGTGAAATTGGGAAGATTGTATCTTGAATAGTTTTTGGAAGGCAGCGTTTTAAAGAGCGACCGCTCGGAGGTGCAAGCATATATAAGTGAAACTTTAAACGCGCTTTTCTTGAAACCACATTTTTCAAAATTGCTGACATTACCTAAAGAAACGATTTTTTTCAAAATTACGCCATTTTGTTAATTTTTGATATTTTTCAAAGGTCGTAGGTCATTGTATAGGAAATATTATTAAGTTTAATAAACTTTTCAATTTTTTTTGTTTCAGCTACTCATTCGGCCAGAATCATGCCAGCAGTTGAGCCACTTTTTTTTGGCACCTCCGAAGACAGCCCATAACTCCGTTATTTTTCAACATTTCTATAAAAAAAAAATCATAAAATATAGCTGAAAGTATACCTTATTATATTCAAAGAAGTTCTAAACATTCCTTCGCGTACTTTCTCCAAGAAAAGTTCACGAAAATCTTCTAATTTTTCATTCGTTATGCTTTTTTTTTTAAGAAAATTCTATGAAGTCTCTATAAAGCCTTACTTAAAAAGCCGAATGTCTCGAGAAGTATTAATGATATCGATTTTGACCTTGGACCTTTTTTGTAGTAAATAAAATTTCCTACAAGTTTATTATGTAAATTTTTTCTATAGCTCTTGTCATTTACGAGATAAATATATACAAAAAAAAAATGCGAATTTCGTGGAAAAATCAGGTTTGTCGCAATGAGCACTTTTGTAGAGTGTTCAATTCTGAGGAATATGTGTCTAAAGTCAAAGCAATGCCATAAAATGCCTCTGAGATGTAGAAATTTAAAGATAAAAAAATCACGATGTATCGTGTATTTTCAATGGAAAATTTTTACATGCCTTGGTCCAGTCCTTAATGTCATGGAATTTTTTAGGTAATTTCATGATGAGACTGAAAAAAATTGATAGTTAAAAATACCCTAATGATCATGCAATATATTTGTTATAATTATAATTAACACAAGGTCTAAAATGTATAATAATCTAATTTTGCTTGTATTCTAATAAAAATGATCTTTATCCCTGTAAGGCGCCCACTTATATTTAACTTATTGAAAAACCCTACAAAAGTAGACCGATAGGGACAGCAAATGACGCCATATTTTTCATAATCTTTTGACATTTTCATGGAAAAATATACGATCCAACAACAAGTCGAAATTATTAAAATTAACTACTGAATTTCGAAGTCAGTAGGCAAAATGACGCATGAAAAATAAAGCCATTTTCGTGATTTTTTTTAAGAGAAAGTACGGGATTGAATATTTCGAACTTCTTTGATTGAAAGAAAAAAAAAAACAAGTCGTTTGACTTTTTAAGTACCACCCTAAAACAATTTTCTCATAAAATACCGCTTTGGCTGTAATTAGAGGGGCCTGGCTGTGAACTCGATTGCAATTCTTATTAATAGGTGTATACTGTGGTATTACATAGAAAGTTCTAGCCACCGGTTCCGCTGCAATCTTCACTGACGATTCATAGTTAAATTGGGTATTTTATAATATAGTATATACAAATGTATGTATTAGTATTGTATGAGTATTTTTGTAAACTCATTTGTTCTACTATTTATTTGCAATTAAACTGTAAACAAATTAAATGGCATCAATGCAATTTTCTTTAAAATACCGAAGCTAAAATAACCTTCACAGATAAAGAAGTTTTTCATGCAAAAATTCGATTTTGATAGGTCAGTTTATATGGCAGCTATATGCTTTCTTCTTCTTCTTAATTGGATTTGACACCGCCGAGTCAAGAACAGCGCGCCAGTCGTTTTTTCTTTTCGCTACGTGGCGCCAATTGGATATCCCAAGCGAAGCCAGGTCCTTCTCCACTTGGTCCTTCCAACGGAGTGGAGGTCTTCCTCTTCCTCTGCTTCCCCCGGCGGGTACTGCGTCGAATACTTTCAGAGCTGGAGTGCTTTAGTGGTTCGTTATCGGCGGTTCCAACAAATGTGCAGGTTTTGGCGAGCAGAGGATCAAGGCAAAACTTCAAATTGATTTCCCAAAAACTGAGCGCCTTGTGCTTGTATGTAAAGACTAAATGGACTCAGCTTGTTACGCTAATAATTTACAATTCTTCTAAATATTACAAACTTTGTGGCAAATTTAATATGATCTGTTCAAAGTATTAAATAAATTGCATTATACATAGATCATTTATATTAAAAAGATCATTGACTACGCTTTTCAGAGATAATTAATTATTATAGCATTCAAAGTGAGGTATTTAAAGGTGTATACAAATTTTCAAAAAATTTATACTATGCATATGTTATAAGTCTCGATTCGATAACCTTCAATTGAGTTAGTACTTGAACAAGACTCAGTAGCTTAACAAGAATAGGAATTCCTATAATTTTATCGGCAACGAACTCCCAAAAATTGTTAAGATAGCTTGAACTTTTTGCAGATATTAAAACCTTTCAAGTTTAATTCGTAAACTATTATAGGCCAGCACTTTTTAAAAAAAGAAGGTCTATGGGTCATATAAGTAATTTTTGATATAAGAAACAGAAGTAATGTAAAATTTTATTGTAAAAAAGCTTTATTTTTTTGACAAACTTCAGAACATACAAAAAACAACACAAAACACCTTATTTTTATTATTAATTAACATTCTCATTTCAGTTGAAGTTCCATAGTTTGGTATTAGAGATAACAAATCAAGTTGTAATAAAATTTCACTTTCAACTTTCGTTCTAACGTTTACAACCCTGTGTTAATGCGGTTGTCAACAGCAGCAAAAATTGGAAACTGATACCTAAAGCTTTTTTCTAATGAGCCAATTCTAATTTTTATACCCTGAACAGGGTATATTAAGTTTGTCACGAAGTTTGTAACACCCAGAAGGAAGCATCGGAGACCCTATAAGGTATATATATAAATGATCAGTATGTCGAGCTGAGTCGATTTAGCCATGCCCGTCTGTCTGTCTGTATATATACGAACTATTTCCTCAGTTTTTAAGATATCATTTTGAAATTTTGCAAACGTCATTTTCTCTTCAGGAAGCTGCTCATTTGTCGGAACGGCCGATATCGGTTAACTATAACATATAGCTGCCATACAAACTGAACGATCGGAATCAAGTTCTTGTATGGACAACTTTCACATTTGACAAGATATACATATTTATTCACGAAATTTGGTATAGATTATTTTTTAAGCCAACAACATAATCTCCAAAAAAAAAATTGTTTAGAACGGATTACTATAGCATATAGCTTCCAAACTGAACACATAGTTACTAACAGAAATGCACCTGTGAAGGATATTTAGCTTCGGTGCAACCGAAGTTAACGTTTTTTCTTGTTTTATATTTATTCATTCCTCCTCAAACATTTAATGAACGTAAATTGTTTTATTATCTGTCAGCCCCTGAATGTTTTAGCTTATAGCCTTGACAGACAGACTTAATCAGATCTAAATTTGCAGGTGACAGACGGCAACTATGCGAGTTTGAAACTGTGGATAGAAGATAAACATTGCTTTTGATTGCGGTTGTTAGCCCACCAATTTTTACGAAACCATTTTTTATTACAAAAAAAAAAAAAAAATATTAAAACGTTATTTTATAAAACAGCTTTATAACATAAAACTTCTTGTTTTATTATTGAAATTTTGAAAAACGGCTGTCACGACTTGTTTTTTATTCACAATTGTTTAAAATTGGCTATTTTTAAGAATGTTGCCAACAAAAATGCGGTTAACTCTCTAAAATATTGAAAATTAAATGGGAGTTAGCAATGGGGTCTTCACTAACTCCTGGATTAATTCGGATTAACTGCATCAACCGTCTGTCAATGCTATTAGAAACATCAAACGTCAAACGTTATCAGTTGTAATGTAAAAACAGAGTTATTTCAATTTCAATTCAACTGAGTTGAGTTGTAATTTATAAATTATAAACGAAACCCTTTAGGGTCCTTTGTAAATGAGTTTATTTATACAGTTTGTACCCCTTGCTATTCAGTCAACAATATATTGTAATTTTTCTGTTAGTTAGTGGTTGACAACCATCTTTCGATGAATGTGACAATTGACAGGAAGTTCCATAAAAAAAAATTATTTACCTCTTCTTTGAAACGTTGATCAAGATTAGTTTAATTACACCATTTTCTCAAACAATAGATGAGAAAAGTAGAGATAGGGGTGAGATAAAATAAGTAATACCGGCTTGCTTCTGTATTTGTGATAAGCCTTGAAAACGTATAAACAATCCGGAAACAGGCTAGTGATTCATATAGAATAAGCAAACAACTAATTGTTCTTAAAACAAAAACAATAAGCAAACGAGAAACAAGAACATAATAAAGATGTGCAGTTGATTCCATATGGTACATACATATGTATGTACATATATTTAGATCTGGCGCCGTTCATGGCAAATATTATCTCACTTTTACCTTATTAACTATTAGTTAGCCGCGATTATCACACAATGCGCAACGGTACTACGTTTGCATTGTTATTTATTTGCACACACTTTCTATTTACAACTTTGTTCTTTACATCCATTGTTGTTGCTACTTTGTTTCGTGTAATTTATATGCATATTATATGTATATCGATGTGTGTACAATAACAAAAAGAATGAGATTCGCATTGTCAGCATGCCAGTAATTTATTTGTTGTTATTATCGCTACCTGAATTTTTGACGTTTTCTCCGCTTAATTGATGCGATTAATTTTAATTCCACACTCTGTTCAAAATGAAATGGGAAAAAGTAAATCAATGTAATTTCACTGTCATTTTCAAGTTGTTTATCGTGGGCTTATATAATTCTATATGTACTTGTACGATTACAGGACACAACCGTTAAGTGCTGGCATAAAATTATCACTAAAATATTTACAGAATAAATATAACTTTAGACACTACTAAAAATATCCTCTTATAATACTTTACTTGAAATATAGGTATGCCTCAATAACCTCTGATATATTGACGAATGCGTTCATATATTGAGTCCAACTCACATCTGTCTTTGTCGTTGAAAATCCTGTAAAGAAACGAATCGATCAACCAACTGGTATAATCAAGTATCTCTTTCTGTCGGTGCTAAAGAATATTTTCATAACTGTTCCTGTGGTCCCGGCCTACTACGTGTATAAAACCTAGAAACTTACAAAATGGTGACTTTTTTTAAGTAACGGGTGTTCTAAGTAGAGGTACTTTTTTCAGTAACCTTCTTTTGACAGATCAAGCGTGAGTTGTGTCAAGCTGTCATCTTGTTTTTGTTCAGTATTATTTGGCATTTCTTCATGGAAAGACTTACGTTTGAACAAATTTTACAATTCGTTCCACTTTATTACGAAAATTCACGTTCTGTAAAGAATGTGTTCGCGTGCTGCGCTCAACTTATGGTCAACACACCCGTCGTACTATTCGCATCATCATCACCCATCTTGAGACCCAGCATTCATTATTGGATAATATTCGAACGTATAGATTACCTCAAGCAGGCAGTGAAGAAAATATATCAGCCGCAAAAGAGTCGATTCGGCCCCGTTCACATTAGCTCGGACTGAGGTATGGAACGACTTGGCGCTGATTTTACGTCGAGATCTTAAATTGCAGCTAGTGCAAGAACTGAAGCCGCTCGACCTTCCCTAGTGACATCGCTTCGCTCTAAAGGCTCGGGAAAAGTTCCAAGAAAATCCGACGTTTTCGAGTCAAATTTTGTTCAGCGGTGAGGCTCATTTCTGGCTCAATGGATATGTAAACAAGGAAAATTGTAATTTAGCATTAGGGACCAAGGGTAACCTGAAGATATTCAAGAGCTGTAATTGCATTCAGAAAAGCAATGGTTAGGTGGGTTTGTGGAATCATCGGTCTATATTTCTTCAAAAATAGTGCCGTTCAGAACGTAATCGGCGATGGCGACCGACTATTTGATGCCTGAAATTGAAGATCGTGATCTCGGCGACATTTGGTTTCAAAAAGACGGCGCCACTCCCCACCGTTCGCGTCAATGAATGGATTTAATGAAAAAACACTGCGGTGAGCAAATAATTTCCCGCTTTGGACTCGTCGATTGGATTCAGGCCTTGGAGCAACACAAATAACGAGTCATCGAAAATTGGACTCACGGATAGACCATCTGACCCGTGGCCGTGACCAACATTTGAAAGAGATAATTTTCAAAAAATAAAAGCTAAAGAATGTTTTTTTTTAATTATTTTTTCTTTAAAAGAGTAGAGAACCTCCGAATGGACCACGCTATAGAATTTCACCCCAAGTTTTGATATATGACCAGATAAGAAAACTGGTAAGTCATAGTATGGAGAACTAAGTATACACAAAACTGAAAATTTGATAGTGATCGGTCATTTATGTATCTCAGAGTAATTACTCAAGCAAATTACAGCAGACTGAACTGAGCGGCTACAATTTAGAGGGCTGTAACTCAAAAACTGTTTAAGATGTAAAGTTTCAGTATGTTATTTTTAAAGCTATCACCTATCGAAATCAGTGTCTTTTTACATTTTAAACTAGGTGTTCCTATTAACAAACTAGCCTCGTAATAACTTAAAAATACGTATCGAAATTTGTTTATATTTTCAATACTATCGTAACATGTTGCCTGATTAAAATAGTTTTGTACCTTTGATTAGCTCAGAAATGCTAATATAATTTTCTATAATTTCCTTTCAATTTGATGAATTATTAAATAATAACTTTGTGTAAATGTATAATAACTAATCACCGTCACACCTCAATTTAAGCTGCTACGCATTTTACATCACAACAACCTGCTCTGCATGCGAATGCCAGTAAATCCTTGCTCGTGCACTGTTACGATATATGTATATACGAGTGTATGTAATCAGATAGCTATTGTATCACATATATATTTTAGGAACTTTAAATAACTTATTTATTGAAATGAGCTTGCCCACACACCTATTTTGTCAGTTTTGACGACTTTAGCCGCTAAGCTCATTATTGCAAGATATTCGTTACGGTACGAGTATGCAGTATTTAATTGCCGATCGGTTGAATGTATGTTTTTATAATATTGCGATGTGTCCATAGCAGGAGCCCTTTAATTATCACCAGTGCATTTCCAGAATAATCTCGTAGGCATTTAATTGGCCTCACTCAATTGTGAATTTCACAATTTTGTTGACAGTCTCAATTAAAGAAAAAATATTATATCTGATTATTTTGATTTAATCAAATTGTAATCGCCGTAGAAACAACAAAACAGCTTAAAACTCGCTTAAATATCTCACACCATGAGAAAAGATCAGGAAGCTATAGTTGTATAGATATTCATCACAGATACTTTATTGATAGCGACAAAAATTCAGTAAGCTTCGTCATACAAGTAAACGAATAGAACTGTCAATTTTATGTAGTCACTCTAAAATTTCGTTCATGAGATCAGCAACTTATAGATTTTTCTGTCAATCAAGCTGAGAAAAAAGAAAGGTAAGGGTTTCATGACTGTTGACTTGTTTACATGTCAAACTCATAAACCCATGTCTCATCGGCAGTCATACTGCTCTCCATGAATGTGGGACTGTATTTCGAACGATCAAGCATGTTCTAATAGACCTGTTAATGGTACTCCTTTTGAAAAAAATTTAGCTTTTTTAGGAGGAGTCGAGCACGAATGCGTTTCATACCCAAGATATCAAAAACATTCTAGCGGACTCGCGAGAGATGTCGAGCGCTATTGCCATTTCTCTAACACTTGCCTGACGATTTTCAAGCACTATATTCTTCACTTTTTTTAAATATTTACAATAACATCAGTTGAAGAGGTCAAAGGCAGTCTAGAACGAGGCATGTCTTTAACGATCTCTCGACTTTTCTTGAAGACCTTGTACCACTCGTAGGCTACGACAAATGAGAGGTTCTAAAAGGTCTTAATATGATCTGAACTCTGTCTCACTGCAATGATTTAAAAAAAAAGAAAAACGTTAACATCGGTTGCAATAGATTCCCGCAGTTCCGTCATATAAAAAGCTCCATAAAGAGAAAAGGATGTAAAAATTGCTCTTTAATCAAAGCTTTATATAAAGTATTACAGTGGTCGGATTTTACAAGTAGTTCAAATATGCGCCGTTTCGTTCGATAATCTGTTTCCATCTAGACGGCAACTTTATAATACCCCTCTCGTAGAAGCCCCCCTCCTTATTTGCGAAGAACTCGGGCAGCCACTTTTCACAAGCCATTTTTGAGTTCAACTTTACATCAACAAGGGCGTTCGCCATGGATAGGAACAGGTGGTAATCACTTGGCGCTATGCCCGGGCTATATGGTGGATCCGATAAAACCGCCATCCAGGATTCCGTAGCTTCTGACGAGGCCAATTCTAGACGCTTCTGGTCGATCGCCTGGTTCAAGCGGTCCAGTTGTTCGCAGTCGATGGTAGAATTAAGCATCTAGCCATATGAGAGCAGCTCGTAGTAGATGAGTCCCTTCCAATCCCACCGAACATACAGCAAAACCTTCCTGGCCGTCAATCCCGGCTTGGCCAGTGTTTGGGACGATTCACCGGCCTTCAACCACGCCCGTTCGCTTGATATTGTCATATGTGATCCTTTTTTCATCGCCAATCACCATACACTTCAAAAATGGGTCGAGTACGTTCGGTTTCAGCAGCATATCGCAGGCGTTGATTGGGTCCAGAACTTTTTTTTTGCGTCAAATCATGCGGCACCAATATCAAGCTATTTTATCTATCCAGCCTTCCGCGGTTTGGTTAGGAACTTCCATTTTCTGAGCGATGTCACAAGATGCCACATGCCGGTCTAACACGATGTTTTCCATGTTTTTATCGGTATTCGTCGTCACAGGCCTTCACCCGCTCTGAATCGTCGTCAGCATTCGTCCACAGTTCGAAGTGATAGAGTACCATCCCCCAAAACAACATTAATCTCACGGAACGGCGGATTTGCCTTTAACGACGAAAAACTTTAAAATAGTGCGAATTTCGGAGCGCAATATCCAGAGTAATCATGCATAGCGTCGTTTTGTAGGTTATGTCAAGACCTTTCAAAGATGTATAGTATAGTGCGAGATACGAGCTCTGTATCGCTTTATACATAGCCGCGAAATTCAAAAGACAAACAGGCGGAAGGGAGATATTTGACAACCTAATATATATCTATTTTATAAGGTTTGCGACGCTTCTTTCTGAGTATTAAAAACTTCGTTTCAAACCACAATATATCCTATTTAAGAAAAAAATCATTGAGATATAAAAAATATGAATTATATAGAAGCGCTAGATGACAATTATCGATTTTTTAGTATCATACTGTCTTAGTTAGTAAGCACTCACGAACAACGAACTCTCAATAAGTGGCAAAATGTATCGCTTTGGAAACACGCCAATGTTTTTTTCAGATTAGTCGGAGGTTTATAACCTCAAATGCATGTCTACTGACATGACAATAAGAAGCAAACTGCTATCAAAGTCAAGTTAATGTTGACAGTTAAAGCTCAATGACATTGGTTTTGTGCTTAGTAGCTTATCACATTCTCCAAGTCAAGAAATCGAGTAAATAGCTGACCCTGTCCTGTTGACTTTGCTGGCTTCTCATGGTTCGATAAAACTTAGGTGAAGGAGACGAAATTTCAATATCAAATATTTTTTTGATTTAAAAATGTGTTTAATTTTTTTGCAAATACTATAAGTCGAGCGAGTCTTAGATCTAAAAGTACATCTAGGAAAATGTATATGTAGGCAAATGTAGTATATGTATATATTAAGTTTTTAAGAAAATTTCCCCTGTTCTATGGTATATGGATTATTTTTATTTTATAGCGGAAAATTGTGGTCATATAAAAAAAAGCCAAATCATCCGAAAAATTACGAAAATTTGTGCCAAAAATTTTGTTTATTTCATTTCAATCTGCATACATCAGTTTATATGAATTTTAAGCACATTTGTTTATGGTTATTTCGACAACGATTTTTGTAGAAATTTCTGTTGCGAATTCTTTGTTGAATTCTTATGGTCTGAGGCAAACAATTTTTAAAATATTTCAAAAGTATAGATAGATGGTATATATATTAAATGTATATAAATGATTAAGTATACTTATATAAATAAGTGTGTGAAAGGTTAAATGACCTTCAATTTCGAACAAATCGATTGTGAGGTACTGTGCCTGAAAAATAAGGTGACATTTGAATTTAAACTGCGCGCGTCGAAGGATCTGGAAAATTATTTTTTTTAGGTTAGTAGTACTGTCATGTGACTTATGTCAAATTTCATGTCAAAATATTCATTAGTGTTTGAGATACGTGTCGTTTTGTGAGCTGCTAAAAGTGAGTTTTTCGTTTTTTGCGATGTCGAAATTTGTTGAGCAAAGAAGTTGTATTAAATTTTGTTTACGGAATCAATTTTCTGCTGCGTATACGTTGAGGATGGTACAGAAAGCCTTTGGTGATGAGACTATGTCTAAAAAAAAATGTTTACAAGTGGTATAGTGAGTTCCAAACCGGGCGTGAACGTGTCGAAGACGAAGAGCGTCCAGGGCGACCATCAACCTCAACCGACGAAGCTAACATTCAACAAATCAAAGATTTGGTGTTGAAAAACCATCGATTAACAATTAGAGACCTTGCTGATGAAAATGGCATATCGAAAGGCTCAACCAATACCATTTTGAAGGATGTTTTGGGCCTTAAGCGCGTCAAATCTCGACTGGTACCGAAAAATTGAATTTTTTGGGAAAAATGCGTCGCGTTGAAGTGTGTGAAACGATGCTTTCCGACTACCAGGGTGTCATGAAATGTATTATAACTAGCGATGAGACTTGGATCTATGCTTATGACCCCGAAACAACTGATCAATCGAGCGAATATCGTGCCAAAAGAGAGCCGTGACCAAAGAAATCGCGCCAAAGTTGCTCAAAAATCAAGGTCATGTTGACTGTTTTCTTCGATTATCGTGGTGTTGTGCATTATGAATTCCTTCCAACCGGTCAAACAGTCAACAAGAAAGTCGTTTGCGTAACGTTATCCGCCTAAAAAGGCCGGAATTGTGGAAAGAAAATTTTTGGTTTTTACACCACGATAATGCACCATCCCATAATGCCCTCGTTATTCGTGATCATTTCGCCAAAAACTCAACCCATATCGTTCCGCAACCACCGTATTCACCTGATCTGGCGTCGTGCGACTTCTGGCTGTTCACCAAGCTCAAAAGACCGCTCCGGGGACACAGTATTTATTAAATAAAGAATTTTCAAAATAAATACAATAAAAAATAATAATAATAAATACACCTTATTTTTTGGGCACAGAATGAAACAATACCACGAAGTGGACAAAGTGTTACACATGCTCTATTCCAAGTGAAGCAACCATTCGTAATTTGTTAAACCGTTCAGGACATATGAGTGTTGAAAAGATTACATCCAGTGGATGTCCAAATAACGATGTTACGGAGGACAACATCTTAAAATTTAAAAAAATTATTTAGTGTCACTGCCAAAAAAGGTTATAGAATCAACGGTTTACTCTAAATATTGGGTCGGCTTTTTGTAATTCTAATCAAACTTCAACTTATTTTTTTATATTTATAATTAACTTTAATGAACCCAATATGTACCATTTTAGTCGACCACTTTTTATAATTTTTCCGCTAGAGATATTCCATCAGTGTAAAAGTTTTCTGGTTTCTCGGCGAAAAACTGTGACAAGTAATTTTCACAGGCTTCTCTTGAAGCCAACTTCACTTCATTAACGGAGTTCTGCATTGACCGAAAAAATGGTAGTCCGATGGTGCAAGGTCAGGGCTATATGGTGGATGCATCAAAACTTCCCAGCCAAGCTCTTCCAGTTTTTGCCGAGTCATTAAAGATGTGTGTGGTCAAGCATTGTCCTGATGGAAGATGAAGCCCTTTCTGCTGATCAGTTCTAACCTTCTTTTTCGATTGCTTGTTTCAATCTCATCAGTTGTTGACAGTAAAATGTAGAATCAATCATTCGACGCGGCTGCAGTAGCTCATAGCACATGATTCCTTTTCAATCCCACCAAACACTCAGCATAACCTTTCGAGCGTCAATCCTGGCTTTGCGGCCATTTGTCATGCTCCATCACGCTTGGACCATGATCTTTTTCACACGTTATTGTCGGCTTTGATCCAATTTTTGTTTCCTGTTGTCATTAGCTTCTGAAATGGTTCGATTTCATTTCGTTTCAGCAAAGAATCGCAGATTTTAATTCGGTCCATTAAATTTTTTACAGACAATTCATGAGGTTCCCAAACATCGAGATTCTTTTTGTATTAAGCCATTTTTAAACGGCTCAGAACCATTTGATAATGAACCTTAAGTTCCTTATCGATGTCATGGCTGCTTATGTGACTGTCCTGGTCAATCTTTTCCATAATTTCATCGACTTTTTCAACGATAGTTCGACCAGTTCGAGGTGCATTTTTCGCAATGAAATTTCCCGAACGGAAGCGAGCGAACCATTGTTTTGCTACACGAACTGATACAGCATCGACACTTCTCAAATTTTATTGGTGGCTAGAGCGAAAAATTTCAAAATATATCGAATTTCATTATTTTCACTCATTTTTGAATAACTGTAACTTTTTTTGAACTTCCCTGAATTTAATTTTTTGGTTAAATGAGGTTTAAAATCTCACTTTTCCTACACTATAGTATGATTGCAGATATATGACTGCAACGATATCTATTGACAAAATACGAAAAGACTTTTTCGACCAATGTATAGAGTGGACAAGCTGGCTAGATTATATGAGAAGGTTGCTTTTTTCTTGTTTTTGAGCTAAAAGACGAAAAAAGTGAATAATTATGCGTATAAAAATATTTAAAAAATGTATTTTCAAATACCATACTATATGTACATAGAAATATTAAAAATTGAAATTGCGTACTGCGACGATCTCGGACAGTTGTCTTGTACACAAAATAATATATAATATAAATCAGCTGTCTTCGATTCGCTATTTCTCTGTTCGATGACTCCGGGCAATATACTATTGTCAAGAAAATAGGCATGGAAAAGCAACAACAAATTATCATACTGAAGTCGATACGGGAGATTATCTAGTTAAAAAGGTGTAATGAGAGGTACATATACAGAAGTATATGTGGTGTTACTAAAATGTTTTGTTGCGCGGAAAGTAGTATTTCTCCATAGAAGAAAGTAGCGCAACACAATTGTGCTTGCGTCAGACGACATGTTAGCTCACGGTTGCGTTGCAAATTCTTTGTTTGAACAATTGGTATAATTTATTCTATAATATATATATAATATATATATAATATAATATATTTATATTTTAAAAGACAATTGTAATATTGAGCAAATGATCCGATTTAAGTCGAAATTGCCACTTCAATAATTTTATATGGCCACTCACATAGAAACGTTCATTCGTCAAAAAACTGGAATAGTCGATTTGCACAAGCTTCTTTTGAGTCGAATTTTTTACCTGTAAAAATATTTGCTATAGGCAAGAACAGGAAGTAATCATCTGGTGGCAGGTCCGCCCTTTAAAGTGAATGCCTAAGAACCTCATAGTATAGATCGCGGTTCTGCAGTAAAATCACTATCGATATGTGTGATTTGGCGTTGTCGTCTCCTATTGGCTAATGCTGGCGCTTTTAGATTATTGTTTTTTTCTTTTTTCAGACAGTTCAATTGTTGACAGTCCCGGTTCTAGAGTTTGGCCGTAGAAAAGCTTTGCCAATTCCATCAAACACATAGTAGAACCTTTCTCACCGGCCAACAATCCTTTTACCGGCCCGTCGATCGTTTTTGCTGTTTTCAACGTAGTGACCCATCGAACTTATACGTCGCGAGACAGTAGTCTCTATTAGAACATGGTACATATGTAGTATAAGTCCCTATCGAACTTATACATCGCGAGACAGTAGTCTCTATTAGAACATGGTACATATGTAGTATAAGCCCTATCGAACTTATACGTCGCGAGATAGTAGTCTCTATCTATTAGAACTAGAAAAAAAATCTTTCTTTTTTTCGTTTCTTCGAAACGACCTGAAATAAACAAAATTTGTCTAGAAAAATGCAGATTAAGGTTAGTATATTATATATGTTTACATACAGTCTTACTACACACATAAAGACTGTACAGATACACCTACTTATATAGTTGGTATATCCTATATTTTATCTTGAAAAACACAAACCCGGTGAATGAAACAAAGACAATTGCTTATTGACGCATTAAAAATTTAATTTTAGATTCTCTTGAAAGTCTACAAAGACGTAAACACGTTTATGTACCTAACAGAAAAAAATGGGGGCAGTGGTATGGCTGTGGCGAACTAGATAAAGTATTATTATCTGTCACGTATTCCAAAAGTAATAAGATCTAGCGAATATACAAATTGAGTATACCACTAAAATATTTGCTTTTAATTTTGAAAAGATATTATATATAAAATAAGAATAAAAATCATGTGAATACAATATATATAGTATTAGGTTGTCAAAAAAGTCTTGCGATATTTTTATTGAATCAATTCGTGTGGTACCCATACATCGAGCTTCTTAGTGACTCCAAGCTTCTTCAAATGGTTTATAACGATTTGATGACTACTATGCCGGTCTCTTTTGACTAATTCCACGATTTTATCGCAATTTTCGACGACAGGCCTTCCGGAGCGTGGCGCATCTTCGACCACCTCTACACCAGAACGAGAACGTTGAAACCATCGTTGTGCGGTGGAAATGGAAACTGTATCGGGTCCATAAACTGCACAAATTTTATTGGCGGCTTGAGATGCATTTTTGCCTTTATTTTGCTCCATGTTTGCGACGCTATAACTCACGAACTACTTAAAAGAAACGACAATCAATCAAACACGTGTTAGCGCGTGAAATGAGCTTTCCAAAAAGGTATAGCATGACCCGATGCGACGAATAAAACTAGAACTTCGCGCTTTCAGCGTCAACCAGCGAAAATACCGAAAGACTTTTTCGACAACCTATTATAAAAGACTGTAAAATATCTTATTGTACTTGTATATATAAGGTCCTATTCCCCAAGTGAAATGGCAACTGGAGTGAGCTGCTAGATTAGATATAAAAGGATTCGAGGGAGGTCTGGATCGGTTGTATATTGATCAGATAGAGGGAAGGTGTAATACTGTTTGATATCACCAAAATAGTTGCCTTAATTCAGAGATATCGTAAGTCTTAAGGCTTAAGTGTTTTCGAAAATGCTTTGCGACAAATGGTGCGCTCTATAATTTTTAAGCCGCTAACGAACTGTTAATGTATAATTTTTCCTGGTAATCATAAAAATTTACACAGTTAGGTACACATTTCCAGGGGCGATAGCTCTTAGAATTTTTTTGTGTTCCTAGAAACTATGTCGTAAAGATTGAACTTGTATAGCCTAAAAAGTGTATAAGTTCGTGAACTAGTTTCTAACACCCAGAAGAACAAGTCGGAGACCCTATAAAATATATACATATACATTGTGACAAAAATGTAACTGCAGAGAGTTCTCTCCCCAAAAGTTATAAGTTATACGTTATTTTCAACATAACTCCGCGAAGAATGAGACGCTCAAGAAGCTGCTTATTTTTTGGAACCGCCAAAATAGGTCCAATATAGAACATAGCTGCCATACAAACTGACCCAACAAAATCAAGTTCTTTAAAAAATATTTTTTATATGTGAAAGTTATTATACCTTTCATTTTTCCTTGTTTAATAGTATAAATGACATATGAAGAAAGTTTCAGCTGAATAACAATTCCTGCGTCCTTATGCCCAGAAATGAATCCAACGAACGTTAAAACACATGTTTTAATTTCAAAGTAGTCCAAATTAGACTGGTCCGCCACTGTTACTCTTTAC
The DNA here is from genome assembly GCA_027475135.1 of Bactrocera correcta. Lineage (NCBI taxonomy): Eukaryota > Metazoa > Arthropoda > Insecta > Diptera > Tephritidae > Bactrocera > Bactrocera correcta. The sequence goes on from CM050327.1 coordinate 61,943,085, forward strand.
GACTGGGTGAATATTTTTATGCTAGTATGTGTATTCGTGCACCAAAAAAAATAAATTAAGTAATTTTGTTTTTAAAAAACGTTGCTGTAAGCAAACAAACTCACATTGGCAATCTATTTTGAACTCGTATAAACAATTGGGCGAAACGCGCCCACAGTTTGCTGCGACTACTGAACAGCGCAATTTCATACGAATATTAAATAGAAAATAATAAAAATAAATTGATTAAATAAAATAATTAAAAATACTTAAACTGCAAATTCTACATTTGTGCAAATATTTTTTATAAAATGTGCATTTCTATGTTTGTATGTAAATTATTTCCTTATGATTGTTGTCAAGTGGCGGCGTTGAGTTATATACTATACTGAAAAGCTCTTCGAAATTAAAACAAAAATATAAAATAACAAATAAAAGAAAAAAGAGAAAAAATAATAATAAGTGTGCTTTCGTATGCCGTTAAAACTGAAACAAAGGTTATGTGACTGGCATAAATCACGGAACGGCCGATAGTCTGTGGTTTTGTGCGGCAGTGCGTGCAATTTTCTTAGAATTTCGAGTGAACGAAAAGCATTTAAGCTGAAATTGAATTGCAATAAAATTAAACGTGAGAAAGTTTCATAAAAAATTGTTGAAGAAGCGCGTAAATTGACTCACTTCGTATAGCATTTTATGCAAGTCACCCGCTTACATATACTATACATGTATACATATGTAAGTGTCTATTTATAAATGAAAGGTCAGTTTTCGTAAAATAAAAATTTAAAAAAAAAAAAACTTGTGAAAATTAATTAAATTAACAAAACGCCGCTTAACTTTAACATGTAAGCGATTATCACACCAATTGAGTTCAATTATCTGAAGTAAAGATTTGCTGCCTTTGACTTTATCGTCCAATGTCGTTGATTTGCTTGATTTATGCGCGTTTACCAAAATATTAGTGCGAGCAAATTATAAATGAAAGCGGAAATGCTTTCGTCATTATGAAAGTGCTAACTCAAAAAGTGTGTACAGACCGCTTGAAAATACTATTTTCCCATATGTGTACTCAATACTATGAGCATATTAGGGTGAGCCAAAAGCTAAACTATCGAATCTATGGAATGAAATAAACTTATTTGCAGAGAAAAAAGTCCTAGCAAGGAATATTTTCGTTTAAAATGAAAGTTTTTAATTAAATTAATTTTTTTTTCGTTTTGTATAGATTTTAAGTATAAAATTTTTGAATTGTAAAATTTCCCACTGAGGGATATTTTTTAAGAAATTTTTAAAATATTATGAAAAAAGACATTTGGACATATATACAGGGAAAAAAGTAACCCTGCAACTGAAAAATCCCGCTGAGGGAATTTTTTTTACAATTCAAAAGAAAAAGCTATAACATTTTCGTTTAATGCGAACATTTTTAATTATATTAAAATTTTATCATTTTGTATAGCTTTTAAGTAAAAAAATTTTTGAATTGTAAAATTTCCCACTGAGGGAAATTTTTAAACAATAAGAAAAAATACCATATACCATGAACATACATATGTTCCACAGGGGGGAAAATTCCACAGGGGGAAATTTTTTATAATTCAAAAGTGAAGTAACATTTTTAAGTACAAAAATTTAAAAAAAAATCGTGTATTTTGCATATGGAAAGAGACTTTTACGTCATATTTTTTTAAATTTTTAAACATACAATTTTTTTAATTGCAAAAATTTCCCTTGACTGATATTTTTTTAGATTTTCTTTTAGTTTAAATGTTATGACAAAACATTTTTATCTACATACAGAAAAAAATATCCCTGCAATTGAAAAAATACCGTTGAGGGAAATTTTTTTACAATTCAGAAGTAAAGTAAAATTTTTAAGTATAGAATGTTAAAAAGGTTTGGTATTTTACACATGATATGAGATATCACACGATTTTTTTTAACTTTTAAACATACAAATTTTTTAATTTGCAAAAATTTCCCTTGAGTGATATTTTGTAAGATTTTCTTTTAGTTTAAATGTTATGACAAAACATTTTGATCTACATACAAAAAAAAAAAAAATAATAACAATTGAAAAAAATATCGTTGAGGGAAATTTTTTTACAATTCAGAAGTAAAGTAAAATTTTTGTGTACAGAATGTTAATAAGGTTGGGTATTTTACATATGATAACAGATATCTCACGAGATTTTTTTTTAACTTTTAAATATACGAATTTTTGAATTGCAAAAATTTCCCTTGAGTGATATTTTTTAAGATTTTCTTTTATTTTAAAATTGTTGAGCAATAACAGTTAAAAGGTTTGGGTATTTTTTAATGAAAATATATTTTTTACATGCTATTTGTATAGGAAACTATGAAAATTAAGCTAAACATTTTTCATTGCTGGGAAATGTTCTTGTAGAAAGTTCACTATAACCTATGAATTCGCTAGGTTATTACACATACATATGTATACTTTGTATGGTTGTATATACGAGTATTCTTACACTATTTACACTGTCACTTTCATCTAAACGCATACATATACATATTTATATTACAAAAATATATTATTCTAAGAAATTTCGATCAAAACCATCACGAACATGTTTTCGTTCGTATAATTAAGAATATACTATGGCATGTGCTTATAGTACTACAAGTATGACTCTTTGAGTATAAATAATCATGTTTTCAAACTAACAAGTGGTCTGTTTTACAGATAAAATGGCAAATATGCATGTTAGCCCAACCTTTTCGAATTGCTATCTGCCAGCTAGATTTTTAGAAAAATACTCTTGATTACGTAATTCTTGAAATGTGAAAAATGTGTGCAGAAGCTTATTTTTCTAAAAAGTGATCACTAAATTTCAAAATTCCTTTATATACTTGGAACTATATGCGAAAATCATTGGTATAGGGTAAACATTAATTTCAATAAGGAGCGCGAAAATTTGGAATACTATAATATTAACTTAAGTGTTTAAAAAATAGTTTGCATTTCCAACAAGAAAAAACGTTAACTTCAGCTGTACCGAAGCTAATGTACTCTTCACAGGTGCATTTCTTTTACTTTATAGTAATCCGATCTGAACAATTTTTTCGAAGATTATATTATTACCTTAAGCAGTAATCCATATCAAATTTCGTGAAGATACCTCGTCAAATGTGAAAGTTTATATGGCAGCTATATGCTATAGTGAGCCGATCTGAACAATTTCTTCGGAGATTACATTATTGCCTTAGAAAATACTCTGTACCAAATTTCGTGAAGATACATTTTCAAATGTGAAAGTTTTCCATACAAGAACTTGATTCCGATCGTGCAGTTTATATGACAGCTATATGTTATAGTAGTCCGATATCGGCGGTTTCGACAAATGGGCAGCTTCTTGAAGAGAAAATGACGTTTGCAAAATTTCAATACGATATCTGAAAAACTGAGGAACTAGTTCGTATATATACAGACAGACAGACAGACAGACAGACAGACAGACAGACAGATGGAGACGGCTAAATAGACTTATCCCAACATACTGATCATATATATATATACTTTATATGGTCTCCGACACTTCCTTCTAGGCGTTACAAACTTCGTGACAACCTTAATATACCCTGTTCAGGGTATAAAAATACTGTGAAACATAAGAGATACTCAGCACTACTTGTTGCTAACAATGTTCATTTCGCCACAATCGTCGCTCTGTAGATCTCCTGACTGGATACTGTTCAATAGGCATACATGCGGTGATGCTAAAAATATTGCGGTGGTGAAAACATTTGGCGCTTCCTTCTCTACTGTCCAGACTGAGGTTGAAACGTCTTAGTAGACATGGTATTGATGTTAGCTGCCTTACGAAATTTATGGTAGACACAAAACTCTTCGGTGATCTGTGTTAGTCACGTGATCTATGTATGTATATCTAGTAATTTTGGTCATTATGTCTGTCATAAAATTGCACCGCCATGGGCCCAGAGCCACGAGTTTCGGTGCCTTTACTTTACGCTAGAGACATTTTTAGCCTTATTAATCGAAGCAAGTGTGCTCTGCCCAATCTAAGATTTGAAATTTCAATATAAAGTAACGATCACCAATTCGTAAGGTAGTGGTGTGGGTAACCTCCTGGTTTTAAATACATAGTTCCTATAATTCCGTGTTTAAAGGCCGTAATGCTAAATATCTAAGAAACAGGATGTTTTGTAGTGAAATTTTCGAGAAATACTTTTATGCCAAATGCATGCTTTGTGGTCCGAAATAATCAACAACTAAAATTGGTAACAAAAATGAATAAACATTGTTCGCAAAAATTATATGTAAATAATAATTATAAGCGCAATCAAAACAAAAATGCACACACATACATATAAGACATGTCCAAATAGTCGCACTCTAGGTTAATAAACCCTATCAAATCAAAGTAGTTTGTATTGGTTAATGACCCAAGCGGTTTTTTAGCTGTCAAGGGTGCTGCAAAGATTGGGTACATACATACATATGTACATATGTACGCAATGTACTAATACTTAACCACATTGTCCTCAGAAAGCGTAAAATTAGAAACTGCTAGTTTATTTAATGTTGGTGCAAGAGTATAGTATGTTTGTGTTTACCTACGTAGTATGTATGTACAGGGTAGGCTATTTAAAGTTGACCCATTTGTTTCTAAAAAAAAGAACAAAAGAAAACAATGTTTTTTGTTCATTTCAAAAATAATTTATTTTGGTCCAAGGGGATTTGTTTCAGCTAATATTTAAAAATTAGATCGCGTAAATGGGCACCTTTAGCTTTGACAGCTAAATGCACTCTTTTTTCGACATTTTCCATGACTTTGGCTAATGTTTCGGATGATATGGCGGCTGTTTCACGTCGAATGTTGGCTTTCAGTTGAGCTAAGATCTTTGGCTTATTAGCGTATACCTTGGATTTCAAATAACCCCACAAATAAAAGTCTGGTGGCGTCAAATCTGGTGATCTCGGTGGCCAGTCAACATCACCATTTTTCGATATCAATCGCCCGGGGAAAAATGGTCGCAATAAATTGATTGTTGGTCGAGCTGTATGGCATGTAGCCCCTTCCTGTTGAAACCAGAAGTTATCCATGTAATTTTCGCGAATAATGGGTATCACAAAATCCGTTATCATGGCTCGATAACGCTCACCATTGACTGTTGTCGTGGCTCCATCATCGTCTTCGAAAAAATACGGTCCGATGATCATATTCGCGCAAACACCGCACCAAACTGTTACTTTTTGGTCGTAAAGAGGCTGTTCTTCAATTAATTGAGGATTTTCGGTGGCATAAAGTCGGCAATTTTGCTTGTTTACGCCTCCATTCAACGAGAAATGTGCCTCGTCTGACATGATGAGTTTTCGCCAAAAGTCAAGTTCGTTTTCAGCCATTTCGATGGCCCATTTGCCAAAATTAAGGCGTCGCGGATAATCAGCTGGGTTTAGTTTTTGTGCCATTTGAATTTTATATGGAAACATCTTCAAATCTTTATGAATTATGCGTCGGAGAGTGGTGCGAGAGATGTCTAATTCCTGAGAGCGGCGATAACTCGATGTCGATGGAGTCTCCTCAATACTGGCTCGTACAGCTTCGATATTTTCATCAGAACGTCTTGTGCGTTGTCTGGATGCATGACTGGCATTACTGAGATTACCGGTGTTCACAAATTTTGCGTATAAAGACTTAATTGTGTTCTTAACTGGAGCACTTTTCACTTTATTTTTTTTGCGAAACGCACGTTGAGTTAACACAATTGAAAAGTTATTTTGAATATAAAGCTGAACAATTTCAGCGCGTTCTTTTGGAGTGTACTGTTCCATGGTATAAATTGTCTTCGAATGACGCTTCTAACGCGGTATGACATTAGCCGATTTGTCAGCGCTGTTAAAAGTTACAGCGTCGCCAGATGGGTCAACTTTAAATGGCCTACCCTGTATGTATGTAATTACTGATGCTGACCGATTTCATCAACCTTATTGCAAACATACAAACAGACTTCTTATTAATTTTTTTTTTCTAAGAATATTGCAGTTACAATACTTCGAATTTAACTGGTCTGTGACATTGATTGCTTTTTTCTTGAAAGTTGAAATTTTGGGGAATTCCAATGCGGTTTGCTCCGAATTACATACAAACAGTTTATAAAATCAGTAATTAATTGAAAATAATATGTATTGATATGTTTATATATTTACTATATATGAAAGTAGATGTGTATGTAGGTATGTATGAACTTGAGTGCACAATAAAATCAGAAACCGGTTCGACTGACGCTTTTGCGTTTAGCAACTGATAGCAGCAGTCAATACTCGTACGGATGATTACAGATATATGTATATATATACGATATATTATACTTATATGTTTACGATTAGGATTGGCTATTTGTTTATATTGCTATTGTTGCTGTTATTGTTGCACACGATGCCGGTGATACAAAACTCAACAGTAGCTTAATTATTATAATTTATAACGCAGTAAGAAACTTACACGTTTATATTTAAAACAATTAATATATAAAATTTGTACTAGGGTGATCGATTATTAATTTAGAAAAAAAAAGTTTTTGAAAATTATTTAATATTTGAACTTGAGTTAAATGCCATGATATCCTTTTAAATATAATATTAAGACTGTAGTTAAGAATTTCTGAGTTTAAAAGGGAACCTGCATATATAGAGTTCGTTAAGAGGGTGTTGAGTCTCTATACTCTTTTGTTGTCTTAACCGAACTTCTGAATTTTTAGAGTAGGAATTTCATTATCGAAACAAAGAAACTTCAAGGCAAACACCTAGTTATCAATAACATAATAGTTCAATTGAAAAGTCTCCGGCTTGCCATACTAAAACATATTTTTTTGGCAAAATTCGTTTTTTTTTTATTCAAAAGAGTGATACACTAATTAAAGCGTCCATCCAATTTTTTCATACCATTTTTGCAGTACGATTTTTTCTTTGCTTTAAAATAGACCACAGTTTCGGCGACCTCTTCTTCACTTGATGAAAATTTCTTCCTAGCCAGCAATTTTTGTGCCAACTCGAGATACCTAATGCAGCCAGGTCCGTCTCCACTTGGTATTTCAAACGGAGTGGAAGTCTTCATGTTTCCCTGTTTCCCTCGGTTGGTACCGCTTCGCATACTCTCAGAGCCAGAGAGGTTTTATATGGAAAAGAAATAGTTGTTGGCGGCCAGATATGGAAAATACAAAGGATGCGAACCTCAAATCATAGATTTTTGCTATCGTTTTAACTAACGTGTGATACGATGCATTGTTTGGGTGAAAAACACTTTATTTTTCTTTAAATGAGACCGTTTTTTTTCCTTTTCCTGTTTGTCTTCAAATGGTGCAATAAAGCATTGTCAAAGTCGTTGTTGATTGTGTTTCCTTTTTTAAATGATCCCATGCGTATTACAAAATACAGAAGGCATGACTTTGTCAGCCAACTAATGCATTTTTTCATGGTTTGCAGCGGATTCATCGTATGCATTCCGCTCGGATGGCAGTCGATTTTACTTCGGAGTGATGTGTTAGAGCCATGTTTCATTTGTTGTCATATATCGATGCAAAAACTCGGGTTTATTACGTTTAAATATCTCAAAACACTGTTTCGAATCATTAACTCGTCGTTGTATTTGTTCAAAAGTGAGCTCGAGCCACTTTGCACAGAGCTCTCTTATACCCGAATATTTGTAATTGACGTGATACACACGTTTAGTTGATATTTTAAGAGTGCCTGCTATCTCGAACAACTTCACTCTACGGTCATGCAAAATATTTGATGTTTTTTTTTTTGTTTTCGTCGATAACAAACCCGTTTGGGCGTCCTCTGCGTTCCCCATCTTCAGTGCTCATTTCATTACGTCTAAACTTAGCATGCCAATCCTTCATCCAGCTCGTCATCAAGCCAAGTTTTTGCTTCAACAATATTTTTTCCTTTCGAAAAGCAATATTTTATTAAACGTTAAATACCTTTTTTATCCAATTTTTCACAACTACAAAAGTTGTTTCACTCAGAATGAAATAATTCACAAACTAGTGATCCGACAACTTTCAAATATATATTTTAGGGCTGACTAAAAATCATATGGTTAAAATTCAAATAGCAGCATCTATGTGTCAGGCCGGGTACTTTTCAATTGACCTTTTACATACTATCAATTAATATCAAAATACTTAATTTTGTCTAGAGAGTGTTCCAATGAGCTTTTTAGCAACTTAAAGATCCTTCTGTCATTTACAGAAAAAAATATATTTTTATTATTTTTCGTTTATTATTTATTAAAGTTTACATTAGTAATACTAATAGATTTGTCAAAGATCTTTGGCTAAAGTCTCACAAGTCTTATATTTTCATACGTGGTTTCAAGACTTTTCTTTCTCATGCTAAAGCTCATCATTATTGAATTGAATTATAACTTTTAATAGAAATACTACAAATGTCGGGAGTAGAGTCTACCACATAGAGGTGGTTTATTTTACAAAAGTCAAGAGCAAAAGCTTAATCCCTATTTTGATAAGCATCTGTGTATTTCTACAGTTCATGGAGGTAGATGGAGATCCTATAAAGTATTTTTATTAAAGATCCGTCTGCCTATATAAATGCGAACTAGTTCCTCAAGTTTTGAGATTTTCATATGAAATTTTTCGTACGTCCTTTTCTCTACAAATCGACCAAAATAAAGTTCTCATCTGCAGTTGAAGTTTATGTTGTTTCTAGGTTTGATCTCACAATTAAGACGGTTGTTCTTCTAGGAAGAGAGTGTGAATTAGAATAAACAGTCTTTTTCTTACGAAAGGCTATTGTTTTCTTTTAAGGGGGGCTTTTTCACATGACGGGTGCCAAACCCAGCGCACAACCCTGGGGAGGGATAATTCGCCTTTTCACTTTAGCTTGCCTCCAAATGAATATTCTTTGGCTACCCAGAGGATACTTGGTCTAAGACCGGAATTCGTGAGCTGCTCAGAAAACTTTCCTCACTTGCTTGAGCTTCTACACATGACTCCATCCTCCAAGAAATACTACTGAGAATATAATATCTCTAACGTTGACCGATTAAAGTAAATTCAATTTATCCATAAATCCTTTAAGAGTTCAAAAAATCTGATTTTTACAGAAACTCGCAGAAGCTCACAGATAATAAATATTTTTTTACTATGATTTTGTTTTTATAATGTATTTACATCATTTCGATCAGATTCCTTAGTTCCCTGCCAAAGCCTCTAGCACATATATTTGTAGCTTACTTGATAGTCTTCTATTTCACATGCTCAAAATTAGACCGCTTACCCTACTAATAACCCAAACACGCGAGTTACATTGTAGTACAACATAATAAATACTACACTTAATATTGCAGCACAAACTCGCGCTTGGGAAAGGTATTATTTAGTTATGCAAAAGAAAAACCTTAGAAGTGCTTTCGGGCAATTGCGTTTTAGTTACGCTTCAATAAAGCCTCGATTGCAAGATTCGCGTTTTGAAATCACTTAAAAAACGCGCCCGTCTAAATGTTTTCAAAACAGATCAATTGCGCTGAAGGGCGCCAATGTGTTGCGCGATTTGTAGAGCTGCAAATATTTTCAAGTTCAAAGGCCAGCTAAATGCTAGGAAAGCAATTTAATATAATTACAAAAGCATTTACATGTATTTGCAACGGTACAATATCAGTAAAAGCTGCACTCGAGTGACGTGCTAAAGGGAAGCTCAAAGCAATTACCGCAAAAACGTGATCCACGCACATCCGTCTACTTTAATTGACGCTATTATATGTGAGATCACATGCTGTCGCGCGGACTATTGTCCACACTTATTACTAATTGAAGATGAAAGATGAGCTCGGTAGCGCAATGTGTATTATTGGATTATGTGCTTTGTCAAAGACCCTTTTGTGATATAAATTATGACCAAGAGTTGGTTTTGATTTGTCTATTTCGTTCTATTTTCTGAACAGGGTATATTAAGTATATTAAGTTTGTCACAAAGTTCGTAACACCCAAAAACGTCGGAGACGTTGATGATGTTGCCAGCTCTGACTGTATATAAACTTCATTTTGAAGATAAATCAACTTCTAAAGACTATTAAGACCATTTACTATTAACCAGAATATAACCTTATAAGCTCGAGTAGCCGAGCTGCAATAGCGCAATAGTCGTTCTTCCTTTTCCCTTTTGGTGCCAATTTGAGATTTCAAGTGTAGCCACGTCCTTCTCCACTTGATATTTTCAACACAAAGGAAGCTTCCTGTTCCTCTGCTTCCCCCGGCTGGTACTGCGTCGTATACTCTAAGAGCTAGAATGTTTTCACCCATTCGGACGATGCGACCCAGCCAGCGTACCCGCTGTCATCGACTTCTGCACCTTTCTCTCGAAAACTTGTAACTTCGACTTATTATGTAGCATTTGGTCTTTGTTCATCGAGAGAGGACTAACATTGAGATAGATGAAATTATCTATGACTTCGAAGTTATGACTGTCAACAGTGACATGGAGGTTTAGTCGCGAATGCGACTACTTTTTGTTTGATGACAGGAGATATTTTGTCTTACCCTCGTTCACTACCCTCGTTCACTACCAGACCCATTTGCTCCGCTTCTTTGTCCAACCTAGAGAAATCAGAAATAACGGCGCGGTGGTTATGGCCAATGATATCGATTTCGTCGGCCTACGCCAGCAATTGTATATTCCTGTAAAAGATTGTACCTTCTCTATTTAGATTTCCAGTCGGAATTATTTTCTCCAAGAGTAGTTTGAAGAAGCGGTACGATAGGGAGTCGCCTTGTCTGAAACATCGTTTGATATCGAACGGCTCGGATAGGTCCTTCCCGATGCTGTCGGAGCTTTTGGTATTGATCCGTCGTATTAGTTTTGCGCGCCGTCAAAAGCAGCTTTAAAATCGACCAAGAGGTGATGGGTGTCAATCATCTTTTCAAAGCTTTGGCGCGGGATGAATATGAGGTCAATTGTTTTAGTAATAAACCACGCAATAATTTTTAGAATAAAAATAAATCACTTTTTTTTACTCATTTTGAATACTTATTTGGTATGAAGTAATATAATTCTTGGCCAGAGTGAATTTCAAAGAGAACCTATATTTACCTCAATGCAAACAGTCGACAACTGAACATAAACTCTTAACATTAAACTCGAGTTTGCGACGCAGTTGAGGCGCACAATTTTTACTACAGTGAAATATTATTCAGAGAAGCTTTAGATTGAAAGTAAAAATTTTTTATACGAATATGGAACCTCCTTCCATTGCAAAGTCAGCTTGAATGTGCTCTTACAACACATACATACAACTCAATATTATCAGTGAAGTTGTTGTGTTGCCGGCGTCAGCATAAATATTATTGTTTGCTGGGCTTAATTCAATAACAACTTGGGTTTATTCCTTCATATCACTAGTAATCAGGGTGTATACTGTGTTCTTGTGACTAAATTGCCTTGATCTCATATTTACCGCCACTTAACTGAATGGCAATGAGTCACAAGTCGTCTCTTAATCTTGCGACAGACAGCCAGAGACAAGTGGCACACGATTGCTACACAATGTTGTATGCTTTTCGAAAAAGGTCTTGTGATTACTACAATCAAATCAAATTGTATTGAAGCACTAGTGTGAATGCGCAATTGTTTTTAATAATCACAACAAATTATTAATTAATTTACCAAATCGAGACAATTGGTCTCTAAAATCTGAAATACTTTCGTTTGTGATAAGATTTACTCTACGTGCGTATTGAAATGTGGAGTGTTTCAGAGATAAATAAAGGGCTATTTTAGGAAGCTCATACACGGTAGTCTGGCGTGATTTCTTCGTTTTGCTAGTTATTTAGTTTTTGGGATTTTCACATACTATATGTGTACGCATAGCTTGTTGTCAGGCGTCATCTGACATTTCTATAATAGTTGTATTACGTAAGACTCTACACAATTATTTTTAAGTGTCAAAAAATTCGTGTGTGTCGATTGATAAAAGATTTTACGTACATGTGTCCGCAACCATTCCAAAATCGACTCTATGGCTGTCAAGATCGGCTAACTTTAATGTGTTGGTTTTAATCTGAAATGGGTGGGGTTTAACCTGCATTCTTAAAATGTTTTGATTTATGAAACTGAAAACCTTTGGGTTATCGGTTGGTAGGTCGTCATAAAATTAGAGTTATGGTCAGTAAGACTTTTGATATAAGAACTGTAATAAGTGTGTTAACAATTCACTGTCTAATAGGCTAACAAGTCCGTAGACAGGGAACGCCTTATAACAGCGATTGTAGAAGCGGTCAGGAGGTAGAAGAAGAGAAGACTATCAAAGATCGAAGCGATTGTAAAACTCTATATAGGAAAGGAAACTATCAGTATTAAAATAAAAATTTTCGCGCTAATGAACTTCAGCAGCAACACTATGGTTCAGAGAGAAGCCATTAGATTGAGACGAATTTAGTCCCCGTGATAACACAATGGGCTCCTAAAGGCCGTGGTGCGTCGAGATTTAGCCACTCCACCTACCTACTAAAGACTTTTGTAGTTCGAATCTTCATAACAAAAAAAAATAATAATTTTTATTATAATAAGTTTTCTTTAGTTTTTAAATTCGGTAGTTAGTTTTTATACTATAAAATTATATTTATAAGTCTAGTTTCTACTTTTTTCTGAACTGATCATTTATGAAACCACTATTTTCAAGTTTGGTCTAAAGTGAAGTAAAAAATTGTTTATATTTTACTTTTTTATAGTTACATAACATTTACCAAACCTTTTAGAAAGGAGAATCATCTGTTCGAAGTGGTATAAATGGTATAAACTGGTATAATCATATAGAGTAACAATAGCTAGCAGTTAAACCACTTTAATACGATATCCATTTATTCCCTGTATTGAGCTCAGCTGATTACATTAACATTGCTCTCATATTGGAACTTTTCCAAAAGAGCACAAAGCTCAAGCATGGTGAGTAGAGGAGCGGCGAATCGAAGACACTTTATATTCACTTTATTAACCGCTAAGTAGCCAGAAGTTATAATTGTATAGCAAAAATACTAAATTTTTTTGAACTCCAGGAATTTGTGGAAAAAATTAACATATTTATTTGGCATTTGAAAAAAATTATATTTGTTTAAATAAAATATTTCCGAAAACAGATATATTATTAATGACGCAATAAGTTCCTTGTTTGGGTAATGCTTATTTAATTGGAAGTGACTAACGATATTTTTGTATATAAACGAAAGTATTTGAAAAAATCCCCTTTCGTATTTAAATGGGATCAAGAGCTTATCTTGTTTATGTATAATCTCTATAACTAACTCAAATTGTTAGTGAGTTCAGTTGCTAGTTTTTTGATGAATAATTGAACTACGTTGAACTAGTTTTTCCTCAACAATCTGCTTTATAAAAACTCGTAATTTTCCATCATGCTGCAAGTCTTTTCAGTTAAGGTGAGCCTGTCTATATGTATATATGTATATGATAGAATAATGCAATTTTTCAGAACCTTTTCAGTTCCAACTAACGTATCCTAAGACATTTTGCTTGTGTGATCAATTTCGAGGTTTCCTACGTCTTTAAATAAAAAACACAGAAACGTCAAATTAAATGGGGAATTTTTATTAACATTCGAAAGAACATTCTTTGGTATTTATTGTTTGAAGATTATCTCTTTCAAATGTTGTCCGCGGTTACATCTCAGATAGACCATCCGTTGAGTTCAATTTTCAACGAATCGTTCGATTTCGAGTATTTCGGCTGCTTTGCTCCTGGGCTTGAATCGAAGTGGGACTGTCCGCATAGGCTTTAAACTTTCATATCCGCACAGGAAAAGACCTAATCGGTGTGATATCAGACGATCTTGGGGCCAACTGACCGGCCTAAAATGTGAAATTATCTACTCACCGAAGTATTCTGATCTGTTGACTGATGCGATGTGTGGGTTTTGACGCGTCTTGTTAAAACCAAATGTCGCCGAGATCACGAGCTTCAATTCAAGTAATCGCCATCGTCAAGTCGCCATTGAAAGTGGAAAGAAAGATACTTTCTCACCGGCATCAATTTTTAATTTTTTTTCTGCATGAAATGGCAGCTCTGGAGCTCATTGAGCCAGAAAGGGCCTCATCGCTGAACAAAATTTGGTTTGAACACATCGGATCTTCTTGGAACCTTTCAAAAGCCCTGAAAATGAAGCCATGCCGGTTGGGAAGGTTTAGAGGCCTCAGTTCTTGCACAAGCTGTATTTTGTACGCTTTCAATATAAGATCTCGACGTAAAATGCGCCAAGTCGTTCAAAACGTTAGTCCGAGTTTCTGCGAACGGCACCGATTTGACTTTTCGCGGTCTTTGACTATACTCTCAGCTAAGGCTGTTATATTTTTTTCGCTATGTACTGGACGTGGTGTATTCCAATAAAGAATGCTGGGTCTCAAGTTAGGTGATGGTGTTGCAAATACCCTCAGTAGGGTGATTAAGTTGATCCATTTGTAAACGTTGTTCCAGCAAAAGTCTTTCCAAACAGAACTGAACAAAAACATTGACAGCTTGACACGATTCACGCGTGATCTCCCAAAAAAATGCCAATGAAGAAAGACCTCTACTTGGATCACTTTTTATATTAGGTCAAGGAAATCAGCTGTATCCTCGAAAATATAGATTTAAGTATATTCTGAAAGGTCAGAAATCTGTTTGACTTCAGATTTGAGGTTTTGAGGATTGAGGTTTTGAGGTTGGATTTGACATACCATAAATAACGAATTTTTATAATTTATGCTTCAAATGCCGGTAGGCAGGTCGGAGGTTTACAATGTATGCCTTATATAACTGTTACCGGTGACCCCTAATTAAGGTGATCAACTTGAATGTCTTCAATTACGCAACTTTCAACCTCAAATGATTTAAAAGAAGATAATTGATGGCTTGATTGATGCGGCTGTTGATTGAGCAGGTTATCTCAATTTCAATCATTAAAGAAATTCAATGAATTACCGCAAAAAATACTAAATTAAGTACAAACGCTGCGCATGCGTTGCAAACGAAAGCGCAGGGTGAGACGCACAACAGCCGAGGTGTGCTACTTGTGACGCGCGCCTTATCGCCTTA
This sequence comes from Bactrocera correcta, assembly GCA_027475135.1. Classification (NCBI taxonomy): domain Eukaryota; kingdom Metazoa; phylum Arthropoda; class Insecta; order Diptera; family Tephritidae; genus Bactrocera; species Bactrocera correcta. The sequence continues at coordinate 61,958,149 of CM050327.1, forward strand.
GGCATGTTGTTGACTGAGGCGCTTTGCATGGAAATTCTTTCATAAACGCAGCTTTAAATGACATAACAACAGCGCGACACACACGAACACTTTCAAACGCCCACATACACGCTTTTCGCTTGCGAGCAAACACTTGTCCATCGCGCAAACCATGCGTCGCTGTTCGCTGCTTGGAGCTCGAAGCCCGAGCGCCAGCTTGCTGCACATGTGGGGGTAGCGTCGCTTAGTCGGTCGTCTGGCCAAGCTTGTGTGCGAAATATAAGCGTCGGTTCTAATGAACGCGTCAGCAGTGCGATATCATCTCTCAGCAATTGCATTGAACGGCTGAGAACGCCGCTGTGCAGATTTGATAAGGCATTCCGAAGCGCACGCGAGTGAAAGCATTTTGGAAATTTTGAAAAACAAGTGACTTACTTAAACCAAACGAACACACACACACGCGCATATATCGAATTTTGTAGATCGCTGCACGCTCGTGGGTATTGCCGTGCGAATGTCTCCGAACCGAAAACTGGTTAATGAGTAATTTGAAATGAAACGCAAGACTCGTCTCGCGGTGCACCAATTTTGAATTCGAAGTTAGCTTACCTACTTTTTGAAGTGGCGCGCAAATTTAGTTGAACGCAGTAAGTCAACGGTAACGGTTGTGTTGTGTGCTAACAGTTTCAAGAATATTCTAACGAATTGCATTAATTCGAAATTAAGTGTATATAAAATAGTGAAATATTCGCTTGGTGGAAACGTTAAAAATTTTGAAAGCACAGCAATATATTTTAATGAAAAAAGCAAGCGAATTTGAAAATCAACAAAATTAGCATTAAAAGTGTGAGTAAAAAGAATTAAGCACGTTAAATATAGAATAATGATAATTATATATATAAAAACACTGCTTTAATAATTGACTTGTGCACCGATTGAAATAAAAATTTTGAGTAGCTGAAAAATTGAAAAAATTAAATTATTTTTTGACCATAACTTAACAAAAAAAAAAATGATTGAAAAAATATATTTCTCAAAAAACAAAAAATTAATATTTTTTTATTGTAAAAAATTGTGAAAAAAGTAAGAAGTAATAACAAAAATATTTTTTATAAAAAAAGAATTATTTAAGAAAAAAATATTTATTTAAAAAAATTTAAAAAATTAATAAATAAAAAAGTTTAACTATCTGAAAAATAAAAACAAAAATTTAATTTATTTATAAAAAAAATAACATAAACATGATTAAGAAAAAAATTAATTATAAAAAATTATTTGATAGAAAAAAATATTTATAACAAAATATTCAAAAAACTAATAATAATATTTTTTTTGATTGCTAAAAATTGTGAAAAAAGTAAGACGTCATAAAAAAATTATTTATTAAAAAAATATTTATAAAAAAAAATATTTATTACAAATAATTCAAAAAACAAATAATATTTTTTTTGATTTTTAAAAATTGTGAAAAAAGTAAGATGTCATAAAAAAATTATTTATTAAAAAAAATATTTATAAAAAAAAATATTTATTACAAATAATTCAAAAAACTAATAATATTTTTTATTTGATTGTTAAAAATTGTGAAACAAGTAAGACATAATAAGAAAATTATTTATAAAAAAAATTATTCATAAAAAAAATTATTTGTTATAAAAAATTCAAAAAAATAATAATAATAATTTTTTTTATTGTTAAAAATTGTGAAACAAGTAAATTATGGCTTGTATTTAACATTCTCCTTCGGAAATACATTTCAAGATATTTAATATAGTTTTTGTTAAGAAAAAGAACTACAGACAAAAGAGACTTGTAGACAGCAATAAATAAATTTGTAAATGAAAAAATATCTTTTTAGTGAAAAATTTCATTGAAAACTATCAAATTAGAGTATGTTCTGTTACTTCATTTTTTTTTCTTGATATTATGAATTGCAAATTTTTATCTGAGTTTGAAAAATTGATTATGAAAATTTATTGATTTTTAACTTAAATTATACTTAATTGGTAACACTAATACATTAATTTATTTTTTTTTTATTAGTTATTTGGATTCATATTTGCTAGAAACCTCATTTTTTTCGAAAAACAGAGCAGGATATAAATCTTATGCGGAAGTTAAGCGTAATTTATATTAAAAAAGATAATAATAACATAAATAAGTAAATAAAAAAGATAAAAAACACGTAAATAAATAAATAAAAAAGAAAAAAATATAATATGTAATAAAATTTCAAGGTTACACCGTTACAAACAAGTTTGCAATAAAAGTATTAAGAAAATTCTTCTTACGCCGAAGCTACAAGACCCTTCACAAATGAAAACGATTTTTTTCAAGAACTTGATTCTAATCGATCAGTTTGTATGGCAGTTATATGCTACAGTGATCCGATCTACACAATTTCTTCGGAGACTGCATTATTGCTTTAGACTATAGCCCATACAAAATTTCGTGAAATTCCATACATGTCAAATGAAAAAGTTTCATACATGCACTTGATTACGTTTGTTCACTGTGCACTGCAAACGTGTCACTTTTTCGCGGTCATTAGTGCCTAAACATTTGACTGCATACTGCTAATTTAATTCAAGTAGCCAGTGAGCAGCAAGTTAATTGGATACATAAATCGTCTAGATAGTCCTGCCAGGGGCGTGGCAACCAGAAAGCAACTCTGTGCAAAAGTGGTCCAATACTGGATGTTCTCACAGAAGAAAGAAGAGAAAAGAGCGTGTACAAAATTTCAGATCGATAACTCAAAAACTGAAGACTAGTTCTCGTATTGTCGGACAAACAGATAAACAGACGACCATGGCTAAACCGACTCATTTTGTTGATAATTTAGTTATATTTTTTATAAGGTCTTTGACGTTTCCTTTTGGGTGTTATAAACATCGTGGCAAACTTAATATAACCTGTTCCTGGGTATAAAGACAATAAATAATTAATTTTAAGATATTTTTTTATATTTTTCAAATAATTATTCATTTCTAAAGTTAAAAAAATAATACTCATTACTTAATTACAATGACGTGCTAGACCTAAATTTTCAGCAAAAATAAATTCGTTTAGAATTCGCAATCGTCTTATTCGTCCATAATCGTCTTATTTATATTTCATGAAATTTGTTTGTTTTATGCCCTGACGTTTTTTCTATCTGGCTGCAAAATATAAATTTCGATAACAACAAATATTTAATTGTAATTTTTTGCACAATTTATAACGCTCCTTCCAAATTTGTGATAAAGGCAGAAATGCAATTTAATAATTTCATAAAATTTCTGCAAAGAAACTGCGATTTCCGCCCTAACTGTGATAAGAGTGAAAAAGGAAAAAAAGTTTCAAACAAAAAGCAAACATAAAAATGCAGTTTAAGCAAATTATATTTATTTTTAAAACACGAAATATGGCAGTCGATACTTATGAGATATTTACTCAAGAAAATCCAATGCTAATTTCGGTTTTTTTTTGCGCTGGTTTTCAAGTAATTCGGATAAAGAAAAAAAATAAAAAATAAAATATATTTTTTGTTTTAATTCTAACTGCATATAACCCCTTAAAAAGACGTATCTCTTTGACCTTATTATTAACACTAATCGCATCTCTTGTTTCTATTGACAAGTGTGTTCTCATAACTCAGCGTCACTCAAGTGATTGGGAATTCCATTTAATTTCTTATCTAGCTAGTTATATTTTTAATCAAGAAAATTTAGTAACGATTATTGTTGTTAACGTTATGACGCAGAATTAAAAATAACACAGTGTTGACAGCAAATCTGTATTTCTTGATCTAAAAAGGCTGTGATTATTTCTGCATGTGCGATAACTTGCGTAGTTACGCAAACACTCTATAGTAGTACTATATATGACAGGAAGAGCTACCAAAAATAGCACAGTTTACATGCTTAAAATATAATAAGTAATAAATTTCATATTTCTTAGTCAAGCGAAATTGTTTAGCAGATAACCGAGATTTATGAAAATGTATTTCCTGCGGTCTATACGTGTATGACACACGCTTCAAAATTTATTGCTTTGGCTTTAATTGCCCTTTTAGTTGTCATATAATATTCCTTAATGAATTACTGCAGTTAATTAAAACATTCCGCCTTTTTATTTGAAAGTCGACGAGAGATTTGTTTTATATACCATAAATATTTTTGTATGTTTGTGGTTGAGAAAGTATGTTTTTTGTAGCTCAGTTCGTTGCTTGGACGAAGAAAATTAAAAATTTAATTAGTCAAAGCTTTAATATGAACACTATTGAGTTGTATATCTATATATGTGATTTTTGATAACAGTACTACATTGGCGCCATCTAGTGGGCATATAAGTTTATAGAAAAATTATTAGGATTCCATTTTCTGAGTGTATCCACTTCTCATTACCAATATATATCAATATCTTTCGAGGCAAGCCCAATGTGATATAAAAATGGCTTGGTCGTTGCCCATATTTATTACCTAGGATCATGCCTAGAAGGTTATATGACTGAAAGTTGCACCTTCCGATATACCTACATAGCAATTTTTTATAATATATCTTCATATATTAAAATATATATAATTTTGTGGGTAATTTTCGATAATCATTCTATAAGTAATCTGTATGTCGTCAACTAAATTGCAAAATAATTCTATTATTTAGTTTTTCTTCGCCTGTGAACTTATAAAAAGTAATATCACTTTTTAATAGAAAGTACTCATATTGAAACAAAACCTGTGTTTTGGTTATAAAGTGGTTATAGAACGGTTATATATTTGGTTATCTTACACTCATAATCAGGTTATAAAATAGTTATATATTGGTTATCTTACACTCATACTCAAGTTATAAAATGGTTATATATTGGTTATATCTGACAGCTGAAGGTTAAAATCGAAATAGAAACCACGCATGTTAAAAAAAAATCTGAGTTTTGGTTATAAAATGGTTATATTTTGGTTATATCTGACAGCCGGAGGTTAAAAAACTCAAATTCGATTGATTTTTGATGATATGTAATTTTGCGTGACTGGTGACGATATACAGAAAATTTTTAAACTCGATTTTTGAAAAGATTTTGAATGAAATAAGATCGATCTCCCAATCGGAAATCCTGAATATAATATCCTGAAAGTGTTAAAAAAAATTCTGGGATGTTTTTTCTGAAGCAGAAATCAAAATTAATATAACCAAAGCAAGATTTCTAGAAAAAATTTCATTTTTGCATATAAATAAAAAAAACTAACAATAACAACAACAATAAATTAAAATTTACTCTACTGTTTACATATATACTACATATATAAACTAGAACAACCAAGCTCTGCAGTTAGACAAGAATAGCGGAAAAATTTAAGGAAGTAGAAAAAGACGAATAAAAAAATGAAAATGTATTTTAGACCAAAAGGGAACCCCCTTAATTTTATTTACTTTTTTTAATCTCCGCTGTCTAATAGTCCTTTATTAATACCGTTATTTGAGCTAGTCAAGCTTATTTAATTTACAGTTCTGCAATGATTTATAAATGGACTTTACTATATAATGGCACAAAAAGTGTCAGCAATCATTTACGCGCGAAAAACTTGCTCAGAGAAGCGGAACACTTTCATTCGAATAAAAACTGAGCAGTTGATTACTTTCCACTTTTTGTCAATCCAACGCCATGCGAGCTCAAATTACTATCATTAGTTTAAAATGAATTTCACCATGTCAATTTATTTGACAAATCACACTGAAAAAATTAATTGCTCAATTTTATAAAAACTTGTTGTCATTACTAATGTGTGCATAAACACCCTTTTTTTGGCGCGCCAAAAATTGGTAGTGAAACAATTTACTTTTTTTGGACTTAAAGCATTTTCTTTGTTTAAATATCACCAAATTGCTAACACACGCAGTCTGAAATTCCACTAAATATACCTGCATCTGCTTCTTTTATTACAGTTCATTAACCCTTGTCTGACGGTGAAGATACAAACGCTCAGCTCGAAGTAAGGCGCTGTTAACCTACTTTTTTTTAATTATTTTCGCTTGAGATTTCGAAATTTTAATGACACATCACATGGATTCAGGCATATCCATAAATAAGGAGCAAATGGATCCGTATATGAAGGCCACGCATACGAAACGCTTTATAGTGGAGGATTCAAGTAAGTGATACTCTATATTTTTATATGCCATGCAGGCTGAAAAATACGTTTTGTTTAAAGGAAACAGCATTTTTTTAGCAAAGAGCGATACTTTGTGCAAAACTGTTATCATTGAGAAGGATAAAAGATAGGAAGGGTCGCCGAAGTTTTTATTATCATTTTTATAATAAGATTGTGGCTAATTTTTTCTAATAAGAATAGTGTTGTAGTCTGCCAGGTCTATATTTATTCAATTTATCGTTTTACAAAATCATTTTGTGGACTTCATTATACATTTTTGTCCATAAAACCTACAGATGGTCAAAAAAAAACCTTCTCTAAGGAGTTAAAGACTTTTTTGGTCAGAAAAGTCTTTTGCTCAAAAAACAAAATAAAAAAAATTTAAAAAAATAAAAAATAAAAAAAAAATTGATTTTTTGACACCTAAGTCCCGTTTTCGTAGACCAGGTTACATATATTATATGATATTCTGACATATTTTCTAATAACATTTCATTTTTTCAATGTAAACGTATTTTGTAACCCGTTAGGCACCGCTAATTGAGCAACCTTCATAGGGTTGTGTATGAGGACTTTTATATTAAGTTATTGTCAATCAAATACTAACTGATAAATAACCGATAAATACCTGATCGTTACTTATTGTATGCTAAATTGAGAGCAATTAATGTAAATTGCTGAAATTATCTTAAAAGTCCAATTACGAGTTTCTTTACATTATATTAGATTTACCTAAATCCATGTGTTCCCTAATTTTATGACAGACGAGGAATTTTGTCTTCAACAGTTTTCTAAAGCACTTTGGGTCGATTTTTTTCGATGGTAACTGAAAGAAGTCCAACTATATTGTGATCTAAAATATTGCAGTTCAAAAAAAAAAAAAATTGTTCTGTATATAATTAAATCTCCAAGAGTGATCTCTCTTGTTATGTAAACTGTATCTTCTTATAGTAATTGTACTACTTTAAAGCATAAATAATGATTCCAATTAGAAAAATCGATAAATAACAATCGGACATCTTTTTTTGCGAAAAGTCTTCATTTAACATATAAATGCTGAAGTCAAAGCCTTATTTTCAAATTTTTCGTACAATATTACTGCTGTATAATTGCTAGAAAAGTGGGGTATTATGGCAAGAGGCTCTTCTGAAATCGATTTGCGCAACTCAAACTGTCTATCGGCTGTCAATTAAAGGCAATTCAAATAGGTGATGCGATAAATAATTAATGTCATACAGCTATATATAAATATTAATGAGGTAGCATCCCAAGAATGACTAACCTCAAATAAATATAGAAAAATCAAAAGCTCACAATAGTTCAGTGGAAAATCATAATGCATGTCGGAAATTGTTCCGACACTTGATATCAGTGCACTTGAATTAAGTATAGGTACATACATATGTATATTATATGTGTACGTATATTATACGTGTATATTTAAGTCTACAAACTGTTGAACAAGCTTTGAAACACAACAAGCATACAAATACTCAACAAAAGTACATACAATTAAACACAGTTGTTGCACTCAAAATGCAGCACACAACTACAAAGTATATACTACATGAATGTTTAATGGAATTTCCCACTTGTTGGAGATGCACGGAGATGACACGGAAAAGTTTAAGCAAACATGCAATTTGTGCATTTGTTTATAATTATTAAGTGTGCTTGCAGTCCTAAGAAGTTTCAAGCTGTAATATATAATATATACAATTCTAAACTTAATTGTATGTAGTTTGCGCAAACTGGTTTGTGTAAACAACAAAATACACTTACTTATAAAAGTTGTTTAAAACAAAATTTTAATAAGTTTATTTGAAAATTTTAATAAGCTTGTTTGCGCAAACTCAAACTGCACAAACAGTATTGCACAAACCAATTGTGGAAGTATCAAAATACTGTAAAAGTTGTTTAAAACAAATTTTTTATTAGCTGGTTTGCGCAAACTGTATTGCGCAAACTGTTTGCGCAAACCAATTGTGGTGCATCCCCCTTTAATTCGTAACAATTAAGCTGTCTTAACTTCGTCGCTAATCCATTATTAAATAATTAATGCAAATCAATGTTAACAGACCAGTTTTGTTGCACTGCCACGGTTTGTTTGCCTTATCGCATCACTGCAATATTGCACTTGTCTGACATTCTGCCATCGCATTAATTTACCTACTATAAACTGGCTGCTCATCTTCAGCCATTTGAAATAGAAACCATGCTGTCTGCGCCACTTGAAATACAGATATTGAATCATGGTTATTGATCGAGCCAACAGCAAATGCGGAAAAGTGGTAAAACGTGTTAGCCACGCACGACTATCATATTCCTTTACTGCGGCGATCGAATTTGCATAATTGCCGCACATTATAGAAAAAAAGGTGTGAACGAGCTGTTTATTTGCATACACACAGGTGAAATAAAAGTTTTTGTTTTATTTTGAACGCAGCTAGAATGGATAATTTTGAAAATGATCGACGAACAAGTAGATCTTGATAGTTGTTATACATTTTTAACTATTTTATTGTTATTTGAATTATTTGTAAGCATCGAAAATATTTGCGAAATTTAAAGAAGTATGAATTTTTAAACTCTTAAGTTTCACGTGGACTTAGAAGGAATTCTATTATAGTCTATGTGTTGTGTGTCGAACAAGGAAATAAAGGAGTTAGTAATCTGTAATTAAGGGTCTTAAAAATATTTTTCGTTCTTCAATCAAGAGACCAAGTCTTCCAACATGATTTAAGTACGGGTTATTTGAGTTTCGAGAACACAAGAAGTCTCTCAAATCCAAAACTGACCAATAAGGCGACTGAACGACGACTTTGACGATATAATCATCACTTTTGCCGTAATCGCCGTAAATTTTGGAGAAAAAAATTCAGTTCAATTCAAAAACTCCTTATAGTACGAAGTATGAAGTATGTTTATTCTGAAAGACTCATACGTTCACGCCATCTCCCTTGCTTCATCAATTATTATTCAACGTGGCAGCAGGGTTAACACATGTAAGTTTATTAGAATTAGTAGCCACATGTACATATTTCTTTACTTTCAAAATTGAACACTCTTAAAGCATTTCGAGTGCATATTTCTGCCTCTCACTTACCTTCTAGCTTATCAAAATTTTATAAAAATAAACTACTTTCAATGAAAACTTCAACTGAAATGAATATCCCTGTTAACATTTTAATGCTCTCACGCCGTTTTTCGATCACAATTTCCTTAATTTTTTAAGTCACGAGCAAAGTACAAGGACGATCTGCTTGAATCAGGGGAGTTCTTATGGTTTCAATTGAAGGCTTTAAGCCAGTGAAATACTTGCTTATTCGAAGGAGTTGATTACTGTAATAAAATGTTGTTACTTTTTCTATAACAAAAACTTTTTACAAGTGATGATATTCGATAATTTTTGTTAATCGATACTTTTCGATTATTATTTTTTATTAAACGTAATTTTCAACATTTCGGGCCAACTTTTTTAAGTTTTTACAATACATAATTTTCAATTATTTTTATTAATTTCGATTTCGATACATACATATGTTATTAATCGATAATTTTAGTTATATCGAGCCCTATTTTGCTTATTTTTACTTGTTATCATTTTCGATGTTTTATGTTAATCGATAATTTTCAATATTTCAAGAACTTATTCGCTGATTTTCAAGTGCTATAGTTTTACATTATTTTTACTGTTCGATCATTTTCGATTATTTTTGTTAATCGATAACTTTTGACTATTTCTATTAATCGATAATTTTCAATATTTGCAGACCTAAATTTATATAATTTCTTAAAAAAAAAATTATTTTCTGCTGTTAAAGCTCAAAGTTCTGTAAGATAAGTATTCAATTATTTTTAAATTTTTCTCTAAATTCTAAAAAAGTTACTTGTAATAAAACGATTTTTTAGATTTCTATAGCATAAAGTTTTAGACTAACATTTTTGCTGAAAAGTGAACAAATTCAATTTCACAAAAGTCATTTAAATATCCAATAAATGACGGCAGACCATTTTTTTAACCCTGGAAAACGTTACAATGTTAAATGTTACTATATATAATACAAATATTATTGCTTTATCAGCTACAAGGTTTCTAGAGCAGATTTTATTTATAGGCTAACTGAGTTACTAATCACTATTGACCAAAGTGTAATGATTAAAGCACCGTTAGTATTAGTTTTAATCATGTTTAAAGTGGATTCCTGCAGTTTTCCCCTTTCAACGTCACATAACTGATCTGATCTGTTTATATGCAAAATACACTTTGTACTTAACCAACACCAGACGTCAATATTTGTCTTGAACGGAATTAAACTAACGGTTATGCAGCTTACACTCCCACCAGCTAAAACAAACACGTCTCTAAATGACGTGTGTTACATTTCTGTAATTGAATACCACACGAGTATAAAGTTATTGGCGTCAGCGCGTTCAGTAAGCTGATTATGCAGCGCAAAAATGGAAAGTTTTAAAATACACTCTAACCCAAAAACATATGCTAATTTGTTCAGAGTAATTGTGGTGGAAAATATGTAAGTTCAATGAAAAGGCTTGTCTCAACTCGTTCGCTCCTCGTGTCATCTTTATGGGTTACAGAGTCGTTTCAATAAAAATTATAATTAAAAGCAATAACTGTAAACAATAAAAATAATACTTTTAAATAAGTTAATTAAAAGCATATCAAAATAAAGTTTCATTAAACTTTCATTGCCTGCCATTAATTTCGAAATAAATAAATGTAACAATGAAGAGTTGAGAACACATTCAACTAATTTATGCTTTAACAACTTAAATCGCAACTTTTAATCAGAAATTCACATAAAAGCAAGTAATAAAATTTGTTAACTATAAATGATAATGAAATCTTTAATTATCACGTGTTCGCTGTTAACTTATGTTAATTTCACGTTTTCTCATTTCATCTTTAGAACTGATCAGTCAATGAAAGGTTGATAGCGCTTTAGTCAATTTTTCCATAATGAATGATTTTGGTTTTTTCGTTAATGTTGTTAATGAATGCGAAGATAAAAATTTTTTAATTATTCAGCACAAGTTGACAGATTGTTAATTAGAAATTCATTTATAATTTAGTATACGATTTGGAAGAAATTTGCATAAATTCGAATGCACACAAGTGATTGTACCACACAGTGAACAGAAGAGGCTTCAAGTAGTGGCTTTTTCCTTATTTGGGTTTTAGACTCGTCTTTCGTAATATTCAGCTTTAGTTTTCCAATAAATGGCAAAGTAAGATTGTTTGGTGCCTAAGTGAGTATCATTTGCATAAGGCTAAATACGTAGTAAGTTTAGTAGTCTACATTCAGTTGAAGATAGATTCTGAAGATAAATTCGTGCTAAAATTATAAATTCTTCTTCTACGCTATAATATTATTTTTCAATATTAATTTTAATATAAATATTAATTTTTACTGTGTCCACAGTCTTAGTTGTTTTATGAGCACGATATACATATGTATATGGAGATCAGGTATACTCTGGTCGCTATGTCATCTAAAATATTATTGAAGCTGACAGAACCCCAGCTGAATTATCATTTGAAAAACTTTATCAATAATGTTTTCGATGTACAGGGTAGGCCATTTAAAGTTGACCCATCTGGCAACGCTGTAACTTTTAACAGCGCTGACAAATCGGCTAATGTCATACCGCGTTAGAAGCGTCATTCGAAGACAATTTATACCATGGAACAGTACACTCCAAAAGAACGCGCTGAAATTGTTCAGCTTTATATTCAAAATAACTTTTAAATTGTGTTAACTTAACGTGCGTTTCGCAAAAGAAATAAAGTGAAAAGTGCTCCAGTTAAGAACACAATTAAGTCTTTATACGCAAAATTTGTGAACACCGGTAATCTCAGTAATGCCAGTCATGCATCCAGACAACGCACAAGACGTTCTGATGAAAATATCGAAGCTGTACGAGCCAGTATTGAGGAGACTCCATCGACATCGAGTTATCGCCGCTCTCAGGAATTAGACATCTCTCGCACCACTCTCCGACGCATAATTCATAAAGATTTGAAGATGTTTCCATATAAAATTCAAATGGCACAAAAACTAAACCCAGCTGATTATCCGCGACGCCTTAATTTTGGCAAATGGGCAAATGGGTCAACTTTAAATGGCCTACCCTGTATATTGAAATGTTATTAATCGATAATTTTCAGTATATCGAACCCTATTTGTCTCATTTTTGCGAGTAATAATTTTCCATTATTTTTTTTAATCGATAATTCTCGATTATTTTTTATTAATGGATAATTCTCATTAATTTTTCATTAATGGATAATTTTGCATATTTCAAGCCCCATTTTTCTAGTTTTTACAATCAATAAATAATTTTCAATTATTTTTAGTAATCGATAATTTTAGATATATGCTATAAATCGATAATTTTTGTTGTATCGAAGCCTATTTTACTTATTCTTACAAGTGACAGTTTTTTAATTTTTGATAGTTTTATTTTAGTTAACCGATAATTTTCGATTATTTTTTATTAGAGCCCTATTTTCTAGTTTTTACAATAAATATTTCTTAATGTTTTTTATTAAAAACTAGTTTTTGATTTTTTATATTAATCGATAATTTTCAGTATTTTGAAATCCGTTTATCGTACTTTTACAATCGATAATTTTGTACTATTTTTATTATTCGATAATTATGTATTTTTCAAGCCCTAGTTTGGGATAATTTTTGTTAATCGATAATTTTCGATTATTTTCTAATTAACCGATCATTTTCAATATTTGGACCCTCATTTTTTAGTGTTTACAATAAATCATTTTTATTAATCGATAATTTTCGATTTATATTATAAATCGATAATCAGTTTTTCGTTTTTAACAATCGATAATTTTCAAATATTTTTATTAATCGATATTTTTTATATTTACTAATCGATAATTTTCGATTATTTTTGTTAATCGCTAATTTTCAAATTTTCGAGCCTTATGTTTCTTATTTTTACAATCGATAATTTTGAACTATTCTTACAATCAATATTTTTATATATTTGCAGACCAAATTTTCTAATTTTTATAAAATTTCTTAAAAAAAAATAATTTTCTGCTTATAAAGCTTAAAATTCTGTAAGACAAATAGTCAGTTATTTTTCGATTTTTACTGTCATCTTAAAAAACTGAATTGAGCTAAATACATTTCTTTGGATGCTTAGAAATTTAAATGAAAATATAAAAAGAAATAAAACCTAACAATAACACTAAAGCTCGCAATTGAAATGTGTTTCCAAGCGGCGTGTCGAGCAATATGTAACTGTTAAGTAGTCTTTATATTTTAAAATGTCATATGTCGCCAATAACTGTTTATCCGCGATTTTTTTCAAAACCAACAACCGGCATTGTTGCAATTGTTACACAAAATAGAAATGTACCTACACGTGTACTTAGTACAATAGCCTGCTCATAATAATGTGTGAACAATTGAATTCATGTTGACATTCCCCCACATATGTATTGAAATAGGTGTGCAATTATTTGCTTGCAATTGCTCAAACACGAGTGCATGTAAATATGTACTCATATCTATTACGCATATTTGTTGCTATTGTTGGCGTTGGTGCATACATTGTTTAACCCATTGGGGGCATCGAAAGTAAACAGCCATGCACCCGTCCCATTGTCAGTGTCATTGCCAGACGCGTTCATTCACTATTCATTGCGATCGCAAACACGCCAATAAATATTACACACACACATATATTATCATACGCATGTGTAAACGCAGTTGCGCGAATGATCTATGTTTTTACCACTCACATTATCTGTGTGGCATTACAATCACTTGAACTTCAAATAATTATGCTTAAGTGTTGCATTTGGTGAGTCGTAAACATCGTTGGTGTGGAGGTAACATAAAACTGTTTTTGATTTGAAGATTTAATGAGAATGCGTAAATGATTGTGTTCAATAATGCAATTCGTACTGTTGAATTAACGACTGCAAGCAGAAAATCAAAAAAATCATTGGAATTTTTTGCGCTTTTATTTGGTTTCTCACATTACTCATACGACCTGGTGGCTTGGTGCTGATATGTGGGCACTCCAGCCAGACACCAGTTTTATTTAAATAAAAAGTTGTTTCGATTGTAAAAATTACTTGGAAGTTTTATAATCAATTTCGAGAACAATCTCAATCGAAGAATTTGCAGTAAATGTGCATATATACATATGTATTTATTTCGTAAGTACTAGCAGGGTACTACGTGTGGTATGAGTGATATTGGTTGAAAGTGTAAGATTTTTCTGCGAACAAGATTGTAATTGTTTTATACAAAAATTTATTATAAGTAAAAATGAAAGTAAAGTGTCACTCTGCGCAGTACATTTATGAGCATAAATCTACGGTGTTGAAAATTTTTAATTAAAAGATATTGGCTCAAAGTTTGTATTAAAAATTGAAAATTTAATTTTTTAATGAAAAGTTGATAAATTAAATTTTTTTTTTTTAATTTTAAAATTAATTTTTTTTTAGTATTTGATGGTTTAAAAATTGAAAAAAATTTGCCAAATCGAAACTAAGAATTGGAAAAAAAAAATCTTTTAATTCAAATAAAAAAATTAAGTATTTAAATTTTAAATGATTAAAAAAACTAAACTTTAAATTTTAAAACTTAATTTTTTTTTGATTGATTTGAAATATAGGATTTATGCTCAAATTTTAAATTTTTAGTTTCAATTTTGCAATCAAACTTTAAAATTTTAATGCATATTTTTAGCTAAAAAATTAAAATTAAAAAAAATTAAAATTTTAAATTTTTTTTTACATAAAATTAAAATTAAAAAAAATTAAAATTTTAAATTTTTTTTTACATAAAATTTTTTTAATTTAAATTTTTTTAATGCTTTTTATTATTTTAAAATTATTTTTTTTTTAATTTTTAAACTTCGTATTAAATTTGTTTTTGTATTTCATTTCGGTAATTGTTAATCAATTTTATTTTTTTTAAGAATTATTTGGAATCAAGCGTATCACAAAGTTGCAAAATTTGAGAAAAGGTACCGGACTTTTAACAAAAATTAGTCTTTGGTGATCCAGTTTATTCAGTTTTGATATTTCATTTGTCAAATGTCTATTTCAGCGGCATAATATGTACATATATTGACAAGCAAAAGTATAAATATTTATTTCATATCACATTTAGCTATTGATTATTATTGATTTTATAGTAATATATGTATAATAAAACAATATAATAAATACTTACTCTAAAGAAAGCTGTGATCAAGTGTCTGCAAGCAACCAGTTTGGCCGGCTGTTTTGAATACTATTTTCATAACGCCTACAGTGGTACTACAATCAATGAAACGTTTAAAAAATCTTTAAGAACAGCAAAAATATTTTTTGTATAATTTTTTGAAAAATATTTTTTTTAATTAATAAATATTACAAACAAATAAATTCTCGAGCAAAAAATTCTAAATATGCTAAGTTCAATGAAAAGTTATGAAAGAGATAAAGACCGTTAAAATTATTATTTTTCTATAATTTTTTGAATAATAAAATAATTAAAAATAGCATAAATTAATAAATTTTTGAACAAAAACTTCTGAAAACCGCAAGTTCAATGAAAAGTAAAAAAATATTTAAGAACAGCAAAAAAATATGTTTTCCTATAATTTTTTGAAAAATAAATTTTAAATTTAGTAAGTAATATAAATTAATAAATTTTCGAGCAATAACTTCTAAACAGGCTAAATTAAATGGAAAGTAAATAATATGTATGATCACCAAGAATATTTCTTTCCATAATTTTTTGACAATATTTTTTAAATTTAATAAGTAATATAAATAAATAAATTTTCTAGCAATAATTTCTAAACAGGCTAAAATCAATAAAAAATTAAAAAATGTTTAAGAACGGCAAAAAATATTTTTTCCCATAATTTATTGAAAAATATTTTTTTTTAACTTAATAAGTAATATGAATAAATAAATTTTAAATTCCGTAAGTAAAATAAATTAAAAATTTTTCGAGCAAAAACTCCTAAAAAGCTCTGTAGTGATTGTAATTTCTAATCTTGTTGTAGAAAAATTTGGAAGCACAATACTCTTTAAAAATTGCTGTTTTGTAATATAACGGTATGGTGAATGACCTTGAGAGATTTATAAATGTGTGCTTGTAAATTTAGAGAGCTGTAATGCGACATGGGACATGCCTCAGATGAACGAGAAAACTTGAGACACGCCAATAAATAATAAATAAAAAATAAAAAATTGCACTTTAATTAACCAAATAATAAAGTTTTATAGTTTTCAGAATCATAAATAGTGGTGCCAACGGAATCTACTATATGCTTTCTCCTATAAAAATATTTAAGCACTTGATTATTTTTGTGCTACTCGTGTTATATCTACACAGAACTAAGAATTTTAACATATTTCTAAATAATTTTTTCGATAGAAATTTAGAACTCAACCCACTGTGCAGCATAATTGTTTTAACATTGTATGTAAAATTGGAACAGGAAAAATTACTTTAAGACACTCCTTTCCGTTAGAAACAGTGTAAATTTCCATGTTTACTTTCTAAAACGATACAAGGAAACAAATTTATAGCCAGTTCTGCCAGACTTGCAGGGCAAATGGCATTAATTTATTAAACTATTATAAATATTTATTAACGTGCTTTGCTAAAAATAATGACTGACTAGACGCATATCTCTAAATAATCAATTTAAAACACAAAATTAGGAAATTCAGCGGCTGTTGCTAAAAATAGGTTATGTAAACGCAGGCAACTTTCACTTCCCAACGCATTTCCGACAATTTCCGACATGCATTAGACACGACATTGCAAATATATACACATATGTATGTATGTGTATATACTATATATATATATATATATATATGTATATATATATAGTGAGCTTGTCAACATTCTACGATCAAATTTGTAGTTTGTCAACAGAAAGCTAATTAACTTCCGAAGCCAAAGCGATTAGTGAAAGGAGCACAGAACCAAAGTATGCACTATTGGCGTTAAATGTCAGGGGAAGTACTAAATTATATCAAATAAGAATGTCAAATGTTGTATGCAAATTGCGGCAGCATAAGTTACATAATAGCACAACACAAGCGGTCAATTGAAAATTGAAAGTGTTGATTTGTAAGTTAAGAACACAATTGACTTAAAGCTAGCAATTTGAAAGTTGCTGGGCCGCGTCACTTAACAAATAACTAATTAATGTTATATGGCGCCCCTTATACGTAATGAGGTTTATCATATGGTGAACTGCTTTCATTGCACTTGTTCATGAAAAAGTATAACAAATAAACACTTTAAGAAAATTTTTAGACACTAATATTTTTTCTACAAGTTTATACTGTCTTATAACGAATTCGAACCATTGACATTTTGTCTAGTAGTCGCGCACTCAACCCACAAACCCACAACAATCGCCGGCTGTTAGTTTTGTTTACGATTTCTTGCATTTTTTAACTTATTCAAATGTACTATTTCCATGAAATTGTTAGTTAGTAGGTAAATGTAGTTCCGATAAGGAAACTGATGTAATTTGTAACAAATGTGACATCAAGCAATTGGACAACCACTTAGTACCTATTTGAACCACATACATTGGCTCCTAGTCTAGATGCCAGCCCCTTCCAGTGTAAACACGCGCCGGCGAAGTGGGCGAGCAAATTGTTTCCCAACTCAACATTTATGTTAATCGCTTTTTTGTACCTGCGTATTGTTGTTGTTGCTATTTTAATGCTCCCTTGCGGTTTCCAGTTGCCCTATAATTGGCATATTAATTTGCAACAATAATCGATAATTTTTCCTACACAACTCTCAATTAAAGCAATGAGCCGTAAAATTTGCATAATTTGCCTGACATGTGTCCATATTAATTAGTCAAACACAAATGTTCGCATATCTTTCTAACGGCATTTGTATTGTCTATATTGTGTGACAATAGTTTTTTGACCTCTCGAGGCGTGGGTGATGATTGTGTTAAGATGATTGAGACCTTCGATCAAAACAAAGCAAATAATAAATTTGTTTTTAGCCGCCAAATTAATTAATGATTCTTGATTCTTGTTTTGGGGTTTGATTTTACATATATGTACATATTTAGTATATATGCATATAATATAGTGAATTAATTTGACTTTGATACACTATCATAATTTTTTATTGTATTTTTTACGCTACATTTTTCAGATTCCAAATAACATTTAAATATAAAAAAAAATTAATAAAATTAAATTATTCAAATATTGTTTTGTTGCGAATTTAGATTTAAATAGCAGAAAATGCGTCTTAAAAATTTTAGCTCAATTAAAAAACAACAAAACCACGACGTTGAATTAATACAGATAATTTTGAAACTAAAGAGAAAATATTAGTCTATATAAGACGAAAAAAGCAACATAAGTCTTCTCCTACAAAATTATTTACTATATTTCACAACGTGTGTGATCTCGTGACTTTTTCTTGTTTCCGAAGTTCATATCGTCACCTAAAAGGCAAAATAACGTAACATAATTTTTCACAAATTTACAGGCGTTGTTTAATAGAGAAGAAACCGCTCAAATTGAAACGAAATTGAATTGAGTTTTGGTTATGTATTGGTTACATATTGGTTTTCATGTACTCAATTTGAAACCAAATTCCAGTTTGGTTATAGTAGGGTTAAATATTGGTTATCATATCTGACAGCGAATTGTGTTTTTTTTTTATAATACGCTGTTTTGCGTTTTAGGTGACGATATGCGCTTGATTGAACGGGTTATGCGAAAAAAGGTTCTTAGGTTATTTTAACCAATCGTTGGTTGACTTATATTGACTAAATCTAGGCCTTGACAATGGCCTACAAATGACAAAATGATAAATTTAGTACAGTTTATTCCTACAATAGGCGAACCTAGGCAACCACCTGAATGCAAGAACGTAGCTTAAATTTTCCACAGAAAAACTTTCTTTGATCAGCCATCTAACCTAACCTAGCCTAGTATAAAAATATCATTATTAATAATAAAATATTCTTGCGTGTTTTTATGACTTCTCTTTATGCCATGATATGGTTTTTTGTTTTTATACTTTACGAGTAATATTTCATGCAACTTCGATAGGTTTAAGAAGCTTTATTCAAGATAATTAGAAAAGTCGGAATACCTTATACAAATACAAAACACAACCGTAAGAACCCATAATTTAAATATATTTTAACCATTTAACAACCATATAAGAGAGTCATATTGGAGTTAATTTAGAGTCTACAGAAATCTTATCTTATTAATATACCATAATTATATACTTTTTGAGAAAACATAGTGTCAATGAGGTCTGATGCTGAAGCTTTCATATCTGAACAAAGTTCTTCTTTTGAATGGAGCCACGTGTAGAAGCTCACGCAAGTGAGGAGAGTTCTCAGAGTGTCATTCTCTTGGGAGTGCCCACAGACGATTCTTTTACAAATGGCTGAAACAGCTCACGACTTCGGGTCTTAGACCGCCCTCTGTCACATCCACCGCAGCTGCTCAGGTATCTGACCAACATGCTTACCACCGTAGCGTTTCACGATCTTGGCTGGCAATCGTCGGTCTGACTTTAGCTTCCTCGCTAAAGCTGCCTTGCTTCTGCCCCCTTTCATAATTTTAGCAGAGGTTCCTCTGCTAGTGCTGGCGATTCCGACGCGTATGACGGCTCTACCCTTCGCTACTTCTCTTGCCGGCGGGTTTGCGCCGGCTTAACCCATTCTGTTACCGGATGAGGAGACACCTACTGGGGTCCTTGTCCTGTTGCTGCAGTTACCCAGCGACAGTTTCGTCACCACAGGAAGAGCCGCACCGCCTGGGATAGATCTAGGTGTCAATTTCACCAACCCTTCGACTCCCTTCGTCGGCTATCCGTTGATGTTCTTGTTTTTTGTCGTTTGAAGGCGAAATAAAGTGAGAAGGCGAAACATCCCTCTCCAGGGTTGTGAGCTGTGTTTAGCAACCGTAACGTAAAGAAACACTCGAAATGAAATGAAAAAATCTACTTGGCTGAGATGCTTCCCTCTTGATGAAGACCACTGCAAACGTACTAAGGATTACGATTTAGGGGCATGCATCTAAAATGTCCAGTCTCCTAATCTGAACAAACTAGGCTTCTTAATATAGGGATTAAACTGGTTAATGAAGATTATGACAACTTGGAATAACAACCACTGAGTGATAAGTTCTTTAGCACTTCTGTATGTATGCTTAGGGAACCCAGGAACTAACCAATCACCAAAACAATTTATAAAAAAAAAAAACTGCTGTCGATTATTTCTTTCTTCATGACTCTGAAAAAGTTTGCGGAATATTTATGACGATATTAATAATTTACGAGAATATGAATTATATTTTTTTTTAATACCGAAAGAAATAGATCTCTTTTAAATTAATCGATTGTAGTAATAGGATTAAGTAGTAATAGACATAATCATAACTTAAACATTTTAATGTTTTCAATTAAAGAAAATATACAATATCTCTAAATTTTGTATTCATTCATATAATTTCAGTAACCAAAGTGACTTCCGATGGCGAACCACACGAGATGATGACCATGATCGCTGGACTCTCTGGACTTTTCGCTGCCATGGTTATACTAGCTGTGCTAGTATCACTCGTGAGCTGCAAAAGCGGCAAGAAGTAAGTGCCACAAACGAAAGTTAAACAATGATACTTAAATTAATTGTTGGATTTTTCTCCCCTCCTCTTTTGCAGAGTAAGACATTGCAAGAATTGTCCGCGCACCGCAAATGGAAAAGCTGTCAACACTGCACGCGTTTGCAGTTTGGATGAGAACAGTACCACAAGCCTCGAAGAGGGCAACTCCGTGCCACCAACACCCATATACAATCCCACCGTTTCGGTCATTTCTTCTGGTAATCTCTCTGGTAATCTAAACTCGGCATTTATGGGCAGTGAGTTGAATTTGACGAACACGCTGTCGAAGCCAAAGAAGAAGACGCACTGGAGTGATGAGGTGAATGCGCAAGTGCATGTGAAGGAGACCGCTGTGGATATCGAGCGTTTTTGAAGCTTAAGAAAGAAGAATTTCTTCGCAGAAATTGTTGGAGCAAATAAATTTCGAAAAATAAATTCAAAAATTTATGCGCATGCGCGAATTGAGCTTGTGGGGGGGTTGATGTTCAGAGCGCGCTGGTGGAAATGTGAAGACTGATTTGGAGAGGTTTTTCTCGCAAAAGCTTACTTCGTTCGTTTTTTTGTTATTGTTTTAGTTTTATAGCAATCAATGTTTAGAAATTTAAGCACAAAAAGTAACAAGAAAAAATATTACTAAACAATTAGTTTAAGCACATGATTACCTGATAACTGTAAATATAGTTTGAAAATTTGTACGATAAGCACCGTTAATCTCTCTAAATGCATTTTAGCTATGAAAATATCATAAATATTATAAAAAACTATTTTTTAGCAAAAACACGATTGAATTTGTTTTTTTTTTTTTTGATTTCAACAAATTGTAGTTTTATTACAAAATATTTTTCTTAGTTTATAAAAGATTACACAAATTATAAAAAATATATGTAAAATCACACACATAACTGTACCGAAAATGTCTTTTATTTCGCATTGCGAGGCGGGGTGGGTAGGAAGAAATTGGCTGTAGGCATTTAGCCTCTCGAACCGACGACCATCGCCAGCAATGCCATACGCACATACATGCCATACTCGGCTTGACGGAAGTAGGCGGCGCGCGGATCCGAGTCGAACTCCTTGCTGATCTCGAAGACACGTGGCAGTGGATGCATAACGATTGTGCGACGACTCGCCAGAGTCATTAGCTTGGGAGTGACGACAAAGTGGCCACATGCCTGGAAGAAGAGACAATAGAGAAAGTTAGATATGGTAAAGTAGTGTTATAGAAATGGGCTTAAGTGCTAATGTTTTTTATATCCTGTTAGTACCCTTAAAAAAAAAAATTTGAAAGCTTAGACCTTCCACCCTAGAAATTTTTTGTGTAACTAAAAAAACATGGTCTTTGAAGCAAAGTCCTTTGAATTTTCAACGTTTTCAAGAACTCGAAGTTGAGCTGAGCTCTCCTTACAGGAACGAAAGATTTCCAAGTATTGTTTGAACTCAAAAGATTTACTCTACTGGAGATCTAACTTCTTTTGCACGAACGAAATACTTCCAAGTATTGTTCCACCCCGAAAGATTTAATATACTAGAGATCGAAACTCTTTTGTTTTTTCCATTACCTTCCCTTAAAAGACAATATTCAATATTCCAGGCCTTCTCATTTTAGAAGAGCGATCAAAGTTCAGATAAAGCGTGTGGCAACATCTTTGAGATGTTTTTTACAAGAATCTTGCCTCTTCGGAATAAAACCTTGGTTCGAAATATCTGATTTCAATCTGGAACAACCTATATAACCTTTGTCTCTATAAACCTAATTTCAATTAAGCTCGAAATATACTCGAAACGAAGACAAGTTGTACAATCTTGAAATCCCCCCAATTGAAATATTTTTCCTACCTTCTTATATTCCTCCTCGCTAGCGAAACGTTCCTTTTGTATGCGTGTCATATATAACACATCTGTGGTCGGCAAAGCTTCTTCCATGGAGTTAAAAGTCTTCTGTATGACACCCTTTGTAGCCAAGTAGCGTACGATTTCCTCTGGCATGCCAAGATTCGGCGGACTTACATACTGCAAAGTGATATTGTACAGCGTAAGGAGACGTGCCAATGAGTGCACTGTGCGCCCATGTTTTAGATCGCCAACCATTGTGATGGTGAGACCATTAACGGTGCCGATCTCCTCACGAATAGTAAAGATGTCGAGCAGCGCTTGTGTTGGATGCTCGCCCACACCATCACCGGCATTGAGAATCGGTTTGCGTGAATGATTAGCGGCGCGCTGTGAGGAATGAAAAATAACATTATTTAAAAAACAAATTTGAAAACATAGCTTTAAACTTACTGCAACTGCACCCGGTTCTGGATGACGCAACACAATCACATCGGAGTAGCCGGCCATGACGGAGATGCTGTCCTCCAAAGTTTCACCCTTTTTCACCGACGAACTTGTCTGATCCATGTAGATGACGCGTCCGCCCAAACGTTGCATGGCTGCCGCAAAGGAACAACTGGTGCGGGTGCTAACTTCATAGAAAATGGACGCCATAATCTTGCCACGTAAAATGTCATCCAGTGGACGATCTTTGGAGACACGGCTCTTCAGTAACTGTGCCAAATTGAAGATTTCATTCAAATGCTCCTTGCTGAACATGTCAACGGAGAGTATGTGCTTGTTGAGTAGACTGTGTACCACGGGACTGATTGGCGGCGCATTGGGATGGCTTTTAGGCAGCAGCTCACGCAGCGTCGAATTGCTGGCTGAGTCGCAGCGTATGCGTGGCAATGGAGAGATGGGACGCAACAAACTGGGGTCACCGGCAAAATGCACCTTGGAAGGCGGTTCGGCCAATAGCTTGGCGAACGCTTCGTTGGCCTGTGAATCGGAAAGAAAGTCGGTACTACGGTCTTGCGGCTTGTCGAGACCGTCAATGGAGGCGAAAATATCAAGTGATTCCATTGATTGTTGCATTAGCGACTTGCGTCCATATTGGCTGCGTACATTCTGCCCGAAACCGGGTTGCACGAGTACCTCACCATCAACGAAAGCGACTTCGCCACGCAAGACAACACGATGCACTTTACCCTTCACTTTCATGCCCTCGAATGGTGTCCATTTCGCCTTCGAATGCATTTCTTCTCTATTTATCGTCCATTCCTCGTCCAAGTCCACCTCGATGTAGGTGTTGGGCTGTTCGGGTAGACTGAAAATGCGTTTAGGATTGCGATAGAATTTATTCTGTATGTCTTCCAATGTCAGGCGCCCATCGTCGACTGCTTTTAGCAATAGGGGTAGTATGGTTTCCAAACCAGGGAAACCCGGTGGCGGCTTTTCAGAGTTCTTCTCCTCCCACGTATGTGGCGCATGATCCGTAGCAAACACATCGATATAGTTCATATTGTCCCATAGCGCCTGCTGATCCTCTGGTGAACATAACACGGGACGCACCTCTGCACGCCCATCACCAATTGCGGGAATGTCATCTGTAGAGAGGAACAAGTGATGTGGGCAAACCTCACAGGTCACGCGTATGCCTTTCTCCTTTGCAGCGCGTATTAGCATAATCTCTTCCTTGCGCGCAATGTGACAAATATGTACAGGACGATCGAGCAAATGCGCCATTAGTATAACCGAGCCCATAGTTTGACGCTCGGCATGGCATACGATTGGCGCACGTTTCGGCCAGTTTTGCATATGCTTCTCCCATACCGTCATGTCGGTCATTTTCAGCGTGCTGAACGTGTCATTCAGATACATCTTCAAACCGCAAGCCTGTGAAGCCAGTTCGCCAATAAACTGCCAGTTACTGTCGGAAGCGCCAACATAAAGCGCATAATCGCAGCGTGCGCCGGCTTTGGCTAGGTCCTGGAACATCTGGAAACTGTTACGATCCACAATTGAAGGATTTGTATTCGGCATAGCGCAAATAAGTGTCACACCACCAGCCAAGGCGGCTGCAGTACCGGTTGAAAAGTCTTCTTTGTGCGTTGCGCCAGGCTCTCGTAAATGTACGTGCACATCAATGAAACCGGGCAGCTTAACAATACGGCGGGAAGTCATGCAGTCAGTGTGTGTCTTCATTGCTGGACGTCGGCCTGTGATGCGCATGGACTCAACTAAAAGTTTTGTGCACTTGACATCGGTCACCAATGGAATGGAGTAGTCGACAGCAAGACGACGTGTACGATAGCCATGTGTCATGAAGGAAGACACTCTGAAAGAAATTGTAGAGGACAGCATTAGTAGATTTTCATGATAATTCAAAAAGTAGTAAATAGCGCTTGAGAACAGATTTCCCAGCAACTTAAGTCAGAAAGAGATGTTGAAGATGTAATTATATATTTAACATGCGAGTTTCGGTTCAACCCCTAAAAGTAATTTCCCCAATTTAAACCAAACTAAAATTGCATTGATTTTGAAGAAGATGCTCAAATGTGTTTGGGAGACTTCAGATGACAAAAACACTTTTTGAAGATTAAGAAGATCATGCCTTAGGTCAAAGAATCGACTCAAATATTTTTTTGCATTACCTATTTTCACCTAAATTCTATTTTCTATCTTTTCTACTTTTCGTTCTCTTTTTAGCCGGTCTTGCCATTTCCATATTTTATTAATTAATTACACTTGAGTTATATCTCACCTCCGTGCACCGCCTCCTCTCATTGGTAAATTGATGACCATATCAAATTGTTTATTCGCCAAGAACTCAGCCAAGTGACGCAGCTCGCCATTGGGATCTTCCGGTGATTGCCTATCGAAAGTCCATTGTACGGATTCCACCTGTTGAAGATAACAACGATTTTATTCGTGATATACCCATATTAATATACTTGTATTACATTAAATACATTTTTATATAAATACAATATGTGTGGATAAATATCGGTCAAACTGTCCGTCAAAATATATGCGACAAGAAGTTAGATTAGTATTTATAAACAGCCCGAGACCTACGTAGTGAGTTGGAAGTGAGAGGACCCATTAAGTTAAAGCGAACAAAAATGCTGTTAGTGTCCCTATAAAAATATTTTCCAATTCTCTCAATAAAGCCGAGCTTGATATGCTAAAGAGCTAGGTTAAACCAGAGTGTATCCTTCTACAAATTGAAGAGGTGATCCTTATCACAGTGTTCATCGGATCTTGCCGTCTCACCGCTCAAGAAAATGAACCCAAGAGCTTAAATTTTTACCTTTAGCTTTGATTTATTCAATACAATTTGCTTTGTTTATACATATATGTACTATAGTATATATTTGTATATTTCTCTAATAGTATAAACAAAATATTGTATCGATTCTCAATTATCTTTTCGCTATCTTAAGATAAAACAATAGGCTATATTTTTACTACCCGGACACGGCGAATGTTTGAAAAGAAGCTTGAAAGCAGTTGAATCACGGAGAGAAGACGTTAGACATCAAATAAAGCATAATATATATTTATTATAGTAAATATATATGGGTATGTAAATAAGCAAAATTGCCGCATTGGAGACGTAATAGCAGACCTAAGGAGAATCTAAGAGTTGCCATTTTATCCAGAAAAAATATCGGTTTGGTGTGGTTTGTGGACCGGTGAGAACGTAACCGTCATCGCGCCTTGATAGCCGACTATTTGATGTCTGATATTGAAGCTCGTGATCTCGACGACATTTGGTTTTAACAACACGCCGCCACATCCCACATATCGCAACAATCAATCGATTTATTGAGAGAACACTTTGGTGAGCAGATAATTTCACATTTCGCGCCAGGCGATTGACCACCAAGATCGTGTGATATCATACCGTTAGCCCTTTTCTTGTGTGGATTTGTAAAGTCTGAATCTATATTTATTCTATTTGTCTTTTTGGACAATCCCGCTTTGATTCAGTGGAAATGCTTGGACGAGTCATCGGAAATTGGACTCAACGAATGCACCGTCTATTGCGGCCAACATTTGAAAGAACGTTCTCTCGCATGATAATAAACATTCCCGCTTGGCTCACCCTATATAATAAGCGTGATGAGGTGAATCGATTTAGCCATGTCCATTTATATATGCAAACTAGTCCTTCAATTTTGAGATATCGATCTAAGATCCGAAATTTGTGTACTTCCTTTTCTTCCTAAAAAGCTGCTGATATAAGAGAAGTATAGATATAGCTGCCGAACAAACTGATCGATTAAATTCAAGTTCCTTACAGGGAAAAAACTTTTTTATTTGACACATCTCACATCAAATGTTCAGATCGAAACAATAAAGCATATAGCTGACATACAAGACGACCGATCAAATATATATCATTTTAAAAATTGAATGCTGTAAAAACCTCACCTGTGAAGGGTGTACTAACCGAAGTAAATTTTTTTCTTGTTCTTGGTATCTTATATGCTGTCCTTGATACTGCATACTATGTAGTATTGACCTAAACTGGAGACCAACAGCCAACCTATACTCTTATTTGAGCAGATGATTTACAATGTTTACGCAGAAATTAACGTTGAGAACACTGTACGTGCTCATAAGAGTATATATTTATTTACAAACATATATATATAAAGTTAAATGTACATCTGCATTCACCACTCATTACTCAGTCTGATATTGAAGCTCGGAGGGACGAAAAAATCACAAAGTACCATGCAGAAAAATGATGGAAAAAAGTTAAACAACTGCAAGTTAAGTGAAATGACAACAGAAATTATCAATTACATAGAAAATCAAATCAAATTATTACAAAAACAACACAACAACACGTGCCAGACGACATGAAGTTAACTGTGTTTGTGTGTGTGTGACTAGCCAATGCAATGCAATTTAATAATGCGGCAGAAGAAGGTAGCAAGTCGGGCATTCGAACATCTATTTTAAACACACAACAGCAAACAGTAATAAAAAAATAAGATTCGATCAAAGATTGCAAAAAGCGATAACTCGCCGGGCGATCTGCAATCATTGCGAATTTCTGCGAACAGTAGAAGAACGAACGGCGGTGGATGCAAACGGGCGCGTGAACAAAAAAAATAAAAAGGTGCATATAATATGAGAAAAAAACTGTTAAATGTTGGGAAGGCTCGAAAATAAAGCTTAAAAAATAAAAATAAAGAAATACGCATAAGAATAGTAAAGAAGTTGTGAAATGGGTCGGTCCAGTTCCAAACTACTGGAAACACCCAACAATCCTCTGCAGGAGTTGCAATTCGAGGAGCGTAAGCGTGAGCAACGCAAACGCAAGCAAGAAAAGCAACTAAAAAAAATCGCCAAACTACAAAAGAAACAAGCGAAGAAGACAAAGCGTAAAAGCAAACAAAGCAAGGACGCCGAAAAGCAGACTTCCATCACCACGAAACACGCTAGTGGCACGAAGCGCACGAATAGCCTGAATTCGCAGAGCACAAGCTATGAAATCAATAAGGAGGAATTCAATCGACAAATCGAGCAACAAATACAAAATCATTTGGATAGTGATCTCTGCACGTTCATCATGAATCAGGTGTCGTTGACGTTGCAGTTTTTTGGAAATTATGAAAAGTACGTGGTGAGAAGATATAGATTTGACTGGAGCATATATAATGTGGAGCTCGCATCGCTGTCGAGTTATGTGTTCGCGTTAAAAAACAGTGCATATAAAATGGTTACATTCAGAAATTTTGTAGGTCTTCAAAATTTTACTTCAAAAATGTTTAATTTTTGTTTTTAATTTCACAGTTTGGATATTCGAATGAATTTATTAATCAATAAAATCACATTTTGAAGATTCCAAATAGGGAGTTTGAAAACTTATATTATATAAAAAGTTTTAGGAGCCTACATTTTTTTCAAATTGTATAGTTACGAAATAGTAAATTTTTTCGAAGAGAAGTTATATTATCGAAATTCGAAAAAAATGTATTTATCAACATGTTGCGGCAATTCGTGTTTCCGAAAAATTGAAATTTTAAAACTTTTAGCAACTATTAGTTTTACATTTTCAACGTTATTCAAGTCATCTGAATTGTTTCCTGAAGAATTAAATATTTTCGAAATTCGAAAAAATTCGAAAAACAATTTCGACGTTCAGAATATGAATAAATTTATTAATCAACCAGTTGTGCAATCGAATTTTTGAAAAAAAAAATTTCGATATTCAAAAACAATGTTGTTAAGACGTTTTCGAAAATCGAAAAAATGTACAAACAAAAAGTTTTGATAATTTATTTTTTCAAGAAACAATTTTCGACATTTAGAATGAAATATTAATGTATTTTGGAAAATTTATTAACCAACAAATTGTGACAATTCGTGTTTTCGAAAAAAATATTTTTTTGCGAAATTAAAAATAAATATTTAAGCATTTCCAAAATTCGAAAAAATTTATTAAACAACAAGATGTGGCATTTCGTAAATTCGGAAACAACATTTCGAAATTCAGAATTTAATGCTAAGACGTTTTCGAAGATCGAAAAAATGTATTTATCAACAAGTTGCGGCAATTTGTGTTTCCGAAAAATAGTTTTTGATATTCAGCGTGAAATTTATTTTCGAAATTTTAAGGTGTGACAATTCCTGTTTTCAAAGCAAAGTTTTCGACATTCAAAAAGAAACGTTAAGACGTTTTCAAAATATGCAAACAATTTATTAATCAACAAGTTGTGATGAATCATGTTTTCGAAAAAAATATTTCGACATTCAGAATGAAAAGAATTTTCGAAATTCGAAAAAAAATTAATTAACAAGTTGTGACAGTTCGTGTTTTCGAAAAACAGTTTTTGACATTCGGAATGAAATGTTTAGGCATTTTCGAAATTCGAAAATATTTATTAATCAACAAGTTGTGACAATTCGCGTTTATCAATCAAAGAATGGGAGCATACTAAACCTTCCGATTTTGAAATTACTGATTTGGAATGTTGTTTAAGTGATCAAAATTTTCCAATTTCGAAAAAAATTAATATTTCTACTAAACAGATGTACCTTTTCAAAGTTTAGGAATTTCGAAATTCTTTTAAGTTACTACTGAAATTTATGATATATTTTTTTAATATTTCTATGATGAAAATTCCAATCGAAATTCGAAAATTTTTCGAAATAATGTAAAACTTCATTCCTGATTTTCTTTTATCCAAACCCATTATTAAATATTGCTTGATAGCCTACGTTAGTGGGGACATTTTACCGAATTTTATCTCTTCGTAGTCTCATTATAGATAAAATTTTTAATTTCCAGGTTTTGCAAACTTATAGTAATAAGGACTCATGTTTCATCTCATTAATATTTGAATAAAATATTCAAACGGAATTCGTAATTTCCCCGATTACTCGTTAGTCTCCATCGCAACTGAATCAACTTTGTGCGCTAAGTCCGATTACGAATAGCAACTGCTTTGACGGAACCCATAACAGAGCCCATAAATTATTCCTAATAATACAAATAAAATGTTTTCCTACATGCAGTCTCTCTTTCACAGGACAAGTGCTTTCGTTCAAGCGCAAACCAATTGTCATCAGAACACTTGAGATAGGAAATAGCCATTAAAACCGGAAGCTCTTTGAAAATATTGCAATTTAATTGGCATTGATTTCTAAGTGCTTGAAAGTCTTATCAATTCTAATGTTATCGTAACTGTTAGGTGTATGTTTGATTCGCAGGTGCAACACTTTGGTTGCGCGCTATAACCACATTTATTATTTATCTAATATTTAATCATGTTTCATTCTTTTTTCCAGTGAATTGGCAAACATTTCTGAGGAATTGCTAGCCAAAGAGAATGATTTGAATCAGAATCTCGAGGAGCATTCCATACTCTTATCGACGCCATTGGATGCTGCTGTCTCCAAGTGGATGCAATATAAGCCAGTGTGAGTATGAAGTAAATTGAGCAAGAATAACTCATGACACTCATTTATGTGGCATCTACATTGGTGGTTCACCGATAATTAGATGATGTTATCTTAAAAAATATGATAAAAGAAAATCTGTGTTCGATAAAATATTCCACATAACCTCCTCTGGATCGCAATTCATGACAGTAGTTTAAAAAAATATTCACATTACTCTCATCTCTATTCATTTGGTAATTATTCTCCACTGTCTTCACAGCCACGGTCCAGAAAAACACACTCCTCAACCGCTTCAGCCGCTGGCAATGTATGTGATATTCGAAAACATCGATATAGCGCGACCGAACGATGCGAATTACGATTCAATTTCACCACTTTGCAAAGTTGATTTGGACACGGATTTCTATAACACAACACCCTGTAAGGAGGACTACGTGGAAATGTTGCGCGAGACAAAATGGAAGGGCTATGTACGGCTGAAACTACGTGAAGAACCAAAAACCCAACGTATCGGGGCTACCGATGGCGATGTGTATACGGACGGCAGCTCGGGTTATAGCACGACGAGTGTCTACAGTCTTAAAGCGCCAAGCAATCACGCTGAATCTGATTATGACTACACCTACATAGCACATTTGAATACACATCACCCATTGTCCGAGCTCAAGATGCACAATCAACGCGGTAACTATAAATTGGATGCCAAAGTCTTGCCGGACTCATGTGTGTCCAATTTGCGGCAGTTTGCTGAACCATTGAATGATGAAGACACCGACGACGATGATGATGACGATGAAGATGAAACTGAGCCGGACTCCGATGATGAAGACAGCGCTGATGAAGGTTACAATGGCGTGCACAGGAGAGCCAATGAGAAGACACGATACCGCGATGTCGAGACATTGGAGGCCATACGCTTGTATAAGTTGGAGCAGGAACGACGTCAGGTGCTGATGCAGCAATGTTATCTCAACTCCAAAGAATTTATGCGTTACTTTGGTGAGTTGGTACGTCAACAGCTTGCCGATCGTTTACAAATATTCCCCGAAGAATTGAACGAGGGCACATATCGTGGTTCATCGATTTACACAAAATACTTCGAACTCATACCCGCTATTTATGTGGCGCATAATGCACAACACTGGCCCGATTGCGCATTTCAATTTCGTATACGCGAACGTCCTATCTCCACCAATCCGCTAACTGGACAGCAATTTCAATGGCCAACGCGTTCGATGATCAGACGTATCGAAACTTTTGGCTTTCATGTCATACCCATTGGTTATGCGCCCAAACGACAACGGAATCCTTTTCGTGAGCTCGAATGGCGTATTGTTTTTCCGAAAGCCGAACGCTACTTGGAGCAACATTTAACAAATACACAAGTAAAGGTATTCATGATGACCAAGGCTTTGGTGAAGACTTTTGTCGAACCACAAGAGAAGCATAAGGCGCTCTCGTTCATAATGGAACATCTGCGCATGCATCTCTTCTGGGAATGCGAGCGTAACTACACTGGCTGGCCAGAGGAGTATCTCGGTGAAGTGCTGTTGCGTTTTATTAGCACATTTATGCAGCGACTACGCGAAAAATGTTTGAAGGACTTCTTCATTGAAGAACGTAATCTCTTCGAGAGCATACCGGAATACTCCTTGGTCATGTTATTCTCAATACTGGCCGATATTGTAGCAAATCCTTTGATGCATCTAATGGTGGCGCTTAAAAATCTAGATTTCGAAGAAAATTTCTTTCCAAAATTGAATTTTAAGAAATTATTTGAAAATCTTTCCGAAAATAATATGTTGAAATTGAAAATACAAGCTAAAAATTCACGAAGTCTTGTTGGCTTGGATGCGGCGGAAGATGAACCGGCACTCTTGCAAGACGAAGGTGCAAAGGGTTTGGTCGGCATGAAGCAACACCGTGAGAAGACCAACGGTAAACTAAGAAGGAAGACGCATGTGATGCGACACAACATTGAAATGAAGAAGAAACAAGAATATGAACGGCGTCGCTTGTCAGAGGAGTCCATAGACATCGAGGTAAGTTGCAAACACACTGAAGTAGAAATGTTTTGGAACTTATCACTAAGATATTTCATGACCTTGATCTCAAATATTTTATGATCTCTGCTGTCATTCTTTACTTCATTAACTGACAATCCACCATTGCTTCTCACTTCTTATAGTTTTTCTTCCGACGCAATATAAAGAACTCCAAATTGAAGCATCTCAATCAGGGCGTTGAAAACTTACGACGCACAAATATACTCGAAATAATCATCGACCATCTCATAGCGATGACCGAAAAGGCTATGAAGTTTCGTGTTTGTTATTTAGCTAAAACGTTCTTGGCACACGCGAGGCGACTCTGTAAATTCTACCATAATTATGGTTGTGATATGGGTGCTAGAGAGTACCTCAATACCATCGGCAGTTTGGAGGAGGAAATCGCCGGTTTGCAGACGAATGAAGATTTTAAAAATTTACCGCCAACTCTGCCGATACGCACAAGTGTAGAGACCAGCAAAGACTAAGCTAACCAAAGAAGTTTTCGAGCATTTAGAGAGCGTGCGTCGTACCGTCAGAGTAGACATTAAAGGTAACGCACAGTGAGAGAGAAAACTCTCCAGCGACTGTTAATAGAAAAAGCACCGCAAAGTCTTTGGGAAAGGAGAGCGTTGAGCAGGCACATTCTTACAATGATCTCGAGTTAGTGGATAACATGACACCCAATTTAGGTCGACGCAAGTCTATTAAGTTCACCGAACATGTAGTCGAAGTACATGAAGGAGACACAAATCCAATACAAAAGCCTGAGGGACAGAGTTTGGTTGGTATTTTGCGCTTCAATCCTGAAGTAACGGAAATATGTGATGCACTTTCAGTTGAAAGAGACAAGCGGGAGGTCGCTTATGAGAGCTATGAATCGATTGATAACTACAGTTTGAACGATGAGGTTGATGAGGGCAGTCGTATTGATGCAAATGTGAGTAGTGAAGATATCAATAAAGCACAAGCGGAAGGTGAAGGGGAAGATGAGGCAGCAGAGACAACTGATAGCGCGCGGGTTACTGCAGCAAAGACGCCAAGTGATGAAAGAATACTCGGTGGTTTTAGTAAGAGAGTTGGCATGCTGCGTAAGCTAACGCACGGCAACTCGCAAGTAATTAAAGATATCACATCATCAACAGAGAAGCTATTCGTTTCTATGGCCTCGGAAGAAACACGCTCACAGTTAAAAGAGGTGATAAGACGCAAAACATTTCAGCTGAGAGGTGCTTTCAATCAGTGCTCGGAGTCTTGACATTGATTAAAGCTCTTTTATATGAGCTATGTACATACATATATTTAGATTAAAGAAGACCGGAAGTATTATCATGAGCATAAATTAAATAAAGATATTTAAAATTGCATAAAAATGCCGTGGTCTCCATTTTCGGCTATGAACTGTGAGAGTAAAGTTCCGTATAAGATAAATTAAATTGATCCAAACCAATGAAAATCTGTTTAAGGGGCATACGTCCGCAGAATGGGGCTGTCAGATCGAGAAGAGTGGAAGAAATGTTTAGATCAGGGCACCAGGGAAACAGTGAAGCATCTTTTGTGCACTTGTCCCGCTTTGGCAAGACTACGGCGTAATCATCTGGGGTACCCCGCGG
>CM050327.1:61992849-62026849 GCA_027475135.1 Bactrocera correcta
ATTTACATATTTAGCAATCGATATCGAAATGCTTCAAACCATTATTTTAAAATATTTAAGTTAATTAAGCTTCTTTAACGCACTGAAGTTAACATAAAGCCATGGCGGCATAACGGCAGTGCATGTGGAGGAATTCCGTAATCTTATATTTAGGTAAAAAGTCGATTTTCTTGTATATACACATTTAGCAATCGATATCAAAATGCTTTAAATCATTAGTTTAACATATTTAAGTTATTTAACCCGTTTTATCTTACTGAAGTTCACATAATGCCATAATGGTATAACGGCAGCGCATTTGGAAGAATTCCGTAATCTTATATTTAGGTATAAAGTCGATTTTGTTGTATATACAAATTTAGCAATAGATATCGAGTTGTTTCAAATCATTAGTTTAACATATTTAAGTTAATTAACCCTCTTTATCTTACCGAAGTTTACATAAAGCCAAAACGGTATAACGACAGTGCATTTAGAAGAGTTCCGTAATCTTATATTTAGGTATAATATCGAATTTGTTATATATACTCATTTAGCAATAGAAATCGAAATGCTTCAAATCATTAGTTTAACATAATCAAGTTAATTAACCTTCTTTATCTTACTGAAGATCACATAATGCCATAACGGTATAACGCCCGTGCGTTTGGAAGAATTCCGTAATCTTATATTTAGGTAAAAAGTCGATTTTGTTGTATCTACATATTTAGCAATCGATATCGAAATGCTTCAAATCATTAGTTTAAAATGTTTAAGTTATTTAACCTTCTTTAACGTATTGAAGTTGATATAAAGCCATGGCGGCATAACGACAGTACCTTTGGAAGAATTCTGTAATCTTAGATTTAGGTATAAAGTCGAATTTCTTGTATATATGCATTAAGCAATCGATTTCGAAATGCTTCAAATAACTGTTTTAACATATTCAAGTTAATAAACCTTCTTTTACGAACTGAAGTTAACACAAAGCCTTAAATGCATAACGGCAGTGCATTGAGAAGAACTCCGTTATCTTATATTTAAGTATAAAGTCCATTTTCTTGTATATACTCATTTAGCAATCGATATCGAAATGCTTCAAATCATTAGTTTAACATATTTAAGTTAATAAACTGTCTTTAACGCACTGAAGTTAACATAAAGCCATGTCGGCATAGCGGCAGTGCATGTAGAAGAATTCCGTAATTTTATATTTAGGTATAAGGTCGATTTTGTTGTATATACTCATTTAGCAATCGATATCGAAATGCTTCAAATCATTAGTTTAACATATTTAGGTTAATTAACCTTCTTTAACGTATCGAAGGTGATATAAAGCCTTGGCGGCATAACGACAATACATTTGGAAGAATTCTGTAATCTTATATTTAGGTATAAAGTCGATTTTCTTGTATATATGCATTTAGCAATCGATATCGAAATGGTTCAAATAACTGGTTAAAAATATTTAAGTTAATAAAACTTCTTTAACGAACAGAAGTTAACATAAAGCCACAATGGCATAACGGCAGTGCATTTAAAAGAATTCCGTAATCTTATATTCAGGTATTAAGTCGATTTTCTTGTATATACACATTTAGTAATTGATATCGAAATGCTTCAAACCATTAGTTTAACAAATTTAAGTTAATTAACCCTTTTTTACGAAATTACAAAAGCTTAACGGCAGTGCATTTAGAAGAATTCCTAACTTATATTTAGGTATAAATTCGATTTTCTTGTATATACTCATTTAGCAATCGATATCGAAATGCTTCAAATCATAAGTTTAACATTTTAAGTAAATAAACTTCTTTAACGCACTGAAGTTAACATAAAGCCATGGCGGCATAACTGCAGTGCATGTAGAATAATTCCGTAAACTTATATTTAGGTATAAATTGTTTCTTGTATATACACATTTAGAAAGCGATATCGAAATGCTTCAAATCATTGGTTTAACATATTTAAGTTAATAAACCTTCTTTAACGTATTGAAGTTGATATAAAGCCATTTCGGCATAACGACAGTACATTTGGAAGAATTCCGTAGTCTTATATTTAGGTACAAAGTCGATTTTCTTGTATATATGCATTTTACCAATCGATATCGAAATGGTCTCGAATAACTGGTTTAACATATTTAAGTTAATAAACCTTCTTTAACGAACTGAAGTTAACATAACGCCATAACGGCATAACGGCAGTCATTAAGAAGAATTCCGTTATCTTATATTTAGGTATAAAGTCGATTTTCTTGTATATACACATTTAGCAATCGATAACGAAATGCTTCAAATCATTGGTTTAACATATTTAAGTTAATTAACCTTCTTTATCTTACTGAAGTTTACATAAAGCCATAACGGTATAACGGCAGCGCATTTAGAAGAATTCCGTAATCTTAGATTTAGGTATAAAATCGATTCTGTTGTATATACACATTTAGCAATCGATATCGAGATGCTTCAAACCATTAGTTTAACATATTTTAGTTAATAAACCTTCTTTAACGAATTGAAGTCGCACAAAGCCATGGCGGCATAACGACAGTGCATGTAGAAGAATTCCGTAATCTTTTATTTAGGTGTAAAGTCGATTTTCTTGGTTTTACATATTTAGCAATCGATATTGAAATGCTTCAAACCATTAGTTTAAC
Source organism: Bactrocera correcta (assembly GCA_027475135.1). Lineage (NCBI taxonomy): Eukaryota > Metazoa > Arthropoda > Insecta > Diptera > Tephritidae > Bactrocera > Bactrocera correcta. The sequence continues at coordinate 61,995,488 of CM050327.1, forward strand.
ATATTGAAGTTAATTAAGCTTCTTTAACGCACTGAAATTAACATAAAGCCATGGCGGCATAACGGCAGAGCATGTAGAAGAATTCCGCAATCTGATATTTAGGTAAAAAGTCGATTTTCTTGTATATACACCTTTAGCAATCGATATCAAAATGCTTTAAATCATTAGCTTAACATAATTAAGTTAATTAACCTTCCTTATCTTAGTGAAGTTCACATAATGCCATAACGGTATAACGGCAGCGCATTTGGAAGAATTCCGTAATCTTATATTTAGGTATAAAGTCCATTTTGTTGTCTATACACATATAGCAATCGATATCGAGATGCTTCAACTCATTAGTATAACATATTTAAGTTAATAAAGCTTCTTTAACGAACTGAAGTTGGCATAAATCCATGGCGGCATAACGGCAGTGCATTTCGAATAATTCCGTAATCTTATATTTAGGAATAAAATAGATTTTGTTGAATAAACACATTTAGCAATCGATATCGAAAGGCTTCAAATCATTAGTTTAACATATTTAAGTAAATTAAGCTTCTTTAACGCACTGAAAATAACATAAAGCCATGGCGGCAAAACGGCAGTGCATTTAGAAGAATTCCGTAATCTTATATTAAGTATAAAGTCAATTTTCTTGTATATACTCATTTAGCAATTGATATCGAAATGCTTCAAATCATTAGTTTAACATATTTAAGTTAATAAACCTTCTTTAACGAACTGAAGTTGGCATAAAGTCATGGCGGCAAAACGGCAGTGCATTTAGAAGAATTCCGTAATCTTATATTAAGTATAAAGTCGATTTTCTTGTATATACATATTTAGCAATCGATATCGAAATGCTTCGAATCATTAGTTTAACATATTTAAGTTAATTAAGCTTCTTTAACGCACTGAAAATAACAAAAGCCATGGCGGCAAAATGGCAGTGCATTTAGAAGAATTCCATAATCTTATGTTTAGGTATAAATTCGATTTTCTTGTATATACACATTTAGCAATCGATAACGAATTGCTTCAAACCATTAGTTTAACATATTTAAGTTAATAAACCTTCTTTAACGACTGAAGTTGGCATAAAGCCATGGCGGCATAACGGCAGTGCATGTAGAAGAGATTCCGTAATCTTATATTTAGGTATAAAAGTCGATTTTCTTGTATATACACATTTAGCAATCGATATCGAAATGCTTCAAATCATTAGTTTAACATATTTAAGTTAATTAAGCTTCTTTAACGACTGAAAGTAACATAAAGCCATGGCGGCATAACGGCAGTGCATTTAGAAGAATTCCGTAATCTTATATTTAGGTATAAAGTCGATTTTTTGTATATACACATTTAGCAATCGATATCGAATGCTTCAAACCATTAGTTTAACATATTTAAGTTAATAAACCTTCTTTAACGAACTGAAGTTGGCATAAAGCCATGGCGGCATAACGGCAGTGCATGTAGAAGAATTCCGTAATCTTATATTTAGGTATAAATTCGATTTTCTTGTATATACACATTTAGCAATCGATATCGAAATGCTTCAAATCATTAGTTTAACATATTTAAGTTAATTAAGCTTCTTTAACGAACTGAAGTTACCATAAAGCCATGGCGGCATAACGGCAGTGCATTTAGAAGAATTCCGTAATCTATATTTAGGTATAAAGTCGATTTGTTGTATATACACATTTAGCAATCGATATCGAATGCTTCAAATCATTAGTTTAACATATTTAAGTTAATAAACCTTCTTTAACGAACTGAAGTTGGCATAAAGCCATGGCGGCATAACGGCAGTGCATGTAGAAGAATCCGTAATCTTATATTTAGGTATAAATTCGATTTTCTTGTATATACACATTTAGCAATCGATATCGAAATGCTTCAAATCATTAGTTTAACATATTTAAGTTAATTAAACTTCTTTATCTTACTGAAGTTCACATAAAGCCATAACGGTATAACGGCAGCGCATTTGGAAGAATTCCGTAATCCTATATTTAGGTATAAAGTCGATTTTGTTGTATATACACATTTAGCAATCGATATCGAGATGCTTCAAATCATTATTTTAACATATTTAAGTTAATAAACCTTCTTTAACGAACTGAAGTTACCATAAAGCCATGGCGGCATAACGGCAGTGCATGTAGAAGAATTCCGTAATCTTATATTTAGGTATAAAGTCGGATTTTTGTATATACACATTTAGCAAGCGATATCGAAATGCTTCAAATCATTAGTTTAACATATTTAGGTTAATAAACCTTCTTTAACGAACTGAAGTTGGAATAAAGCCATGGCGGCATAACGGCAGTGCATTTAGAAGAATTCCGTAATCTTATATTTGGGCAAAAAGTCGATTTTGTTGTATATACACAATTAGCAATCGATATTGAAATGCTTCAAATCACTAGTTTAATATGTTTAAGTTAGTTAACCTTCTTTAACGTATTGAAGTTAATATAAAGCCATGGCGGCATAACGACAGTACATTTGGAAGAATTCTGTAATTTTATATTTAGGTATAAAGTCGAATTTCTTGTATATATGCATTAAGCAATCGATTTCGAAATGCTTCAAATAACTGGTTTAACATATTTAAGTTAATAAACCTTCTTTAACGAACTGAAGTTAACATAAAGCCATAAATGCATAACGGAGGTGCATTGAGAAGAACTCTGTTATCTTATATCTAGGTATAAAGTCGATTTTCTTGTATTTACATATTTAGCAATCGATATCGATATGCTTCAAACCATTAGTTTAACATATTTAAGTTAATTAGGCTTCAGTAACGCACTGAAGATACCATAAAGCCATGGCGGCATAACGGCAGTGCATTTAGAAGAATAACGTAATCTTATATTTAGGTATAAAGTCGAATGTTTGTATGTACACATTTAGCATTCGATATCGAAATGCTTCAAATCATTAGATTAACATATTTAAGTTAATTAACCTTCTTTATCTTATTGAAGTTTACATAAAGCCATAACGGTATAACGGCAGTGCATTTGGAAGAATTCCGTAGTCTTATATTTAGGTATAAATCCGATTTTTTTGTATATATACACCTAGCAATCGATTTCGAGATGCTTTAACTCAATAGTTTAACATGGTTAAGTTAATTAACCATCTTTATCTTACTTTAGTCTACAAAAGCCTTAACGGCATAACGGCAGTGCATTTGGAAGAATTTCGTAATCTTATATTAAGGTATAAAGTCGATTTTGTTGTATATACAAATTTAGCAATAGATATCAAGATGTTTCAACCCATTAGTTTAACATGATTAAGTTAATATACCTTCTTTAACGAACTGAAGTTGGCATAAAGCCATGGCGGCATAACGACAGTCCATGTAGAAGAATTCCGTAATCTTATATTTAGGTGTAAAGTCGATTTTCTTGTATTTACATATTTAGCAATCGATATCGATATGCTTCAAACTATAAGTTTAACATATTTAAGTTAATTAACTTCTTTATCTTACTGAAGTTTACATAAAGCCATGGCGGCATAACGGCAGTGCATTTAGAAGAATTCCATAATCTTATATTTAGGTATAAAGTCGACTTTCTTGTATATACACATTTAGCAATCGATATCAAAATGCTTCAAATCATTAGTTTAACATAATCAAGTTATTTAACCTTCTTTATCTTACTGAAGATTACATAATGCCATAACGGTATAACGGCCGTGCATTTGGAAGAATTCCGTAATCTTATATTTAGGTAAAAAGTCGATTTTGTTGTATCTACATATTTAGCAATCGATATCGAAATGCTTCAAATCATTAGTTTAAAATGTTTAAGTTAAATAACCTTCTTTAACGTATTGAAGTTGATATAAAGCCATGGCGGCATAACGACAGTACCTTTGGAAGAACTCCGTAATCTTATATTTAGGTATAAAGTCGAATTTCTTGTATATATGCATTAAGCAATCGGTTTCGAAATGCTTCAAATAACTGGTTTAACATATTTAAGTTAATAAACCTTCTTTTACGAACTGAAGTTAACATAAAGCCATAACGGCAGTGCATTGAGAAGAACTCCGTTATCTTATATTTAGGTATAAAGTCCATTTTCTTGTATATGCACATTTAGCAATCGATATCGAAATGCTTCAAATCATTAGTTTAACATATTAAAGTTAATAAACTGTCTTTAACGCACTGAAGTTAACATAAAGCCATGTCGGCATAACGGCAGTGCATGTAGAAGAATTCCGTTATTTTATATTTAGGCATAAAGTCGATTTTGTTGTATATACTCATTTAGCAATCGATATCAAAATGCTTCAAATCATTAGTTTAACATATTTAGGTTAATTAACCTTCTTTAACGTATCGAAGGTGATATAAAGCCTTGGCGGCATAACGACAATACATTTGGAAGAATTTTGTAATCTTATATTTAGGTATAAAGTGGATTTTCTTGTATATATGCATTTAGCAATCGATATCGAAATGCTTCAAATAACTGGTTAAACATATATAAGTTAATAAAACTTCTTTAACGAACAGAAGTTAACATAAAGCCATAACGGCAGTGCATTAAGAAGAATTCCTTTATCTTATATTTAGGTATAAAGTCGATTTTCTTGTATATACACATTTAGCAATCGATAACGAAATGCTTCAAATCATTAGTTTAACATATTTAAGTTAATTAACCCTCTTTATCTTACTGAAGTTTACATAAAGCCATAACGCTATAACGACAGTGCATTTAGAAGAATTCCGTAATCTTATATTTAGGTATAAAATCGATTTTGTTGTAGATACACACTTAGCAATCGATATCGAGATGCTTCAACCCATTAGTTTAACATATTTTAGTAAATAAACCTTCTTTAACGAACTGAAGTTGGCATAAAGCCATGGCGGTATAACGACAGTGCATGTAGAAAAATTCCGTAATCTTATATTTAGGTGTAAAGTCGATTTTCTTGTATTTACATATTTAGCAATCGATATCGAAATGCTTCAAACCATTATTTTAAAATATTTAAGTTAATTAAGCTTCTTTAACGCACTGAAGTTAACATAAAGCCATGGCGGCATAACGGCAGTGCATGTGGAGGAATTCCGTAATCTTATATTTAGGTAAAAAGTCGATTTTCTTGTATATACACATTTAGCAATCGATATCAAAATGCTTTAAATCATTATTTTAACATATTTAAGTTATTTAACCCGTTTTATCTTACTGAAGTTCACATAATGCCATAATGGTATAACGGCAGCGCATTTGGAAGAATTCCGTAATCTTATATTTAGGTATAAAGTCGATTTTGTTGTATATACAAATTTAGCAATAGATATCGAGTTGTTTCAAATCATTAGTTTAACATATTTAAGTTAATTAACCCTCTTTATCTTACCGAAGTTTACATAAAGCCAAAACGGTATAACGACAGTGCATTTAGAAGAGTTCCGTAATCTTATATTTAGGTATAATATCGAATTTGTTATATATACTCATTTAGCAATAGAAATCGAAATGCTTCAAATCATTAGTTTAACATAATCAAGTTAATTAACCTTCTTTATCTTACTGAAGATCACATAATGCCATAACGGTATAACGCCCGTGCGTTTGGAAGAATTCCGTAATCTTATATTTAGGTAAAAAGTCGATTTTGTTGTATCTACATATTTAGCAATCGATATCGAAATGCTTCAAATCATTAGTTTAAAATGTTTAAGTTATTTAACCTTCTTTAACGTATTGAAGTTGATATAAAGCCATGGCGGCATAACGACAGTACCTATGGAAGAATTCTGTAATCTTAGATTTAGGTATAAAGTCGAATTTCTTGTATATATGAATTAAGCAATCGATTTCGAAATGCTTCAAATAACTGTTTTAACATATTCAAGTTAATAAACCTTCTTTTACGAACTGAAGTTAACACAAAGCCTTAAATGCATAACGGCAGTGCATTGAGAAGAACTCCGTTATCTTATATTTAAGTATAAAGTCCATTTTCTTGTATATACTCATTTAGCAATCGATATCGAAATGCTTCAAATCATTAGTTTAACATATTTAAGTTAATAAACTGTCTTTAACGCACTGAAGTTAACATAAAGCCATGTCGGCATAGCGGCAGTGCATGTAGAAGAATTCCGTAATTTTATATTTAGGTATAAGGTCGATTTTGTTGTATATACTCATTTAGCAATCGATATCGAAATGCTTCAAATCATTAGTTTAACATATTTAGGTTAATTAACCTTCTTTAACGTATCGAAGGTGATATAAAGCCTTGGCGGCATAACGACAATACATTTGGAAGAATTCTGTAATCTTATATTTAGGTATAAAGTCGATTTTTCTTGTATAAAAAGCATTTAGCAATCGATATCGAAATGGTTCAAATACTTGTTTAAAAATATTTAAGTTAATTAAAACCTTCTTTAACGAACGAAGTTAACATAAAGCCAAACTGGCATAACGGCAGTGCATTTGAAAAGAATTCCGTAATCTTATATTCGGTATTTTATAAGTCGATTTTCCCTTGTATATACACATTTAGTAATTGATATGAAATGCTTCAAATCATTATTTTAAAATAGTTTAAGTTAATTAAGCCTTCTTTAACGCATCTGAAATTAAATAAAGCCATGGCGGCATAACGGCAGAGCATGTGGAAGAATTCTCGCAATCTGTATTTAGGTACAAAGTCGAATTTTCTTGTATATACTAGCCATTAAAAAGCAATCGATATCGAAAATGCTTTCAAATCACTGATTTAACATAATTAAGTTAATTAACCTTCCTTATCTTAGATGAAGTTCAACATAATTTCCATAACGGATAACGGAGCTGCATTTGAGAAGAATCCGTAATCTTATATTTAGGTATAAAGTCCATTTTCTTGTATATACATTTAGCAATCGATATCGAAATGCTTCAAATCATTAGTTTAACATATTTAAGTTAATAAAGCTTCTTTAACGAACTGAAGTTAACATAAAGCCATGGCGGCATAACGGCAGTGCATTTAGAAGAATTCCGTAATCTTATATTTAGGTATAAAGTCGATTTTGTTGTATATACACATTTAGCAATCGATATCGAAATGCTTCAAATCATTAGTTTAACATATTTAAGTTAATTAAGCTTCTTTAACGCACTGAAATTAACATAAAGCCATGGCGGCATAACGGCAGTGCATTTAGAAGAATTCCGTAATCTTATATTTAGGTATAAAGTCGATTTTCTTGTATATACACATTTAGCAATCGATATCGAAATGCTTCAAATCATTAGTTTAACATATTAAGTTAATAAACCTTCTTTATCTTACTGAAGTTACATAAAGCCATAACGGCATAACGGCAGTGCATTTAGGGAAAAATTCCGTAATCTTATATTTTGGTATAAAGTCGATTTTCTTGTATATACACATTTAGCAATCGATATCGAAATGCTTCAATCATTAGTTTAACATATTTAAGTTAATTAAGCTTCTTTAACGAACTGAAGTTGACATAAAGCCATGGCGGCATAACGGCAGTGCATTTAGAAGAATTCCGTAATCTTATATTTAGGTATAAAGTCGATTTTCTTGTATATACTCATTTAGCAATCGATATCGAAATGCTTCAAATCATTAGTTTAACATATTTAAGTTAATAAACCTTCTTTAACGTACTGAAGTTGACATAAAGCCATGGCGGCAAAACGGCAGTGCATTTAGAAGAATTCCGTAATCTTATATTAAGTATAAAGTCGATTTTCTTGTATATACATCATTTAGCAATTCGATATCAAAATGCTTCAAATCATTAGTTTAACATATTTAAGTTAATTAACCTTCTTTAACGACTGAAAATTACATAAAGCCATGGCGGCAAAACGGCAGTGCATTTAGAAGAATTCCGTAATCTTATATTTAGGTATAAAGTCGATTTTCTTGTATATACATATTTAGCAATCGATATCGAAATGCTTCAAATCATTAGTTTAACATATTTAAGTTAATTAAGCTTCTTTAACGCACTGAAGTTAACATAAAGCCATGGCGGCATAACGGCAGTACATTTGTGGAAGAGATCCGTAATCTTATATTTAGGTAAAAAGTTTGAATTTTCTTGTATATACACATTTAGCAATCGATATTTGAAATGCTTCAAATCATTAGTTTAACATATTTAAGTTAAATGAAACTTCTTTATTTTGTAACTAGAAGTACCACATAAAGCCAAACGGTATAACGGCAAGGCATTTTGAGAAGAATTCCGTAATCTTATATTTAGGTATAAAGTCGATTTGGCTTGTACCCTACAAATTAGCAATCGATATCGAATGCTTCAACTCCATTAATTTAACATATTTAAGTTAATAAACCTCTTAACGAACTGAAGTTGACAAAAAGCCATGTGCGGCATAACGACAGTGCATGTAGAAGAATTCCATTCTTATATTTAGGCTTACAAATCGATTTTGTTGTATATACCATTTAGCAATCGATATCGAAGACGCTTTCAACATCATTATTTTGACATATTATATTCAATTTTAAAACTTCTTTAACGATACTGAAGTTCCATAAAGACATGGCGGCATAACGCAGAATACATGTTAGAAGAATTCCGTAATCTTATATTTAGGTATAAAGTCGGATTTTCTTGTATATACTCATTTAGCAATCGATATCGAAATGCTTCAAATCATTAGTTTAACATATTAAGTTAATAAACCTTCTTTAACGACTGAAGTTGGCATAAAGCCATGGCGGCAAAACGGCAGTGCATTAAGAAGAATTCCGTTATCTTATATTTAGGTATAAAGTCGATTTTCTTGTATATACACATTTAGCAATCGATATCGAAATGCTTCAAATCATTAGTTTAACATATTTAAGTTAATTAAACTTCTTTATCTTACTGAAGTTACATAAAGCCATGGCGGCATAAAGGCAGTGCATTTAGAAGAATTCCGTAATCTTATATTTAGGTATAAATTCATTTTCTTGTATATACACATTTAGCAATCGATATCGAATGCTTCAAATCATTAGTTTAACATATTTAAGTCAATAAAGCTTCTTTAACGAACTGAAGTTAACATAAAGCATGGCGGCATAACGGCAGTGCATGTAGAAGAATTCCGTAATCTTATATTTAGTATAAAGTCGATTTTCTTGTATATACACATTTAGCAATCGATATCGAAATGCTTCAAATCATTAGTTTAACATATTTAAGTTAATTAAACCTTCTTTAACTGTACTGAAGTTGAATAAAGCCATGGCGGCATAACGGCAGTGCATTTGAAGAATTCCGTAATCTTATATTTGGGTATAAAGTCGATTTTGTTGTATATACAAATTAGCAATCGATATCGAAATGCTTCAAATCATTAGTTTAACATTTTAAGTTAATTAACCTTCTTTAACGTACTGAAGTTGAATAAAGCCATGGCGGCATAACGACAGTGCATTTGGAAGAATTCCGTAATCTTATATTTAGGTATAAATTCGATTTTTTGTATATACACATTTAGCAATCGATATCGAAATGCTTCATCATTATGTTTAACATATTTAAGTTAATAAACCTTCTTTAACGAACTGAAGTTAACATAAAGCCATGGCGGCATAACGGCAGTGCATGTAGAAGAATTCCGTAATCTTATATTTAGGTATAAAGTCGATTTTCTTGTATATACACATTTAGCAATCGATATCGAAATGCTTCAAATCATTAGTTTAACATATTTAAGTTAATAAACCTTCTAACGCACTGAAGTTACATAAAGCCATGGCGGCATAACGGCAGTGCATTTAGAAGAATACCGTTATCTTATATTTAGGTATAAATTCGATTTTCTTGTATATACACATTTAGCAATCGATATCGAAATGCTTCAAATCATTAGTTAACATATTTAAGTTAATTAAACTTCTTTATCTTACTGAAGTTACATAAAGCCATAACGGTATAACGGCAGTGCATTTGGAAGAATTCCGTAGTCCTTTTATTTAGGTATAAATTTCCACTTTTTTTTTTATATACACACCTTTGCAATCGATATTTGAGACGCTTTAAATCAATTTGTTTTTAAAATGGTTAAGTCAATAAAGCTTCTTTAACTTACTTTAGTTACCCAAAAAACATGACGGCATAACGGCAGTGCATGTTTGGGAAAAATTCCGTAATCTTATATTAAGCTATAAAGTCGGGTTTTTTGTATATACAAATTTAGCAAGCGATATCAAATGCTTTTAAACCATTAGTTTAACATATTAAGGGTTTAAAAAACCTTCTTTAACGAACTGAAGTTGGAATAAAGCCATGGCGGCATAACGACAGTCCATGTTTGAAGAATTCCGTAATCTTATATTTGGGAAAAAGTCGATTTTCTTGTATATTTCATATTTAGCAATCGATATCGAAATGCTTCAAACATAAATTTAACATATTTAAGTTAATTAACCCTTTTTTAACGTTTCTTTAAGTTTACATAAAGCCATGGCGGCATAACGACAGTACATTTAGGGAAAAATTCCATAATCTTTTTATTTAGGTATAAAGTCGAATTTCTTGTATATATGCATTAAGCAATCGATATTTAAAATGCTTCAAATAACTGGTTTAACATAATTTTTAAATTAATTTTTAAACCCTTTTTTAACTTACTGAAGTTAAAATAAAGCCATAAATGCATAACGGCCGTGCATTTTGGGAAGAACTTTCCCTAATCTTATATCTTTGGTAAAAAGTCGATTTTCTTGTATCTTTCATATTTAGCAATCGATATCGAAATGCTTCAAACCATTAGTTTAAAATATTTAAGTTAATTAACCTTCTTTAACGCACTTTAAGATTACCATAAAGCCATGGCGGCATAACGACAGTGCATTTAGGGAAAAATAACGTAATCTTAGATTTAGGTATAAAGTCGAATGTTTTGTATATACACATTAAGCAATTTGATATTTGAAATGCTTCAAATCAATGGATTAACATATTTAAGTTAATAAACCTTCTTTTCTTATTGAAGTTAACATAAAGCCCATAACGGCAGTGCATTTTGGGAAAAACTTTCCCTTTTCTTATATTTAGGTATAAAGTTTCCCTTTTCTTTTTATATATACACCTTTGCAATCGATATTTGAAATGCTTTAACTCAATTTGTTTAACATGGTTAAAATTAATAAACCATCTTTAACTTACTTTAGTTAAAAAAAGCCTTCGGCATAACGGCAGTGCATGTTTGGGAAAAATTCCGTAATCTTTTTATTAAGGCATAAAGTCGATTTTGTTGTATATACAAATTTAGCAATAGATATCAAAATGCTTTTAACCATTAGTTTAACATATTTTAAATTAATTAAACCCTTTTTTAACGAATGAAGGTTTGGGATAAAGCCATTTGGGGGCATAACGACAATACCCTTTTAGGGAAAAATTTTCGTAATCTTATATTTAGGTATAAAGTCGGGTTTTCTTGTATTTTCATATTTAGCAATCGATATCGAAATGCTTCAAATAATGGTTAAACATATATTTAAATTAATAAAACTTCTTTAACTTACAGAAGTTAACATAAAAGGGGGCCCTAACGGCAGTGCATTAAGAAGAATTCCATTTTTTCTTATATTTAGGTATAAAGTCGACTTTTTTTGTATATACACATTTAGCAATCGATAACAAAATGCTTCAAATCATTAGTTTAACATAATTTTTAAATTAATTTTAAACCCTTTTTTATCTTACTGAAGATTTTCATAAAGCCATAACGGCATAACAGGGAGTGCATGTTTGGGAAAAATTCCGTAATCTTATATTCAGGTAAAAAGTCGATTTTCTTGTATATACTATTTAGCAATCGATATCGAAATGCTTCAAATCATTAGTTTAAAATATTTAAGTTAAATAACCTTCTTTAACGTATTGAAGTTGGCATAAAGCCATGGCGGCAAAACGACAGTGCATTTAGGGAAAAACTTTCCCTAATCTTATATTTAGATATAAAGTCGAATTTTTTTGTATATATGCATTAAGCAATCGATATTTGAAATGCTTCAAATAACTGGTTTAACATATTTTTAAATTAATAAACCTTCTTTTACGTATTGAAATTAAAAAAGGGGGCCCTAACGACAGTACATTTTAGAAGAACTTTCCCTTATCTTATATTTAGGGGATAAAGTCCATTTTCTTGTATATACATTAAGCAATCGATATCGAAATGCTACAAATCATTAGTTTAACATTTAAAGTTAATTTAAAATTCTTTAACTTACTGAAGTTAACATAAAGCCATAACGGCATAACGGCAGTGAATGTTTGGGAAAAATTCCGTAATCTTTTTATTTAGGCATAAAGTTTGATTTTTTTTGTATATACACATTTAGCAAACGATATCAAAATGATTCAAATCATTAGTTTAACATATTTAAGGGAAATAAACCTTCTTCAAGAATCGAAGGTTGGATTAAAACCATTTGGGGGCATAACGACAATACATGTTTGGGAAAAATTCCGTAATATTATATTTAGGTATAAAGTCGGGTTTTCTTGTATATATGCATTTAGCAATCGATATCGAAATGCTTCAAATAACTGGTTAAACATATATTTAAATTAATAAAAACCCTTTTAAAGAACAGAAGTTAAAAAAAAGCCCCATAACGGCAGTGCATTAAGAAGAATTCCTTTATCTTATATTTAGGTATAAAGTCGATTTTCTTGTATATACACATTTAGCAATCGATAACGAAATGCTTCAAATCATTAGTTTAACATATTTAAGTTAATTAACCCTCTTTATCTTACTGAAGTTTACAAAAGCCTTAAAGGCATAACGACAGTGCATTTGGAAGAGTTCCGTAATCTTATATTTATTTATGAAGTCGATTTTGTTGAATATACGCATTTAGCAATCGATATCGAAATGCTTCAAATCATTAGCTTAACATATTTAAGTTAATTAACCCTCTTTATCTTACTGAAGTCTACAAAAGCCTTAACGGCATAACGGCAGTGCGTTTAGAAGAATTCCGTAATCTTATATTTAGGTATAAAGTCGATTTTCTTGTATATACTCATTTAGCAATCGATATCGAAATGCTTCAAATCATTAGTTTAACATATTTAAGTTAATTAACCACCTCTAACGTATTGAAGGTGATATAAAGCCATGGCGGCATAACGACATTACATTTGGAAGAATTCCGTAATCTCATATTTAGGTACAAAGTCAAGATTTTTGTATTAGCACATTTAGCAATCGACATCGAAATGCTTCAAATCATTAGTTAAACTTATTTAAGTTAATAAACCATTAACGCACAGAAGTCTACATAAAGCCTTAACGGTAAAACTGCAGTTTATTTAAAATAATTCCGTAATCTTATATTTAGATATAAAGTCAATTTTCTTGTATCTACATATTTAGCAATCGATATCGAAATGCTTCAAATCATTAGTTTAACATATTTAAGTTAATTAACCATTTTTAACGTATTGAAGGTGACATAAAGCCATGGCGGCATAACGGCAGTGCATCTAGAAGAATTCCGTAAACTTATATTTAGGTATAAAATCGATTTTTTTGTATATGCGCATTAAGCAATCGATATCGAAATGCTTCAAATCATTACTTTAACATTTTTAAGTAAATAAAGTTTCTTTAACGCACTGAAGTTAACATAAAGCCATGGCGGCATAACGGCAGTGCATGTAGAAGAAATCCGTAATCTTATATTTAGGTATAAAATCGACTTTCTCGCATAAACACATTTAGCAATCGTTATCGAAATACTTCAAATCATTAGTTTAACATATTTAAGTTAATAAACCTTCTTCAAGAACTGAAATTGGCATAAAGCCATGGCGGCATAACGGCAGTGCATGTAGAAAAATTCCGTAATCTTATATTTTGGTATAAAATCGATTTTCTTGTATATACTCATTTAGCAATCGATATCGAAATGCTTTAAATCGTTAGTTTAACATATTAAGTAAATAAACATTTTTTAGCTTACTGAAGTCTCCATAAAGCCTTAACGGTATAACGGCAGTGCATTTAGAATAATCGATATCGAAATGCTTCAATCATTAGTTTAACATATTTAAGTTATTAAGTTTCTTTAGCACACTGAAGTTAACATAAAGCCATGGCGGCATAACGGCAGTGCATATAGAAGAATTCCGTAATCTTATATTTAGGTATATAGTCGATTTTCTTGCATTTACACATTTAGCAATCGATATCGAAAATCTTCAAATCATTAGTTTAACATATTTAAGTTAATTAACCCTCTTTATCTTACTGAAGTCTACAAAAGCCTTAACGGCATAACGGCAGTGCGTTTAGAAGAATTCCGTATTCTTATATTTAGGTATAAAGTCGATTTTCTTGTACATACTCATTTGCTAAATGCGTATATACGATTCTTTTACATATGACTCAAGCAGCTCACGACTTCCGGTCTTTGACCAAGTATCCTCTGGGTAGCCTAAGAACATCCGTTTGAAGGCGAGCTAAAGTGAGAAGGCGAAACACCCCTGCATAGGGTTGTGCGCCGGGTTTGGGACCCGCCACGTAAAAAAACACCCCCAATGAAAAACCATAAACAGCCTCGGATGAGAGCCCCCCCTTTTGATGACGACCATGGCAAACGAAAGAAGGACTATGAATTGAGGGCATGCACCTGGAATGTCCGGTCCCTTAATTGGGAAGGTGCCGCTGCCCAGCTGGTAGATGTCCTCGTAAAGATAAAGGCTGACATCACCGCCGTCCAAGAAATGCGATGGACGGGACAAGGACAGAGACAAGTAGGTCCTTGTGGCATTTACTACAGTGGCCATATAAAGGAGCGCAAGTTTGGTGTTGGATTCGTGGTGGGAGAGAGACTCCGTCGCCAAGTACTATCATTCACTCCTATGAATGAACGTCTAGCCACAATTCGCATCAAAGCGAGGTTCTTCAACATATCGCTGATTTGCGCCCACGCCCCGACGGAAGAGAAGGACGATGTGACCAAAGATGCCTTTTATGAGTGCTTGGAGCGCACTTATGAGAGATGCCCCCGCCACGATATCAAAATCGTGCTTGGCGACTTTAACGCCAGGGTGAGCAAAGAAGGTATCTTTGGCACTACGGTCGGTAAATTCAGCCTCCACGAGGAAACATCCCCAAATGGGTTGAGGCTGATCGACTTCGCCGGGGCCCGAAATATGGTTATCTGTAGTACTAGATTCCAGCATAAGAAGATTCATCAAGCTACCTGGCAGTCTCCGGATCGAAAAACCACCAACCAGATCGATCATGTTGTGATAGACGGAAGACACGTCTCCAGTGTTTTAGATGTGCGTGCGCTCCGAGGTTCTAACATCGACTCGGACCACTATATTGTTGCAGCCAAAATTCGCACCCGCCTCTGTGCAGCAAAAAACGCACACCAACAAACACAAGGAAGGTTCGACGTCGAGAAGCTGCAATCACAACAGACAGCCGAACGATTTTCTACTCGGCTTGCACTCCTGCTCTCTGAGAGCACTCGTCAACAACTCGGTATAAGGGAACTGTGGGATGGCATCTCAAGCTCCTTACGTACAGCTGCAACCGAAACCATTGGTTTTCGGAAAGTGCAAAAGAACAGCTGGTACGACGAGGAGTGCCGTGTCGCAGCGGAGAGAAAACAGGCTGACCACAACACGTGCGGGATGGGATAGATACCGAGAGTTGAAGAGGGAAGCAAGACGCATTTGTAGACAGAAAAAGAAAAAGGCCGAAATGCGTGAGTACGAAGAGCTTGATAAGCTGGCCGACAGGGGTAATGCTCGAAAATTCTACGAAAAGATGCGGCGACTTACAGAAGGTTTCAAGACCGGAGCATACTCTTGTAGAACCCCCAAAGGTGATCTAGTCACCGATGCCCAAAGCATACTTAAATTATGGAGGGAACACTTCTCCAGCCTGCTGAATGGCAGTGAACGTACAACGCCAGGAGAAGGCGAACCCGATTCCCCAATCGATGACGATGGAGCAGACGTTCCATTGCCCGACCATGAAGAGGTTCGAATAGCAATTGCCCGCCTGAAGAACAACAAGGCGGCAGGGGCCGACGGATTGCCGGCCGAGCTATTCAAACACGGCGGCGAAGAACTGGTAAGGAGCATGCATCAGCTTCTTTGTAAAATATGGACGGACGAAAGCATGCCAAACGATTGGAATTTAAGTGTGCTATGCCCAATACATAAAAAAGGAGACCCCACAATCTGCGCCAACTACCGTGGGATTAGCCTCCTCAACATCGCACATAAGGTTCTGTCGAGCGTATTGTGTGAAAGATTAAAGCCCACCGTCAACAAACTGATTGGACCTTATCAGTGTGGCTCTAGTCCTGGCAAATCAACAACCGACCAGATATTCACGATGCGCCAAATCTTGGAAAAGACCCGTGAAAGGAGAATCGATTTCAAAGCTGCTTTCGACAGCACGAAAAGGAGCTGCCTCTATGCCGCGATGTCTGCATTTGGTATGCCCCCAAACTAATTCGGCTGTGTAAACTGACGCTGAGCAAAACTCAAAGCTCCGTCAGGATCGGGAAGGACCTCTCCGAGCCGTTCGATACCAAACGAGGTTTCAGACAAGGCGATTCCTTATCGTGCGACTTTTTCAATCTTCTTCTGGAGAAAATAGTTCAAGCTGCAGAACTGAATCGAGCAGGTACAATCTTCTATAAGAGTGTACAGCTACTAGCGTATGCCGATGATATTGATATAATCGGCCTCAACACCCGCGCCGTTAGTTCTGCTTTCTCCAGACTTAACAAGGAAGCAACACAAGTGGGTCTGGCAGTGAACGAGGGCAAGACAAATATCTCCTGTCATCAAACAAACAGTCGTCGCACTCGCGACTTGGCTCCCACGTCACTGTTGACAGTCATAACTTCGAAGTTGTAGATAATTTCGTCTATCTTGGAACCAGCTTAAACACCACCAACAATTTCAGCCTGGAAATCCAACGCAGGATTACTCTTGCCAACAGGTGCTACTTCGGACTGAGTAGGCAAATGAAAAGTAAAGTCCTCTCTCGACGAACAAAAACTAAACTCTATAAGTCGCTCATAATTCCCGTCCTGCTATACGGTGCAGAGGCCTGGACGATGACAACAACCGACGAGTCGAACCTAAGAGTTTTCGAGAGAAAGGTTCTGCGAAAAATTTATGGTCCTTTGCGCGTTGGCCACGGCGAATATCGCATTCGATGGAACGATGAGCTGTACGAGATATACGACGACACTGACATAGTTCAGCGAATTAAAAGACAGCGGCTACGCCGGCTAGGTCCTGTTGTCCGGATGGATGAAAACACGCCAGCTCTGAAAGTATTCGACGCAGTACCTGCCGCAGGAAGCAGAGGAAGAGGAAGACCTTCACTCCGTTGGAAGGACCAAGTGGAGAAGGACCTGGCTTCGCTTGGAATATCCAATTGGCGCCACGTAGCGAGGAGAAGAAACGAGTGGCGCGCTGTTATTGACTCGGCTATAATCGCGTAAGCGGTGCCTACGCCAGTAAAGAAGAAGAGAAGTACATACAACAAAATCGCCTTTACACCTAAATATAAGATTACGGAATTTTTCTGAATGCACTGTCGTTATGCCGCCATGGCTTTATATCACCTTCATTACGTTAAAGAATTTTATTTAACTTAAATATGTTAAACTAATGATTTGAAGCAATTCGATGTCGATTGCTAAATGTGCTAATAACGGGTGATTTTTTAAGAGCTTGATAACTTTTTTAAAAAAAAAAACGCATAAAATTTGCAAAATCTCATCGGTTCTTTATTTGAAACGTTAGATTGGTTCATGACATTTACTTTTTGAAGATAATTTCATTTAAATGTTGACCGCGGCTGCGTCTTAGGTGGTCCATTCGGAAAGTCCAATTTTGGGCAACTTTTTCGAGCATTTCGGCCGGAATAGCCCGAATTTCTTCGGAAATGTTGTCTTCCAAAGCTGGAATAGTTGCTGGCTTATTTCTGTAGACTTTAGACTTGACGTAGCCCCACAAAAAATAGTCTAAAGGCGTTAAATCGCATGATCTTGGTGGCCAACTTACGGGTCCATTTCTTGAGATGAATTGTTGTCCGAAGTTTTCCCTCAAAATGGCCATAGAATCGCGAGCTGTGTGGCATGTAGCGCCATCTTGTTGAAACCACATGTCAACCAAGTTCAGTTCTTCCATTTTTGGCAACAAAAAGTTTGTTAGAATCGAACGATAGCGATCGCCATTCACCGTAACGTTGCGTCCAACAGCATCTTTGAAAAAATACGGTCCAATGATTCCACCAGCGTACAAACCACACCAAACAGTGCATTTTTCGGGATGCATGGGCAGTTCTTGAACGGCTTCTGGTTGCTCTTCACCCCAAATGCGGCAATTTTGCTTATTTACGTAGCCATTCAACCAGAAATGAGCCTCATCGCTCATCGGACACGGACGCGAAACACATTTCGAACCGAACACTGATTTTGGTAATAAAATTCAATGATTTGCAAGCGTTGCTCGTTAGTAAGTCTATTCATGATGAAATGTCAAAGCATACTGAGCATCTTTCTCTTTGACACCATGTCTGACATCCCACGTGATCTGTCAAATACTACTGCATGAAAATCCTAACCTCAAAAAAATCACCCGTTACAAGAAACTTGACTTTATACCTAAACATAGGATAATGGAATTTTTCCACATGCACTGCCGTTATTCCGCCATGGCTTTATGGCAACTTCGGTTCGTTAAAGTAGGTTTGTTAACTTAAATATGTTAAACTAATGATTTGAAGCATTTCGATATCGGTTGCTAATGTGTATATACAAGAAAATCGATTTTATATCTAAATAAAAGATTACGGAAATCACCCAAATATACTACCGTTATGCCGTTATGGCTTTGTGTAAACTTCAGTAAGATAATTTCTAAATATGCTCAACCTGTTATTTGAAGCATTTCGATATCGATTGCTAAATGCGTATATACAACAAAATCGCCTTTATACCTAAATATAAGATTAGGAAATTCTTCTAAATGCACTGTCGTTATGCCGCCATGGCTTTATATAACCTTCATTACGTTAAAGAATTTTATTTAACCTAAATATGCTAAACCTGTTATTTGAAGCATTTCGATATCGATTGCTAAATGAGTATATACAACAAAGTCGCCTTTATACCTAAATACAAGATTACGGAATTCTTCTAAACTGTCGTTATGCCGCCATGGCTTTATATCACCTTCATTACGTTAAAGAAGGTTAATTAACTTAAATATGTTAAACTAATGATTTGAGGATTTTCGATATCGATTGCAAAATGTGTAAATACAAGAAAATCGGCTTTATACCTAAATAGAAAATTATAACATTACGGAATTCTTCTAAATGCACTGCCGTTATACCGTTAAAGCTTTTGTAGACTTCAGTAAGATAAAGAGGGTTAATTATCTTAAATATGTTAAACTAATGATTTGAAGCATTTCGATATCGATTGCTAAATGAGTATATACAAGAAAACCGACTTTATACCTAAATATAAGATTACGGAATTCTTCTAAACGCACTGCCGTTATGCCGTTAAGGCTTTTGTAGACTTCAGTAAGATAAAGAGATTTAATTAACTTAAATATGTTAAACTAATGATTTGAAGCATTTCGATATCGATTGCTAAATGAGTATATACAGGAAAATCGACTTTATAAATTAATATAAGATTACGGAACTCTTCCAAATGCACTGCCGTTATGCCGTTAAGGCTTTTGTAGACTTCAGTAAGATAAAGAGGGTTAATTAACTTAAATCTGTTAAACTAAAGATATGAAGCATTTCGGTATCGATTGCTAAATGTGTATATACAAGAAAATCGAATCTATGCCTAAATTCTTCCAAATGCACTGCCGTTATGTCGTTAAGGCTTTTGTAGACTTCAGTAAGAAAAAGAGGGTTAATTAACTTAAATATGTTAAACTAATGATTTGAGTCATTTCGATATCGATTGCTTTATGTGTATGTACAACAAAATCGACTTTATACCTAAATATAAGATAACAGAATTCTTATAAATATACTGCGGTTATGCCGTTACGGCTTATGTAAACTTCAGTAAGATAAAGAAGGTTAATTAACTAAGATATGCTAAACCAGTTATTTGAAGCATTTCAATATCGATTGCAAAATGGGCATGTACAAGAAAATCGACTTTATGCCTAAATACAAGACTACGGAATTTTTCCAAATGCACTGACGTTATGGCTTTATGTCAACTTCAGTTCGCTAAAGGAGGTTTATTAACTTAGATATGTTAAACCAGTTATCTGAAGCATTTCGATATCGATTGCGAAATGTATATATACAAGAAAATCGACTCTATACCTAAATATAAGGTTACGGAATTCTTCCACATGTACTGTCGTTATGCGGCCATGGCTTTATATCACCTTCAATACGTTAAAGAAGGTTGATTATTTTAAATATGTTACACTGGTGGTTTGAAGCATTTCGATGTCGATTGCTAAATTTGTAAATACAAGAAAATCGACTTTATACCTAAATATAAAATTATAACATTACGGAATTCTTCTAAATGCACTGCCGTTATACCGTTAAGGCTTTATGTAGACTTCAGAAAGATAAAGAGGGTTAATTAAATTAAATATGTTAAACTAATGATTTGAAGCATTTCGATTTCGATTGCTATATGAGTATATACAAGGAAATCGACTTTATACCTAAACATAAGATTACGGAATTCTTCTACATGCACTGCCACTATACCGCCATGGCCATATGCCAACTTCAGATCGTTAAAGAAGGTTTATTAACTTAAATATGTTAAACTAATGAGTTGAACCATATCGATATCTATTGCTAAATGTGTATACACAACAAAGTCGACTTTACACCTAAATATAAGATTACGGAATTCTTCAAAATTCACTGCCATTATACCGTTATTTCTTTATGTAAACTTCAGTTAGATAAAGAAGGTTAATTAACTTAAATATGTTAAACTAATGATTTGAAGCATTTCGTTATCGATTGCTAAATGCGTATATACAAGAAAATCGGCTTTATACCTAAATATAAGATTACGGAATTATTCTAAATGCACTGCGCTTATGCCGCCATGGCTTTATATAAACTTTAAAACGTTAAAGAAGGTTAACTAACTTAAATATGTTAAACTAATGATTTGAAGCAATTCGATATCGCTTGCTAAATGTGTATATACAAGAAAATTGAATTTATATCTAAATATAGGATAACGGATTTCTTCTAAATGCACTGCCGTTATGCCGTTAAGGCTTTATGTAGACTGCACTAAGATAGAGAGGGTTAATTAACTTTAATATGTTAAACTAATGATTTGAAGCATTTCGATATCGATTGCTAAATATGTAAATACAAGAAAATCGACTTTATACGTAAATATAAGATTCCGGAATTCTTTTAAATGCACTGCAGTTATACCGTTAAGACTTTATGTAGACTCCTGCTCGTTAAAGGTTTATTTACTTAAATATGTTAAACTAATGATTTGAAGCATTTCGATATCGATTGCTAAATGTGTATATACAAGAAAATCGATTTTATACCTAAATATAAGATTACGTAATTCTTCTACATGCACTGCCGTTATGCCGCCATGGCTTTATGCCAACTTCACTTCTTGAAGGGGGTTAATTAAATTAAATATGTTAAACTAATGATTTTAAGTATTTCGATATCGATTGCTAAATGTGTTTATACAAGAAAATCGATTTTATACCTAAATATAAGATTACGGAATTCTTCTACATGCACTGCCGTTACGCTGCTTTATGTCACCTTCGGTAGGTTGAAGAAGGTAAATTAACTTAAATATGTTAAACTAATGATTTGAAGCATTTCGAAATCGATTGCTAAATGTGTATATACAAGAAAATCGACTTTATACCTAAATATAAGATTATGGAATTCTTCCAAATGTACTGTCGTTATGCCGCCATGGCTTTATATCACCTTCAATACGTTAAAGATGGTTAATTAACTTAAATATGTTAAACTAATGATTTGAAGCATTTCGATATCGATTGCTAAATGAGTATACAAGAAAATCGAATTCATACCTTAATATAAGATTATGTAATTCTTCTAAATGCACTGCCGTTATGTCGTTAATGCTTTTGTAGACTTTAGTCAGAAAAAGAGGGTTAATTAACTTAAATATGTTAAACTAATGATTTGAAACCTTTCGATATCGATTGCTTAATGTGTATGTACAACAAAATCGACTTTATTCTTAAATATAAGATATAGGAATTCTTATAAATATACTGCGGTTGTGCCGTTATGGCTTAATGTAAACTTCAGTAAGATAAAGAAGGTTAATTAACTTAGATATGCTAAACCAGTTATTTGAAGCATTTCAGTATCGATTGCAAAATGTGTATGTACAAGATATCGACCTTATGCCTAAATATAAGACTACGGAATTCTTCCAAATGCACTGCCCTTATGGCCTTATGTCAACTTCAGTTCGCTAAAGGAGGTTTATTAACTTAAATATGTTAAACCAGTTATCTGAAGCATTTCGATATCGAGTGCGAAATGTATATATACAAGAAAATCGACTCAATACCTAAATATAAGGTTACGGAATTCTTCCACATGTACTGTCGTTATGCCGCCATGGCTTTATATCACCTTCAATACGTTAAAAAAGGTTAATTATTTTAAATATGTTACACTAATGGTATGAAGCATTTCGATGTCGATTGCTAAATTTGTAAATACAAGAAAATCGACCTTATACCTAAATATAAAATTATAACATTACGGAATTCTTCTAAATGCACTGCCGTTATACTGTTAAGGCTTTATGTAGACTTCAGTAAGCTAAAAAATGTTTGTTAACTTAAAATGTTAAACTAATGATTTGAAGCATTTCGATATCAATTGCTAATTGTGTAGATGCAAGAAAATCGTCTTTATACCTAAATATAAGATTACGGAATTCTTCTACATGCACTGCCGCTTAGCCGCCATGGCTTTATGCCAACTTCCGTTCGTTAAACAAGGTTTATTAACCTTAATATGTTAAACTTATGAGTTGAAGCATCTCGATATCGATTGTTAAATGTGTTTATACAACAAAATCGATTTTATACCTAAATATAAGATTACGGAATTCTTCTGCATTTACTGCCGTTATGCCGCCACGGCTTTATGTTAACTTCAGTGCGTAAAAGAAGCTTTATTAACTTAAATATGCTATACTAATGATTTGAAGCATTTCGTTATCGATTGCTAAATCAGTATATACGAGAAAGTCGACTTTATACCTAAATATAAGATTACTGAATTCTTCCAAATGCACTGCCGTTATGCCGCCATGGCTTTATGCCAACCTCCGTTCGTTAAAGAAGGTTTATTAATTTAAATATGTTAAACTAATGATTTGAAGAATTTCGATATCGATTGCTAAATGAGTATATACAAGAAAATCGACTTTATACCTAAATATAAAAATTACGGAATTCTTCCAAATTCACTGCCGTTATACCGTTATGGCTTTATGTAAACTTCAGTAAGATAAAGAAGGTTAGTTAACTTAAATATGTTAAACTAATGATTTGAAGCATTTCGTAAGCGATTGCTAAATGTGTATATATAAGAAAAGCGACTTTATACCTAACTATAAGATTACGGAATTATTCTAAATGCACTCCGGTTATTCCGCCATATTTTAATATCAACTTCAATACGTTAAAGAAGGTTAGCTAACTTAAATATGTTAAATTAATAATTTGAAGCAATTCGTTATAGCTTGCTAAATGTGTGTATACAAGAAAATCGACTTTATACCCAAATATAAGATTACGGAATTCTTCTACATGCACTGCCGTTATGCCGCCATGGCTTAATGCCAACTTCAGTTCTTGAAGAAGGTTTATTAACTTAAATATGTTAAAATAATGATTTGAAGCATTTCGATATCGATTGCTAAATGTGTATAAACAAGAAAATCGATTTTATACCTAAATATAAGATTACGTAATTCTTCTACATGCACTGCCGTTATGCCGCCATGGCTTAATGCCAACTTCACTTCTTGAAGGGGGTTAATTAAATTAAATATGTTAAACTAATGATTTTAAGTATTTCGATATCGATTGCTAAATGTGTTTATACAAGAAAATCGATTTTATACCTAAATATAAGATTACGGAATTCTTCTACATGCACTGCCGTTACGCTGCTTTATGTCACCTTCGGTAGGTTGAAGAAGGTAAATTAACTTAAATATGTTAAACTAATGATTTGAAGCATTTCGAAATCGATTGCGAAATGTATATATACAAGAAAATCGACTCTATACCTAAATATAAGGTTACGGAATTCTTCCACATGTACTGTCGTTATGCGGCCATGGCTTTATATCACCTTCAATACGTTAAAGAAGGTTGATTATTTTAAATATGTTACACTAGTGGTTTGAAGCATTTCGATGTCGATTGCTAAATTTGTAAATACAAGAAAATCGACTTTATACCTAAATATAAAATTATAACATTACGGAATTCTTCTAAATGCACTGCCGTTATACCGTTAAGGCTTTATGTAGACTTCAGTAAGATAAAGAGGGTTAATTAAATTAAATATGTTAAACTAATGATTTGAAGCATTTCGATTTCGATTGCTATATGAGTATATACAAGGAAATCGACTTTATACCTAAACATAAGATTACGGAATTCTTCTACATGCACTGCCACTATACCGCCATGGCCATATGCCAACTTCAGATCGTTAAAGAAGGTTTATTAACTTAAATATGTTAAACTAATGAGTTGAACCATATCGATATCTATTGCTAAATGTGTATACACAACAAAGTCGACTTTACACCTAAATATAAGATTACGGAATTCTTCAAAATTCACTGCCATTATACCGTTATTTCTTTATGTAAACTTCAGTTAGATAAAGAAGGTTAATTAACTTAAATATGTTAAACTAATGATTTGAAGCATTTCGTTATCGATTGCTAAATGCGTATATACAAGAAAATCGGCTTTATACCTAAATATAAGATTACGGAATTATTCTAAATGCACTGCGCTTATGCCGCCATGGCTTTATATAAACTTTAAAACGTTAAAGAAGGTTAACTAACTTAAATATGTTAAACTAATGATTTGAAGCAATTCGATATCGCTTGCTAAATGTGTATATACAAGAAAATTGAATTTATATCTAAATATAGGATAACGGATTTCTTCTAAATGCACTGCCGTTATGCCGTTAAGGCTTTATGTAGGCTGCACTAAGATAGAGAGGGTTAATTAACTTAAATATGTTAAACTAATGATTTGAAGCATTTCGATATCGATTGCTAAATATGTAAATACAAGAAAATCGACTTTATACGTAAATATAAGATTCCGGAATTCTTTTAAATGCACTGCAGTTATACCGTTAAGACTTTATGTAGACTCCTGCTCGTTAAAGGTTTATTTACTTAAATATGTTAAACTAATGATTTGAAGCATTTCGATATCGATTGCTAAATGTGTATATACAAGAAAATCGATTTTATACCTAAATATAAGATTACGTAATTCTTCTACATGCACTGCCGTTATGCCGCCATGGCTTTATGCCAACTTCACTTCTTGAAGGGGGTTAATTAAATTAAATATGTTAAACTAATGATTTTAAGTATTTCGATATCGATTGCTAAATGTGTTTATACAAGAAAATCGATTTTATACCTAAATATAAGATTACGGAATTCTTCTACATGCACTGCCGTTACGCTGCTTTATGTCACCTTCGGTAGGTTGAAGAAGGTAAATTAACTTAAATATGTTAAACTAATGATTTGAAGCATTTCGAAATCGATTGCGAAATGTATATATACAAGAAAATCGACTCTTTTACCTAAATATAAGATTACGGAATTCTTCCAAATGTACTGTCGTTATGCCGGGCCCTGGCTTTATATCACCTTCAATACGTTAAAGAAGGTTAATTAACTTTTAAAAATGTTAAACTAATGATTTGAAGCATTTCGATATCGATTGCTAAATATTTTAAATACAAGAAAATCGACTTTTATAAAAATAAAATTTTAACATTACGGAATTCTTCTTTAAAAGCACTGCAGTTATACCGTTAAGACTTTATGTAGACTTCAGTAAGATAAAAGGGGTTTAAATTTTTAAATTTAAAAATGTTAAACTAATGATTTGAAGCATTTCGATATTTGATTGCTAAATGAGTATATACAAGAAAATCGACTTTATACCCAACATAACATTACGGAATTCTTCTAAATGCACTGCCGTTATACCGCCCATTTGGGCCAAAATTTCCAATTTTCAAAAAATCGTTTTTTAAAAAGGAAAAAAGGGTTTATTAAAATTAAATATGGGGTTAAAACCCAAATGAAGTTGAACCATATCGATATCGATTGCTAAATGCGTATACACAACAAAGTCGACTTTACACCTAAATATAAGACTTTCGGAATTCTTCTAAATGCACTGTTTCCCTTATGGCCTTTTTGTAAACTTCAGTTAGATAAAGAAGGTTAATTAACTTAAATATGTTAAACCAGTGATCTTTAAGCATTTCGATTTTCGATTGCGAAATGTATATATACAAGAAAATCGGATTTATACCTAAATATAAGATAACGGAATTATTCTAAATTTCACTGCCCCTTATGCCGCCAAGGCTTTATATAAACTTCAGTAAGATTTAAAAAAGGTTAACTTTAAATTAAATATGTTAAACTAATGATTTGAAGCAATTTTGATATCGATTGCTAAATATGTAAATACAAGCAAATCGAATTTATATCTAAAATAGAAATAACGGAATTTTTTCTAAATGCACTGCCGTTATGCCGCCAAGGCTTTATGCCAGGCTGCACTAAAAGAAGGGTTTTAAATTTAAATTAAATGGGTTTAAAATAATGATTTGAAGCATTTCGATATCGATTGCTAAATATGTAAATACAAGAAAATCGAATTTATACGTAAATATAAGATTACCCGGGAAATTTTTCCAAATGCACTGCGTTATACCGCCAAGACTTTTGCAGACCCCGCTCGTTAAAGGTTTATTCACTTAAATTTTGTTAAAACTAATGATTTGAAGCATTTCGATATCGATTGCTAAATGAGTTTTACAAGAAAATCGAATTTATACCTAAATATAAGATTACGTAATTCTTCTACATGCACTGCCGTTATGCCGTTAATGGGTTTTGCCAACTTCACTTCTTGAAAAAAGGGGGTTTAAATTTAAAATTTAAAAATGTTAAACTAATGATTTGAAATTTCGATATCGATTGCTAAATGTGTATTTTACAACAAAATCGACTTTTTTTCTTAAATATAAGATTAGGAATTCTTATAAATATACTGCCGGTTTGCCGTATGGGTTAATGTAAACCCTTTAGGGAAGATAAAGAAGGTAAATTAACTTAAATATGCTTTAAAACCCGTGATTTGAAGCATTTCGAAATCGATTGCAAAATGTGTATATACAAGAAATCGACCTTTTTACCTAAATATAAGACTTTCGGAATTCTTCCAAATGCACTGCCCTTATGGCCCTTTTTATCAACCCTTTAATACGCTTTAAAGGGGGTTAATTAACTTAAATATGTTAAACCAGTGATCTTTAAGCATTTCGATATCGAGTTTCGAAATATATAGATACAAGAAAATCGACTTTATACCTAAATATAAGATTACGGAATTCTTTCAAATGCACTGCGTTATACCGCCAAGACTTTATTTGACACCTTTCGTTAAAGGTTAATTTACTTAAATATGTTAAACTAATGGTATGAAGCATTTCGATATCGATTGCTAAATGTTTTAAATACAAGAAAATCGACCTTTTTACCCTTATAAAAATTAAAATTACGGAATTCTTCTAAATGCACTGCCGATTTTTTGCCGCAAAGGAAAAAATTTTTAAAGTTTGAAGCATTTCGATATCGATTGCTAAGTTTTGTAGATACAAGAAAATCGTTTTATACCTTTAAAAAAAAGATTAAAGGAATTCTCCTACATACTGCCGTTAAAGCCTTTATGCCAACTTCAGTTTATTAAACAAGGTTAATTAACCTTTAATTTTGTTAAACCCTTTAGTTTTAAGCATCTTTGATATCGATTGCTTTAAAAGCGTATTTTACAACAAAATCGGCTTTATACCTAAATATAAGACTTTCGGAGTTCTTCTAAATTTACTGCCGTTATGGCCCCTTTTTGTCAACTTCAGTGCGTAAAAAAAGCTTTATTAACTTAAATATGCTTTAAAACCCATGATCTTTAAGCATTTCGATTTTCGATTGCGAAATGTATATATACAAGAAAATCGAATTTATACCTAAATATAAGATAACGGAATTCTTCCAATTTGCACTGCCGTTATGCCGCCAAGGCTTTATGCCAACCTTTAGTAAGATTTAAAAAAGGTTAATTAACTTTTAAAAATGTTAAACTAATGATTTGAAGAATTTCGATATCGATTGCTAAATAGTAAATACAAGAAAATCGACTTTATACCAAAATAAAAATTACGGAATTCTTCCAAATGCACTGCCGTTATGCCGCCATGGCTTTATGCCAACTTCAGTAAGATTTAAAAAAGGTTTTTTAACTTAAATGGTTAAACTAATGATTTGAAGCATTTCGGGAAACGATTGCTAAATGTGTATATACAAGAAAATCGAATTTATGCCTAAATATAAGATTACGGAATTCTTCCAAATGTACTGTCGTTATGCCGCCATGGCTTTGCATGACCTTCAATACGTTAAAGAAAGTTTATTCACTTAATTATGTTAAGCTAATGATTTGAAGCATTTCGATATCGATTGCTAAATGAGTATACAAGAAAATCGAATTCATACCTTAATATAAGATTATGTAATTCTTCTAAATGCACTGCCGTTATGTCGTTAATGCTTTTGTAGACTTTAGTCAGAAAAAGAGGGTTAATTAACTTAAATATGTTAAACTAATGATTTGAAACCTTTCGATATCGATTGCTTAATGTGTATGTACAACAAAATCGACTTTATTCTTAAATATAAGATATAGGAATTCTTATAAATATACTGCGGTTGTGCCGTTATGGCTTAATGTAAACTTCAGTAAGATAAAGAAGGTTAATTAACTTAGATATGCTAAACCAGTTATTTGAAGCATTTCAGTATCGATTGCAAAATGTGTATGTACAAGATATCGACCTTATGCCTAAATATAAGACTACGGAATTCTTCCAAATGCACTGCCCTTATGGCCTTATGTCAACTTCAGTTCGCTAAAGGAGGTTTATTAACTTAAATATGTTAAACCAGTTATCTGAAGCATTTCGATATCGAGTGCGAAATGTATATATACAAGAAAATCGACTCAATACCTAAATATAAGGTTACGGAATTCTTCCACATGTACTGTCGTTATGCCGCCATGGCTTTATATCACCTTCAATACGTTAAAAAAGGTTAATTATTTTAAATATGTTACACTAATGGTATGAAGCATTTCGATGTCGATTGCTAAATTTGTAAATACAAGAAAATCGACCTTATACCTAAATATAAAATTATAACATTACGGAATTCTTCTAAATGCACTGCCGTTATACTGTTAAGGCTTTATGTAGACTTCAGTAAGCTAAAAAATGTTTGTTAACTTAAAATGTTAAACTAATGATTTGAAGCATTTCGATATCAATTGCTAATTGTGTAGATGCAAGAAAATCGTCTTTATACCTAAATATAAGATTACGGAATTCTTCTACATGCACTGCCGCTTAGCCGCCATGGCTTTATGCCAACTTCCGTTCGTTAAACAAGGTTTATTAACCTTAATATGTTAAACTTATGAGTTGAAGCATCTCGATATCGATTGTTAAATGTGTTTATACAACAAAATCGATTTTATACCTAAATATAAGATTACGGAATTCTTCTGCATTTACTGCCGTTATGCCGCCACGGCTTTATGTTAACTTCAGTGCGTAAAAGAAGCTTTATTAACTTAAATATGCTATACTAATGATTTGAAGCATTTCGTTATCGATTGCTAAATCAGTATATACGAGAAAGTCGACTTTATACCTAAATATAAGATTACTGAATTCTTCCAAATGCACTGCCGTTATGCCGCCATGGCTTTATGCCAACCTCCGTTCGTTAAAGAAGGTTTATTAATTTAAATATGTTAAACTAATGATTTGAAGAATTTCGATATCGATTGCTAAATGAGTATATACAAGAAAATCGACTTTATACCTAAATATAAAAATTACGGAATTCTTCCAAATTCACTGCCGTTATACCGTTATGGCTTTATGTAAACTTCAGT
This sequence comes from Bactrocera correcta, assembly GCA_027475135.1. Classification (NCBI taxonomy): domain Eukaryota; kingdom Metazoa; phylum Arthropoda; class Insecta; order Diptera; family Tephritidae; genus Bactrocera; species Bactrocera correcta. Next base: position 62,025,906 of record CM050327.1, read on the forward strand.
AAGATAAAGAAGGTTAGTTAACTTAAATATGTTAAACTAATGATTTGAAGCATTTCGTAAGCGATTGCTAAATGTGTATATATAAGAAAAGCGACTTTATACCTAACTATAAGATTACGGAATTATTCTAAATGCACTCCGGTTATTCCGCCATATTTTAATATCAACTTCAATACGTTAAAGAAGGTTAGCTAACTTAAATATGTTAAATTAATAATTTGAAGCAATTCGTTATAGCTTGCTAAATGTGTATATACAAGAAAATCGACTTTATACCCAAATATAAGATTACGGAATTCTTCTACATGCACTGCCGTTATGCCGCCATGGCTTAATGCCAACTTCAGTTCTTGAAGAAGGTTTATTAACTTAAATATGTTAAAATAATGATTTGAAGCATTTCGATATCGATTGCTAAATGTGTATAAACAAGAAAATCGACTAAATACTTAAATATAAGATTACGGAATTCTTCTACATGCACTGTCGTTATGCCGCCATGGCTTAATGCCAACTTTAGTTCTTGAAGAAGGTTTATTAACTTAAATATGTTAAACTAATGAGTTGAAGCATCTCGATATCTATGCTAAATGTGTATATACAACAAAATCGAATGTATACCTAAACATAAGATTACGGAATTCTTCTACATGCACTGCCGCTTAGCCGCCATGGCTTTATGCAAACTTCCGTTCGTTAAACAAGGTTTATTAACTTAAATATGTTAAACTAATGAGTTGAAGCATCTCGATATCGATTGTTAAATGTGTTTATACAACAAAATCGATTTTATACCTAAATATAAGATTACGGAATTCTTCCAAATTCACTGCCGTTATACCGTTATTGCTTTATGTAAACTTCAGTAAGATAAAGAAGGTTAATTAACTTAAATATGTTAAACTAATGATTTGAAGCATTTCGTAATCGATTGCTAAATGTGT